>JAOXYM010000019.1:10579645-10589855 GCA_028567055.1 Leptatherina wallacei
CTCAGCAGTTTTGCATCATTTCTGTAAAGCATTATCTAAGAAATGCTTACATACTGACTCAGAAAATGACTATTAAAAAAACTGATGTTGTGTCACATCAGTTCTAATTTGAGTTTTATAGTCTTATAAAACATAATATATGTTGTTAATGTAAATAAAATCTGTTCTTAGATTGAGTTGAAGATTTTTATTTGAATCTGCATCCTGCCTCTTTTTACTTTGATTCCTTGACATTGATTTGTTTCCAAGGCACTTTTGTTTGGTTTGATGACCATCTTTCTCCATCTCAACCTCCCTCTGGTATTTCATATCCATGTGCTTTTTGTTTTCTCCTCTGTCCTCCCATCAGTCTTTACAGGCCATGCTCACTTCCCTTCACTCTGAGCTTGACATTCAGAGGTTTTTGATGAAAATCCAATTGCCCCACAGAGTTAGTTGGCCCTTTATCTTATCTGCATCATGCTGTTGTGCGTGTGTCAGTGTGTGTGGTTATGTTCGCAACCTCACTAGCACCTGCTGTGTGACTATCACCGACCCTTGTGCCCCTGTAGCTTTCAGTGTTTACCAAAACTGTGTGCGCCTGCCAGCCTACCTTGGCTGTCAGGTTAAACAAGGTCTGGCCATTAAAGCTTCCAAAAATATCAAGTCTGTTAAACATAAAACTCTTAAATCCCTCAGTTTTCTCTCTGTGCATGAGTGTGAGAAAATGGCTGCATGCACATGCAGCAGTGTTAGATAACCTGATGGACCTGGCCTTGTGTCTCCAGCTGCATTAGCTCTACAGTGCCAAATTTGTGCAAGAGAAGAACAGCATTTTATAAAGAACCCAGTGTTTGCTGGCCCCTTGGTTTCTGTCCTGCCTTGTCTCTGAGGGGAAGATCCCCTTACAGCACAACACAACAGCTCCAGGGGATCTGTATCACACATGGTCTTATTGTAGTAGGGGTCGAGGATGCCACATTATACAGATTAGATTACAGAGAAAAGAGAAAAGAAAAGATCCTAAAGTTTGATTGGCACAATTCATGATATTTTAAGTGTTTAAAATGATTTATTTTGGACACACATTGTTTCTTTGAGCATGCCTCTGCCATAATCTTTAAATCATGTCAGTGCATGTAACATTTGGAAGTATAGATTCCTGGAGTGCTGTTAGAAACATATAGATGATTGATAGCTTAAGAGGTGTGATGAGCAGGTGGGACATCAAAAGGAAGTGTTTGAAGTGTGAGCATGTATCAGTGACAAACAGGAGTAACACTTATTTGCACATTTTGCATGACTGCTGCCTCTTGGTTTATTTTGTTGTCGTGCAGGATTCAACATCTTTAATCTTGTTTGACAAAGATTGCTTGTGACTCCTTACATACACAACAGAGTAAAAGTGGCAAGTTTTTTTTTCTCCACTCCACCAACTGCATGGCATTACAAAGAGAATGTTAAACACCAAAGTGTAACATTTGTAAATTTAATAGTTTTATTAAAAAATGTGAAAGCTTATGCATGTACAGTATTGTCATGTGCACAATGTATTTATGGTCTCACTCCTCACTGTGTTGTTTCATGTGCCTCCCCCTCCAGAGTAGAAGCCCAAAGCACGGCCCCAGCCCCCAGCCCAGTGTCGGCGACCAGGTCGACCATCTATCCCTGGCCTCTGTAGAATCCCTGGACACCATGTCTGAGGCTGATGCTCCCACAGCCTTTACCCGGGGCAGCCGGGTTCGTGCCAGCCTGCCTGTTGTACGATCAACCAACCAGACAAAGGACCGCTCGCTAGGTATGCTGTGCATTAACCTCTTTGGGCTGTTGATATTTTTGAACTCTTAAATCTCTGCAGCTGGGTTAAATGTATATAAAAATTGAATGCAATGTTTTGCAAATCATTCAAACCCAATAGAAGTAGTATGAAAACAACATGTCACGTGTTGAAAATAGTGAATGTGTGAATGATTATACAACAAATTGGTCTTCTGAATTGCAGGCAGGCGAGTTTAGCCGCCAAACTCTCTCATTATGAAGCCACACCGTTAGATAGATGCAGAATTTGGCTTGGAAGTTCGAGCTGAGATGTGCATGGTTTTCTCTTAAAAAGACGTATAATTGCCAGCATGCTGGTTGAATATCAATGCACACTTCATTCAGTAATGATGATGTCTCCACTAATACCGGCTTACTTAAGAACACTGCGCCAAAATAGGAAATAAAAGGATGGAGACAAAAAGGAGACAAAATATTTAGGTCATTTGTCTTGTAATGCTGTTTCTCACTCAAAATCCCCAAACTGCCAGCAGACGATTTTATGTGGTCCAACAAATGTTCATGCTGAGTTTTAAAAAAAAATGTAAATGGGATAGAGTTAAGAAGTCTTAAATAACTTCTTACCCTTCTGTGACGTCACAGGTTGTGTTTCTATCAGCCTTGGTTAACGTGTTTTGAAGTATATTAGAAAAAGTTGATGGAAGAATCTTTTTTCAAGCTCTTTCAAGCTCACAAAAGAAAATGTCCTTTTGTGAATCAATACTGACATGGCAAACTATCATCTGACCGATCACATAAACAATAAATAGTTTTTGCCTTCAGATAATAAACATCATTAATACTTGTTACTATGAAAAAGATGATAATGTACCCAATTAAAAATAATTCCTGTATTCTCACAAGGGTTGATTCTGTGTTTCTCTTCTTCGTCCAAGTTGGGTTTTGGATCAGTAACATTACTCTGTTTATTACAACTGTGCACAATGTAGTTTATTCATGCCAAAGCAGTTAATGAAAACAAGTCTAAAAGCACTTTGTTAGCTTCAGATTTTCTTTAACAGTTGTGTGGGAACACATCAAGAAGTCTTTCTCCACACTCCTTTTACCTCACTCTGTTTTTCTGTCTTCCTCTCTACTTCTACTCAGTTTAGTTTTGATTAGAATGAATTTCTTCTGCAATGAAAGATAGATAAAACCATCCACAGAATTGTATGCCGTCATGTTATTGACAGGATTAGAAATGGGCCTTCTTATCGGCAACAGTACGGCTTCATTTTCATGCATACACAGAAAAGTTGTAAGTTGTGCAGAATTAAGTTGCATTAGTGCAAAAAAGCTTGAAACTCTCCAAACTCAGTGTAGAGCCTGTAATTTTAGAGGCCTTCAAGCTTAGCTCACAACTCAACAGGATATCTCCCACCAGATGAAAGGAAAGCATGATGATTTTGACCAGAGTGTCATTTTTTGGGTACTTATTTGTACCTTTTTGATGCCGTGAGTGCATCAAAAAAGTGCTGCAGGAGAGCAAATCCTACAACAACGGACATATCCAATATTCTTTACAACACATATAAGCACATATGCATGGACAGTCACTTTCATGCATGCTTCTCACCCCCCTTCTCTACATCAAAAACATCAGGACAAAGCATTGGGGCAGTGGGGGGTTATGGTGTGATGAGGGGGAGGAGAAAAAAGGGGGCACCACTTTACAGCAGTGTCCCTCCCACAGTCTCCAGCACATGCACTCACACAAACACAGGAACACGCTTTGCTTCCTCCCAACGGACATTTGGGGCTTCCTCGTATCCTCTGCTCGGAGTTGTCGCGTGTTTTTTCTCTCTGAGCATCTTACGACCCAGCAGAAAACAGGAAATCCTTTAAACCTCTAAAGTGAGTATCAGATTCACTGCAGCATCAGTTGCACAGCATTTCGTAGCATTGATTTGTGGTTGTTGTATAGTTCTTTGCTGTCTTTTTCTTGTCATCTCAAACTTGTGTTAGTTTAAACGGACACAGGATTTGTTTTGTTGTCGTTTGTTTTGTTTTCTTTCCTGCTAAGGAGAAGTAGAAAACTCAAATAGAATGTCATGGTGTGCCCATTTTGACAAAACCCACTGGCCATTTGTTTCCAGTGCTCTGCAAAGCCAGGCATTAAGGAATGTAATACAATTCTTTGTTATAATCCAGTCATTAAACTTTGTTGTGGCAAAGCTGAAGAAATCCTCATAATGCCTGCTTGATCAGTGCCACCTCGTCATCAAGCTCATTTGCTTTACTTGCTAAAATCTGGATAAAAACTAACCAAGTGTTTCTGTAACAGATCTCAAGGGATAGATGAAATTATTCTGCAAATGGGCACTTTGTTAAATTGTTACAGCACAGGAACCCAGACAGACCAGAAAGAGTTCTGCATAGACTCAGCAATTTTATTTCCTGGATTTGCCCTCGCTCCGTCTCACTCTGTCTCGTGGAGCATGTAGGATCTTGTATAATATTTCACCAACATCTGGTAGCTTTTACTGGCTTGGTCCCTTTCATGGGGTTTACAACAAGTAAATCCATGCCCCCCCTTTTCCTTAAAATGAGCTATTTTCAGGGCACAAATGCAAAACAGAAAGAAATGAATCACATCTTTTGCCTCTGCAGGTAATGAAGTGTGACTTTCGGAGCCTTTTTTTCCGACCTTGTATGATTTAACAGATTTAACCAGTATGATCATTTCATTAAATCTTGTTGCCTCAGATTGACTAAAACTCTGTTTATGAAGTTTATGTTTTAAACAATCAGAACCTGGAAATAGAAATATTTTCTCTCTCTCTCTCTCTCTCTCTCTCTCTCTCTCTCTCTCTCTCTTTGGCACTGTTTGCAACTGCAGTGTAGGCGTGTTCATAAATTTTGTGGGAGAGACATCTGTTTTTCTAAAACATGGTACAGATGCCACACCCAGGGTTCAGACGTTCAAGCTTTGGTCTTTTTGATGCACAACTTTTACAGTTCTACCCTGAGCACATAGCTCTGCCTTTGCCCTCCACTCCTGTCCTTCTACCCAGTAGCAGTATGTAGAAATTAGCTTTATTTTCTTATTATTCAGTATTTTCCTTTCTAGCATTGAGCAGAGTTGAATGACGGATTGAGTGCAATGGCACTTGTCTTGCAAACATTCCACAAAAAAAAAAAAAAAAAACATCTAATAGAAAACCACAGGGCAGTGTTTGATAATACAGTTTAGGTTTTGATGCCCGTCGCAGCACATATCCGGCGAAGATTCTTTCTGAAACTCAGTTAGATACACCCAAAATAAAAAAAAGTCTTAATGCAGAATCTGACAAAACGTGAGCCGTGACTAAAATGCACCATGCAGGGTCCTTCTGTGTGTGGTATGTATCGTGACCCCAGTATGGGTTTGGCAGCATTCATGAAATATAAATGTATTCAATTTTTGTCTGGCCTAATATGTGTACGAGGATATGCACTGAACTTTATGAATTTCCCACATGGGGATGAATGAAGTATTTATATCAGTACATTTAATCATTACTCAGATCATGTTTTGTAACTGGTTTGAGGTTTATGAAAAAACAAAACAAACACCATGCGTGCATTTTTGTTTCTATAATTGTCCTCGATGATATTAATCAAGAAAAAAAATAAGAGTTAAACGTCTGAATGTTTTCTGGTTTTTAAAAAGTTGATACTGAACAGTCCTTCTGTGTTGCCTATGGTTGTAACATTACATCAAATCCTCCTTGAAGATTTGGTTCATAATTGGGTAATCTCCTTGTTCACTCCTCATGTGAATGATTTGAAAACACAACAGCATTCAGAAGACTACAGCTAGCTCAACAACATAGAGACAGAGCCGCAATCCATTACTATATTGTGGTTTTTCAATTTATTTTAGTCATTACTCCCATACTATACTCGCATATTAATTTGAGTTGCCAAGGCAATATTTCATCCAGCAGCCTAACCATAAAAGTCTTCCACTTGTTTCTAATTAGACAGTTTTTACAATTAATCATCTGCATGAAGTGTTGCATTTGCCTTGACGAATAAATGTAAGGAGGGCTCAGTTGAGTTTTTAAAAACCAGAGCGTTAACAGTCCAGGAGGGAAATGAAACAGCTTGTCATGACTTATGCAAGCAGTGGAAATCAGGTCTGTCAGGGAAAAATCAAAAGAAATGTACTTCAGGCTAATCAAGCTGTTTTTCTGTCTTTAGGTGTGCTGTACCTGCAGTACGGAGACGAGACCAAACAGATCCGTATGCCTAATGAGATCACCAGCCTCGACACAATCAGAGCTCTGTTTGTTAGTGCCTTCCCGCAGCAGCTCACCATGAAGATGTTGGAGTCGCCCAGCGTTGCCGTCTACGTCAAAGATGACATGAGGAATATGTACTATGAGCTTGCAGATGTCAGGTAAAGTCAACTTTCTGCATGTGGCAAACAGAAACAGGGTTTGAGACGACATTACTGTGCGAGAGTCCTGAGCCACCTGTCATTTCTTTCTACTTAGTTTCCAAAGAACCAGACTTTCTTTTATTTATTTATTTTTTCATCTTCTAAACTGGCTTTCAGAAGGTCCTTTAAGTTTTTCTTTGGACATTGGCTACTTTTCCATACATTTCAGAAATATTTTATTTATTTTATATTTATTTAAAGCTACTCCTCACTGATCTATGAATCATAACAGAAATTTTATCTTTAGGCACTTTGTTTCTAGCAGCCTTTTGAAAAGATGCATCATTTGTTTCCATTTCTATTGCTGTATCTGCCATCAATGCCAAGCCTGACACACTTTGGAAGACATGAAATAGTACTTTTGTGCCAACAAGGTAATCCCCAAAGAGCTATTATCTTAAAAAACTTGGCATACCTGAGCATGGTGTGCAGTGTGTTCTTATAATAAAACGAGGAAAATAACTGGAGGTGAAAAGATGTGACAAGTCTCTAGAAACAAACACAACAACAACAACAAAAAAGCAGCATTTGAAATAGATGTCCTTTAGAAAAGGGAAACATCCAAAAAAAGACCTGATACAGGACCTGAGATGCATCTGACCCTTCAGTTGGTCAGAAATGGTCTCCGTTGGAAGGGTGGCTGTCAACAGGCCATTCTTAAGAAAGGGAATAGGGGAGAAAAGGCTGAGGTTTGTCAAATGACAGAAGAACTATTTCACATTTTTCTGGCAACATAAAAAAAGGGGTGTCCGAAGACTTTTGCATTGTACTGTAGCTTTAAAACAAGATAACTTTTCAGGACATCAAAGGTTCATAAAAGTTTCCTTTCACTCATCCTGAGTTGTATCCGTCCAATTGGTGAAAGATTGGATCCGTATTGCTGAATGACCCAGCATACCTTCACCCTAACAACCAATAACAGTAAAATATCCTCCCTGCTGAATCCCTCCAACAGATCCAGTCTGCCTTTCCTGTCCCTAGCTCTCTATGAACAGGAAATGTCTCTGGCCAGGATCTCTCACTTCCTTGTCCTTTCATGTTAAAAAGAAAAGTGGTTGGATTTAAAAGCTCCTCAGCAACATGTCTCAAACTTATTCTCGAATAAACCGAGGAACACTTTAAGACTCTGGTGTAAGTTTGCTGCATGTTGTCCTCACTCAGGATGTGAAAGTTTCACTCTGCAAACAATGGGGAGCTTTGTCTGTTTGCTTTTAAGAGTAGAATTTCCTAAGTATTGTGTGCACTGTTCCATTTACAAGCACACAAACTCAGATCACAGCTTTTTTTCCCCCAAACTTGTGTTGTAGCTTCTTCCTTTGATATTCCCCTGCCTACTTTATAAATAATACTGCAGATTCTATGTGACAAAATTCATGATTAGCACCACTGTTCAAGACAGAAGAAACTCTGCCCCCTTTGTCTGCGGAGTTCAAGTGTAGCTTGTACTTTGTGACTAATTCTTTATCAGGGCTGTAAAAAATTGTCTCGTGATATCTTAAGGTACGTGTTCAGGTTGCAACACCACAGGGAGAGTGAGGTCAGCAAAAGGAAAATAGAGATCTGCTTGCTATTTGAATAGCTGATCCCTGTCTCAAGACATTTTTGTGGATATTTTTTTACAGATTTTTAAAATCTAGAGGAAATGGCAAATTTGACAGGACAGTCAGAGCCTGTTTCAGGGTATTTACCCTTGGCTGGGCTGTTGAAAAGATCCAGGCTGAGACAGGATCGGCCGCATTCTGATGGCGACATCTGGGTTACCTTCTTACCACCCAACACTTCCTCCTCTTACAGGAACATCACAGACCACTCCTGCATGAAAGTGTACCACAAAGACCCAGCACAGGCATTCAACCATGGACCCCGACCTGCCAACGGCGATGCCAGGGTGAGTATACACTACCGCTTGCACAGCAATGAATAGTGTCTCATTAACAACAGCAACTGTGGGGAGAAAGCCAGATTTACTGCAGTTAGAATAGTCATCTCTGCTCCCAGTTCTTCTCAATTATAACATCCTATTTGCAGTTGAGGGAAGGAATGCCCCCCTGCCTCTTGTTAATCTATTAAGAGGTGCTCTCGTATTGTTCTCCCAGGGGCCTGCGTTTGGGCCTCCTCTCCACGCTCTGCTGCAGCTTGTTTAAGGGACAATTCATCACAATTCTTGGGAATATTTCCCTTCGTGTTTCTCCCCCCGATATAAGCTCTAATCCCTTTCTGATTCGACTGTGTTTATTTCCTGCTGATGTAGCACAACTAAAACCCAAAGAGCCCTTTCCTCAAATGTTCTTCCTCAAATCCGTCTCACTAATCCGCCTGACCCTTTGCCTAACCTCGCTGCTCCTCTCTGCCTGCAACACATTTACAGTTGGCATTGCTGCACTGCTGTGACACTACAAATATCCCTTTAACCTTTACCATGAACCCTAAACTAGACTGTATGTGTCACATGGGGGAAATTGATGAGGATCAAAGTGGTGATGGTCTGGCAGGTTTTCATTCAGATGGCATTAGTTGGAGCTGCTACAGAAACTAATTTCAGTTGCACTGGCAGCCTCTCTCTTGATCATGTTCTTCATGGATTTAACGGTGCAAAGCACTTTTTTTTTACCAGTATGGCATTGCATTTTAAAGAAATGTGGAATCTGCTGAATCTGCAGGTTTAAAATATTCAGATTTTAAAAGAACTGAAATGCTTTAAGCAAAAGAAAAGCTCCAGACATCTTGAGCAAACACTATGAAACTGTTGGTATGAAGTAATAGATTCAGATTACTGTTTTTCACAAATCCTTCTGTAACTGTTTAACCAACTAGCAGTTGACACAGACACGAGGACTGGATGTGGCTGCGGGGTGCAGAAAGAAATGAGTTTGTTGGCATTTGTTGTATTGATCCAAGCAAACATTTTTCTAAGTTAAAGCTTCTGGAAAAATCTTTCCATACAAATATATTGGCAAGCTTGAACATTAAGACACAACTGCAGACGTTGTGTGTTGTTTGCTTTTCCTCTTCGGGTTTTACAGTGTTTTGTTTTGTTCGTATGAGTTTGTTTGTTCCAGCGACCTGATGTGATTAAAGTCAAAGTATAGTTACTAGCATTCTGCACCTTCTCAGTTGTCAAATACTTTAGTTTGTGTTTTGGACAAGTTCGGACTGCTTAGTTCATGAAGCAAGTTTGGTGACAGGACATTTTTCATCTAATTTCCTGTTTGGCTGCTGTACTGGCAATTTGGATTGACTGTAATAAACCTAAAATCCATCTGGCCATCAAAAAAGTTTCTGCCTATTGAAAAATGCGGTTAACTTTAATCAAATCAACGGCGGTCACATCGTTTAGGACAACACGAGAAGCTGACAGATCTTGTCTTTTCTAACTTTTAGAATTGCAAACCAAAAACTTTATTTCCTTTAAAGTGAATATCAGCAATTATTTAACTAAATGTATTCTTACTTACTATAAAATCTGCAGCTTGTGCTTCCTAAAAAATTGTTCCAAGCTCTTGAAAAAAGATTTGTTCTGATAGAGTAAAATGTTCCTCAATTTCATTTTTGTTAACTGGCCTCTTTAGACACAGATTTAACCATTTAGGTGTGTTCTGCTTAGTTTTTTTGTAGGCAGAGGGGACGTTACCGGGCTGAGGACACTATGAACATCCTATGACTAACTAAACAGATCCCCCCAAAAACCTGATATCAACATCTTAGTTGTTGTTGTTTTTTTTGTCTTTTAAATTGGGTATGTGCCTTGAAGGTTACAAACTTAACAACTGTGAAGTTGGAGTTTACACGGCGTAGACATTAAAAGAGTCTTGCTAAGAATCAAAAGAAGATGCTCATGAAAAAAGAAAGAAGTCATGGGAAAGGCCCTAATTAAGATGCTCAAGTGGCTGCTATGAAACAGAAGATAAAGCTAAGATGTAGGAACAATGTGGGTGCCTATGCAGCTTTCCTCCTTTCCCCCCCCCCCCCCCCCCCCCCCCCCCCCCC
>JAOXYM010000019.1:10602221-10642361 GCA_028567055.1 Leptatherina wallacei
ATCTAAGACCAAGCGTTGAATTTTCTTTTGTTAAATATAATTCAGCATGAGACAGCTAACAGCTAGGTGCTACCTTTTTACTTGGGCCTGGACATGACTACATTGTATAACTAATCCTCCTTGGGGGAAAAAAAGTGAAATGAAAAGATGTGGTCCCTCTGGTCCATCACAATATTTATTTATTTATTTTGGTTTGTTTTGAGTTTTTTCATTTTTCTTTTGTGTTTAAATTTCCTCAGGAGAGTTTCCAGCACTGCAAACCAGAATGCGGGCGGTGCTCAGGGTGGAAGTGGAGGCTGTCAAGTTTTTGAAGGAGGAGCCTCATAAACTGGACAGCATGCTGAAACGGGTCAAGAGCCTGACTGACACCCTCAGCAGTCTGAGAAGGTAGGGGTGAAAATGGGCATGAAGTGTGGATCAGGGGGACAGGTGCTGCAGCATGGAGGCTGAGAATGAGAGAGGGAATTGAAGATGAAATCAAACAGGGCTGTGCAGGACTCCTCGCAGACGTCTATGATGTGGGACAATGTACTGTTTGATTGAACTAGCCAGCCAGCCTTCATCCAATCAAAGAGGTCATTCCATGTGAATGTCCAACTAGATTTACTTCCATCGATGTCACTGAACCGATAAGTGAATTAATTTGGTGGACATTGTAGCGCCTCATTTCCATTTTGATAAGTCAGACACACCAAGCTCACTCTTAGCTTTTGTTTCACTCTATGACTTGTGTCTTTTTAAAACTAGAAGAATTTTCATCATACAGTTCAGAGGTGGTTTACCCCTGATTAACTATTAATCTGCATTATCTCTTTTTGATTTCATTCACATACTTCTTCCTTTCTCTTTGCAGATGTGCAACTGACTTTTCTCAAAAAGGACTTGATGCTTCTACCAATGTCTCGGTGGGTAACAGCCCTGCAACAGCAGCAGAAATCCCTGCAGAAGCTCCCCCAGAATCAGTCCAGCCTGGCTCAATTCCAGCCCCTCCAGAGCCCCAGAGCTCCACCATTAAATCCGAGGTGATGCCCTCTTCCCCAGTGGTCATCCATCATGTCCAGAGTTCCCCGGTCCACATGCAGCAGTCCCAGCAATCTGCAGCCCTGACAGCTCAGCCCAGTCCTCCGCTCACTCCTAGCCCCACTAATGCCAATGGGTGTGACCTGAGCAAGACTCAAGGCCGGGAATCTCCCAAAGGAGCTGCCTCAGATCCACCGAGTCCTGCTCGTTTTAAGAAGACCCATGGGAACCCAGTGAATAATGGCAACGGCGGTGTGCACCAGGATCTTGTTATAGAGGAGTTCCAGAACAGTCAGGATAAGAGCAAAAGCAGAGCTATGTCCATAGAGGTATCTTCCAGTTCTTTTCTAGGAATGGTAAATGTGTTAATATTTAAGTTTCCTCACCGCATCCTTTACATGTTAAATAGTTTTGTACTTTTTATTTAAATTACATAATTTTCTTCGGTTTTTTTCAGACTTGTTGAAAAAAAACTATGTAGTTGTTTGGATGCTCGATTGCTAGCCTTCATTCTGTATCTACAGTTTGAGAATATTTCCTTGAATTTCTACATATTTCTTTCACAAACTTGTAGGTAGCAGAGAAGGAGTGGGAAGAGAGGAGGCAGAATATGGGCCATTATGATGGAAAGGAGTTTGAGAAGATCCTTCAGGAAGCCCAGGCCAACATGTTGAAGGGAATCCCGAGTTTAGAGGTAGAGGAGAACCAACCACTGCCCGCGGCTGGTATTGTAGAACAAGGAGACATTCACAGCCCTGCAGAGTCACCATCAGGTACAAATAAATCATACATTAACCTATTTTACATTCTCCATCAACGCAGCTTTCAATTAAGTTTCAATAATTTTTTTTTAACATAGATGTATTAATGGACATTTTCAGATAAAGATGCCAGATTATAGCCAGTGTCTATTTCAACACCTTAACATTATTCTATATGATTTGATGAACCTGCATAACAGAAGAGCCTCAGTCAGGGCCTCTGGATTTAGAGAAACCAGCCAAGAAGGGACCTGAGAAACTCCCAAAACCTACGATGGAGAAACCTGCCAAGCCAGCACTGGAGAGACCCTCCAAAACTGCCATCAAGCCAGCAGCCACTGACAGTTCGACCAAACAGGGGCCTGACAAATCAAATAAATCCCCACCGCCACCTCCTCCGAGGAAAACCTACCCCGGCTCCAGCTCAGGCATGACCACAACACGCTCCGGTGAGGTAGTATACACTACCAGGAAGGAGAGCGTCTCAGCTCAGGTTAGTTTGCTTGGAAGTTACAGAGATTAGAGAAGATTTGTGTCACTGTCATGTCTGTTTCTTAAGCATGGAGCAAAAATTAGGCAGCAGTTAGCTTAGCCTTGCTTTCAAATGTCTATATTTTGCTCATTTGCTGGATTAAAATTTCATGTTAGTTGCCTATTAATAGAGGTATACATGCTCTGATGTTAAAAAGATGCATGTTTTTTTTCTCACTCAGCACATTTCTGTAGCACACCTTTTCATCCTCTGTCCAAAGGTAGCTGGGTGGAAAGCAGCCGCTCATCCTTTGACTGGGGTGTGACAAATGAGCAATTAGCCCGGATTCACACTGATGTGACGCTTTAGTTCTCATCAATGGATGGACCTGACAACTTGGAATTGTAGTGGCAAACAGTCATGAGATCAGACGTACAATTAGTCAGGCATTTTGATTAACTGGTGCCTTCGCAGTTGCTGCTCAGAAAAAGTTGAACTATTCTCAACTTTCCACCTCATACTATGCTAGCACACCCAATCAACTGACCCAGAATTCAGTTTGGCAATGCAAGATATTAAAAGTGAATGATGTGTGAATCCATCATCAGGCAGGTATTGTCAAGTGTGTTGCATGGTGATGTAGTTAAAGTAGTTGTAATTTAGAATTTACTTTGTTTAATGCTCTTAGGAGGGGGAAGAGGACGCTCCGCCTCCCTCTCCGCAACCCAAACCCACCAAGGTTCCACCAGAGACTAAGCCAAAGCCTGCCACACCTCCCCCTGTCACTGCCTCTGTCGCCAGAGAGGAGGAGGATGAAGGGGATAAAATCATGGCAGAGCTCCAGGTTAGAGACACACACTCACACACACTCATACATATCCTTGTCAAATGTGTCTGCAAATCCAATCAGTGGCGGTGTGATTTATTGATTTCTGCATTGTGGGAGTTGGTTGCTTATTGCTTCCTCCTGTGGTGGTTGAGGCAAAGTGCGGGCACTGACAACAGCAGCTACCTTCTTTTCACCTTATTCCACTCGGTACAGCTGTGGCTGGGGGGAAAAGACTCAAAACGTCCACAGTCCTCAAAATTCTTGTCCCCCATGTTCCTTTCACATCTCTCCACTATTCAGGTTTTCCAGAAGTGCACAGTTAAGGATCTAGGGGTGAAAAATTTGGTAGAACCCACCACTCGAATTGAACCCCAAATCAAAGAACTAAGACCAGGGGCTTTGTTACCCTTCAAAGAGAAAAAGGTAACATATACCCCGCCGTGCAGCTGCCCAGCTAACTGCCTGCCTCTGCAAACTGTTTGAGCTGACCAATGGCTGTGTCCTAACACTCCTACAAACCCTGTGCTCTTGCTTTGGCTCGAGAGAAACCTTATAGCAGCTGCCTCCACAAAGCTCTTTTCCTTGCTGCCTTGTTTTTCTTTCCTCTTGATTCTGCTGGATATCACTGCTTTGGATTTTTGTTTTCAGGATTAAGTCTGCATAAAATTGAGCTTCTGAAAAGCTGCTGTGTCTTTTGTATGATGTGTTTTTACAGTCTGATTTAACTATCGCTTGTCTTTTCTTCCAAATCAATAAAGACCTGTAACGTACACTGTATCTTACAGGCAATTAAATTGTCTTGTGTCTTTCTTTAATGGCATTTGTTTATACAGAATCAACAGTATGTACAAAATCAACACATTTCTCAAATGATTGATGACTCAAAGAAACACCATAGTTCAAATTGAAATTTTGTAGACACAACTTGTTTTTTGCAGACTTGGTTCACCAGAAGTCAGTCTGGCTACTTTGCATGCTCCTCTCCCTCACTTGATTTTCTGAGGAAGTACTTCTCCATTTCTCTTTGTCTTTGCACACTTTCCCCTCAATTTGCTTTTCCAAGCTTCACACCTTTATAACCACCACAATCGTTTCCTTACAAAACAATGTACACATTTGCGTAGAGGCTGAGGATGTTAAAGCACAACAGATTTTACCCGCAGAAAGACGCTCTTTTAAAAAGTATTATAAATTATGTATGTGTCAATAATGTAATGTTAAACATGACTCATGAAGTCGTGTCACTGAAATGAAGTCCAGGGTTATTTTGTAGGGCAACAGTTAAGTTCTAGTGTCAACAGAGTGAACTGTTTGAGCAAAAATTGAGTTTTTAAGAAAATAACATTCAACCTGTAAACAGCAACAGAAAGGCTGTTTGGGCAGAATTCAGACAATATTCTTTTACACGGATTTAATATTTGAGCTGTCTGAAAAAGTAATTTGATGCAATTTAAAACTAAATATTTTGGCAGTGCCTTTCAATAAAGTAATTGCCCAATTAAGTTTTATTTTTTTTTTGTGAAATCGAAGTTAATCCGCTACAACTCGGTACACCAATTGCACAGTAATATTATTCCCTCACACACTGTCCTAGCAGAGCTCAGAGCCCAGTCGAGAGGATAAAGATCCAGACACAGATGAAAACGGGAACTCTACCTTGCGACAGAGCCAAGGGGTATGCATGACTTTCATTTACTTCAGTTCAACCTATCATTATTGATTGTACATTTTCAAGTTTGAAGGTTTGAAAGTAATGACGGATTTTAAATGTTATCCTCCCAGGTTATATATTACGTGACGGGCCAGATTCCCAAAGATCAGTCACCCCCATCGGGATTGGAAGATACCCCAGAACACAGAGAGCCCACACAGCCTCCAACACAGGTGTCAAATGTCAATGTTAATGACAATTCTCCAAGCCAGCAACAGCTGCCGCCGCCTCTGTCTCCACCACCCAAATCGCCTGTTACGCCTCCACCTATATCGCCTAAGCCTGTTGGACTTAATGGTTTCAAACTGGCAAAGAAGCAAGTGAAGCATGCCGAACCCTCAAAGACCAGTGAGCAAAGGCAGAAGGGAAAAATTCTTAACAAAACAAACACTGAAAAGAAAAGCAAAATTATTCAGGAGCACGTTTCTTCAAGTAAGAAAATAAAGCCTGAGCAAGTGGCAACTACAACGACCAATGCCGTAGAAGAGGCGCCTAAACATATTATTCCTCCTCCAAAAAAGACTTCTGTTGAGGACAATGGTCCACCTAAAGTTCACTTTGATGAGAGTGATGAAGAAGCTAGCCTTAGCCCAGACTTACCTGGGGAAGAGGCACCTCCTCCAGACAACATTGCATTCATGATCACGAACACCAAGGTTCAGGCGCTGTCTTGTGGCGAGTACCAAGAACTGGTCAGTGCCAAGAAAGGGAGAGTCCAGACGGTTACTGTAGGCAACGCAGCAAACAGGGCAAATGCAGTCGATTCTTCAGGGCCACAGGATAATGGTTTTAACAAGAAGCCGGTCATCATCATCTTTGACGAGCCAATGGATATCCGCTCCGCTTACAAGCGCCTTTCCACCATTTTTGAATGCGAGGAGGAACTGGAGAGGATGCTCGCTGAAGAGCGCATCGAAGAGGAGAGTGAGGAATCAGACTCGGAGAGGAATGGTGGGCTGCAGGTAAAAGCTGGAGTTGCCGAGATGGTTGACAGCAAAAAAGTTGTCTCCTCAAAGGGCACTGGAGACCACACCAGCTCAGCATCATCATCTTCATCTTCAATATCTGAGCTAACAGACAGTGGAGTAAACTTAGAGTCAAATGGAGAGGCCAAATCAGACGGCAAGAAGAAGTTCAAGTTTAAGTTCCCGAAGAAACAGCTAGCAGCACTGACGCAGGCGATTCGCACTGGCACCAAATCGGGAAAGAAGACTCTACAGGTGGTTGTTTATGAAGATGAGGAAGAATCTGACGGTACAATCAGGCAGCACAAAGAGGCGAAGAGATTTGAGATCACACGCTCAAAATCCTTCAATGATGCGCCGAAGGGATCGGGACCTGCCGCGCTGAAAAAGCAGAACTCTGACGCCCTCTGCAGGACAGATGAGATTCGGAAGAACACGTACAAGACTCTGGACAGCCTGGAGCAGACAATCAAGCAGCTGGAGACTACTATTAGTGAGATGGGACCACGCTCCCCCGAGGAGCCGTCCAGCACTGAAGACGCTAAGGCGAGGAACGGGAAAACTTCGGAAGGAGTTGGGCTGAAGAGGTCTTCCTCTCTCCCTACCTCCAGAGGGCCTGGCCCTAAGTTACCCAGCAAAAACTCACTGAAGAAGACTAAACCTCAGCTCCTTCCTCGTCCTGTAGTCATCCCCTCCACCACCACCACCACCACCACTGTCCCCAGTGTTCCCAGCACCATACAACAGGTCTCTCTCTAGCTCTTGTTGCTCCAGGAGACTTTGGGTCCTTTTTCTTTCACTTTCCAACCTACCTTCACTCCAACGCTAACCACTGAAATTATAAAATCATTAATCCACTCTGCAGGTGCTCAGAAATGTTGGAAATTACCCCAAGTGGCTTTCTGCCTCTACGAAATCATGGTGACATGATTGGGGGGGTGGCATTTTTTTGGGTTCCTGGCTACCATCTTTCCTCTGAAGTTCATTGCTAAAACTCTGAGGTTTTCAGCAAGTGGTGCTCTGATAATCAAAGACATTGTCATGATGCTCTGGTTACTTCCTTATTCTTGACTGCATGTACTGTGTATACTGACTTTAAGGTTTATGGTTCCACTTGGTGCATGACCTTTCCACTAGTGGTGATTGTTGAGGTGTTAAATGAAAAGTTTTTCTTTTGTTTTCTTGTTTTACCTGTTGGCGTCTTGACTTTTCATACTTCCTATGTGGTGTGTTTTTTTCTATCTTTTATTTTATTTCCTGTTTTGTTTTTCATTTGGATCCCCTTGCAGAATACCAGTGTCGCTTCCCCTACTAGTCGGATGCCCGTCCCTTTGTCTGCGAAGTCCAGGCAGTCGCCGGGTACAACTGACAAAGCAGGAAAGCAACAAAAACTGCAGGACGCTCAGAGGCAATTCCGACAGGTAGTTTTACTGTAGGATCTTACCACAGACTAAAATAAACAAATGCATAGGAAATCGAAGGCATGAGGCATATAAGAGGGGGGGAAGACTACCAAAGCTGGGAGTTTTAAAAGTGTTCTGAAAAAAATAAAGCCATCATGATGGCAACTGTGGATCTGTTAATGTTTCTCTCGAGTCTGCAACGACACAAAGGCATGTTTGACTCTTGACTGTTACCCCATAACATCACTGTACTGTATGCTTCTGCATGTCCACACTGCTCATGGTTTTCACTGTGTTGGTGGCTAAAAAAAAAAAAAAAAAGAAAAATGGAGAAAGGCAAAGAAAGTGGAATCCTATCCTCTCATCATCTGAGTTGTCATCACATCTCCAGTTCCCATCACAGTTGAGTTCCTAAACAGTGTTGCCAAGTCCTAAAATGCTTTTGGCAATGTTCCAAAAACAGACCTGACTGACTTTTTCGGCTATTCTCCTCCCTTCTCACAACCCACCTCTGCTCAAACCCAACATTACTGCACAGCTTCCTTAACCCAACGGTGATATATTTCTTTACCATCAGGACCTCGGCATAACCTGCTCATCTTGCACCATCAGTTCAGTGGAATACAGGTCCACATTTCCCCTGTCTGCTGTCACTCTTCAACCCCCTAACCCTGTCCCCTGTCTCTCCAGCGCTTGTATGCATCTTTGCCTTCTGAACTTTCTCCAACAGCCCCTCACGACGCCTCACAGTCCCTCTAACTCACAGACATTTTGTCGCAATCTTGTCTGCCATTGCACCGTCTAACATTTGCAGTTCTTTCAATTCAATATGTCTCACCTTAGTAGTAAAAAAGAGAGCAAAGCTTCTGTATATGTTGTTTTTATATGTCTTTTAGTTTTGTCTTAATCATGTTCATGTCTGTGCAGTCATAGTGTTTGTCTATGTGAATAACTTGTAGTTTTAGTTAACATCGTCTTGCCTTTTTCTTGTATTATCTTACCAATTTTCCTTTTTTTGACAACCAGTATCTGTTTTGGCATCTGTTTGCAGGCTAACGGAAGTGCTAAAAGAGTGGGAGGGGATCATAAAACAACTTCCCCTACTATACCCATCTCTAAAATCCCTGCTTTTTATCCTAGCTCTACTAAAGGCAGCTCCCAGTCTGCACAAAACCCAGATGCTACTAATCCCATTAACCCGTCTTCTTCCTCTTCCTCCTCTGTTGCAAAGTCCTCCATCCTGTCCTTACACACTCCTCGTTCCGGTTCCCTGCCCTCCTCCCATATCCCCTCACTGTCTAACGGTTCCCTCAAACTCCCCTCACCCTCACAGCACACAGGTAAAGCTGTCTCGTTCTCCTCGCAGACTCAGAACGGTCGAGTGCACTCCTCCTCCTCTTCATTCTCCTCCTCCTCCTCCTCCTCCTCCTCCTCCTCTTCCCCCTCCCCTCTGTCGCCCACACCTTTGGGCCCAGGTGGAAAGAGCATCCGCACCATACACACCCCCAGCTTCACCAGCTACAGATCCCACAACGGCAGCAGCGGCAAATCCTGCATCCCAACAGCCACAGCAGCTAAGGACACCACTTAGCTCCATTATCACCCCTCTGGCTTTACAGCACCGCAGGTAGACCCGGTCAAGTTTCATCTTACATAGTTTCTCTGTTTGTTTTTGTTTTCCTTTCTGTTTTTAAATTTTTTTTTTAGAAGAGTATTAAAGGATGCACTCCCTCAATTCACCTTTTATTTTACACTGGCGTTTGCACTCTGCTACTTTTCTCTAATTTTTCAGCTCATTTTCAGATTTTTGCTTGGATTTTGATTATCTCTTGAAGGTGTACCAGATGTTCTGACAAAGTATTTTGTAATGTAACTAAAAAATGTCGATTCCTACCACTTTGTAATTGAAGTGGAAAGGCTATCATTGTGCTGAAAGTATATTTTCTTGCTGTAACTATGAATAGGGAAACTAGAGTTGATGTGAATCACAAAAAAACATGTAAATGTTTTTTTTATTTTTGAAAGAACAGATTGAATAACATTAGTATATTTGATCGTCTATATTTCTTATGTTGCCAGACATTCAACGCAGCCCTTGTAAATGCCTTTAAAAAACACACATTTTAAAGTTGAACCTATCAGTAACTTTACTTTTCTAAGAGTATTTCCTTATTTTTCACTCTGATGGACTGCCAGTTTATTTCAGAGACTTACAACCATTATGAGTAATACAAGTTTTGATTTTCTTGTGCCTATTTGCCAAAGTTGTAATAAGGACTCACTTCAGGCCTAACTCAGTCATGAGTTTTAGGGAACCTCCCATGCACTCTCTCGGTTTGATAGCTGAAGTGTTAACCTCTGTTTGTACTGCTAGTCTTGGTTTGTTAAGTTAACAAGTATTGTTGCTGTTTATGTAGTCTATACTGAAATTAAAGTAATCGATCTGTTCAGCTACTTGTACATACAGTTAATGCTTCTACTAAGAAAATAAGTAGTTTTGTTAACATACCAAAGTTTGTTTGTATGCATGCCTTTCAAATACTTTAGGAGAGTGGTGTAAAAGATGAATTATGTTTGCACAGATAGATTTTGTAAATATTGGGTTTTCTCTTTTTTTTTCTCTTTTTTTTGTAAAGCTTTAAATCATGATATAAATGAGCAATGTGGTAAAGACAAAAGTGTGTTGGAGTAGGAAAAATAAAGACTTGCATGCTGGTACAACATGGTGCTGTTTTTCATTTTCATTTTTTCTGGTTTCCTGTTATGTGTGTCCGCATTGTGTGGCTGTGTGTGTGTATATAAATACATGCAAATGTTGATGTGACTACACAACAATTCTCTACTTCTCACTTCTCCTTTACTTCACCTATGTCTTCTGCTCACACTAGTGTCTTCCACTGATGACAAATAGGTCCTAAAATTCTGCTCTGATACATTTACAGGTAAGACTATGATTAATGTAGCTGAAAATGTTCTTTTCAGTTTTTTCTTTACTGAATTTCTTTCAATGACATCATAAAATATGAGAAACATTACCTCAAAATTGTGCTTGTCATTGAAATGTATGTATGTGTTGTAGAGTTATCTTGTATGCATGACCATTTACAGCAAGTAAAGTGTCACTTAAAAGTATCTTTTTAAGAGTGATTTGAAATGAAATTTTAAAGCCAGTAACTTGGGTGTAATAATATCATCAGAACATATAATTGTACAGGACAATATAATTCACACTTTATCACATTCATATTCATTCACAGTAATAAAAGAACATTTTATTAAAAAACAATTTGATTCTTCTTTGTTAAAGAAGAATCAATTATTTACATCATTATTAGTTTAATCATTATTTACATTCGATACATGCTTGACATTTTCTGAAAGTACCGTAGCATTTCTATAATCACGTCATCATAAAGCAAGTCGAGTTCCTCTTTCTAACAAGTTTCATTTACATATAATGTTCTTTGTGGTTCAGATTTTTTTGCCTCGTCTTCATTTTCACACTTAGTTTTAATGTGTGTGATAAAGTAATGTGTGACTGCAGAATGCCACAGGAAACAGATTTTTTTGAGCTTGTTAAAATGTCCCATTTTAAGTTGCTTTGCATAGACGTGTCTAAATGACAACTTTATGCCGTACCAGGTCGATCTTCAACAGCGACTATGAATAAATCTGAGGAGGAGACCAATGTCTTCAACAGTACATCTTTGGCATTGTGGGATATTTCTCTTTCTTCATTCTACATCCTGGTTTTCATCATCGCCGTGCCTGGGAATGTCTTGGCGTTGTGGGCGTTCTGTCGCCAGAAAAGCATGTCACCCTCTAAGGTCTTCCTGAGGAATCTATGCATTGCTGACATCTTTTATATTCTTATTTTACCCATGCGTATCGTTTACCACCTCTCTGACAGCCACTGGCCCTTTGGACACATCCTCTGTCAACTATCAGGCTTCCTCTTCTACCTAAACATGTACTGCAGCCTCTATCTAATGAGTTTCATCAGTCTGGACAGATTGCTGGCTGTGGTTTTACCTTTAAGATCCCAGTCAGTGAGGAAGCCTTTGTATGCAAATGTAGCTGTTGGCATACTTTGGGTGACAGTTAGTGTGAGCATGAGTCCAACACTTTTCTCAAAAAAGGATAACACCAACTCATCCAGCACCTGCCACAAGCTGTACCTAGAAAAGACATCTAATACAGCTTTGATTTCCACTATTGTGGCTTTTCTTATCCCCCTCACCACCATAGTTGTCTCCTACATACTGATTCTTTTGAAAGTGAGGAAACTCAAGCAACAGGAAGAGCGTCCGGTGAGAGATAAAGCTATAAAAATGATCATACTCATTGTGATGAACTTTCTCTTGGCATTTGTCCCCTACCATGTGAGCAGGGTGGTCTACATTCAGAGTCACAGACCTGGCAATATCACTGCAGCAAGCTGGAAGTCACTGAGAGGAGCCAATCAGATCACATCTGCACTGACCTGCATTAGTGGAGTGCTGGATCCTGTGATGTATTTTTTCTTGAACCGTGCATACAGGGACACATTTCTTCAGTTGTTCTGTAAAAATAGGGAGCGTGATCTGTAAGCCAGATGTAAATATTCTGAAAACAACTTACCTTGTTTAGTATATTTTATGGGCAGATATGAAAGCATTCAATTGTGGGTGATTTTATGACAGAGATCTGACTTCATTGTCATGAAACATAAAGATCAAAGCTTGTATAAACATCTGAAACTTCATCAAAGCATGGGATAGGATACATGAGATATATGTGACAGGATGATACCAATTTAGATCGTAAATTTGCTGAAGAACTGAAACCTCTTGTGTCCAGCAAACTGTTTCACTTTACATGCTGCTCTTCCGACACTTGCTACTACATTTTGTTATGATTACATTAAGTGAAACTTGACTCCCACCTACATGCAACCATCATTTCCAAGGACAAAATACTTGATCACAAGTTTTTTAAATTTCATGCTTATATATATTTATATATATGCGAATTATGTCTTAGATACTTTTCTGCTTACCGGTATTAAAAACATTATTATTATTATTAAGAAGTTTTTACTGCAATTTCATTTCTGAAGGTGAACTTGTTTAGTGTGTAAAGACATTTTTTCAGCGCCTCTGCCATTGGCTCATTCTTTGTTGGAGATATGCCAGGTATTGTGCAAATGTGTTAAATGGTGGCGTGGACTAGTAAAGAAAGAAAAGTTTTAAGAATAAAACAAATATTTCAAACCGTTAAGGAGCAATGTCTTCTGTGGGAGGGAATAACTCACTAACTTTGCTTGATATGAACTATAAAAATGTAAAAAGTCTGTTTTGTGGAACTCCAGCTTAATTTATTAAACACTTTTCAGCAACTCAAAGAGCTTCAGAGAATAATTCAATACTTAAAAGATCCAAACAGAATATTGAAAATATAAATCATAGCATAGATAGATAAGACAGTAAGAGGTCAAGATGAAATTTCAAAAATTAAATCCAAACTCTTTCATGAAGATCTGATTTTCTTTTCATTTAATTTACTAAGATCCCCATTAGCGACTGACACATTAGTTACTGATCTTAGATTAGAATTAAAAGCAGAAATGAGATGTGTGACCCGAGCAGGGAGATTGTTCAGCAGGAGAGGAGCCTAGAATTAAAAGGTTCTACCACTTCTTGTAGTCCTACAAATTACATGAACAAAGTAGAAGTTGTCATTTTTCTTTCTTCTTTTTCATTAAACATCAATGTAAACTTCTTCTTCAGAGTTCTTATTTTAGATGTAATACAAAGAGATCACCTAATCCGCTTTTAGTACACCACTTCCTCAGGAACTTTCATCCCCATCAACACAAATTGCAGACCAGTTTAATCATTAGCAATTCATTTGAGACACGGTGGCTCTACTTTAGCCTCCAAGTCTGAAATAAAACACGACTGATCTTGTTAAATGCAAGTTTAAACCACGCTGGCTGTCGTTGTT
Source organism: Leptatherina wallacei (assembly GCA_028567055.1). Classification (NCBI taxonomy): domain Eukaryota; kingdom Metazoa; phylum Chordata; class Actinopteri; order Atheriniformes; family Atherinidae; genus Leptatherina; species Leptatherina wallacei. The sequence continues at coordinate 10,615,368 of JAOXYM010000019.1, forward strand.
TTGGATTTTGGAAATAAAACGTACAAAACAATTTACATTTAAATGAAGATGTTAAAATGTCTTCAGTCATGAAGTTAAAAAATAAGAATTATTTCAAATTATTTCAGTGAAACAAAATATAACGGACGCCTGGCAGGTATTCTATAAATAAAATGAAATAAAAATAAATGAAATATTATATAAATAAAAGTCGAATTTGATCCCGTTTGACTTATTCGGGCATCCGTACCATCGAGTTGTTACCAAGGCAGCCAAGAAGAAGCTGTGAAGGGAGCGGACCGTTATGTCTGTTTAAACTTTGCTTCATATGTTTTTCGACTTGACACACGGTTTTATTTCATATTATATCAATGCAGAAGTATGTACAGAAGTTACTGGGACATATTTGTAGTCTTTTCGCCGGCGGACCACCGGAATTTAGTGAACAGCCATGAAAAAGCGTAGCATTAAGTTAGCTAACCAAGTGTAACATTCTGTGGTTATCTATCGGACAACTTAAAATAATACACCAAAGTGTCAGCGTTAAGTCTCATATGTGTCGCTTAAGGTGTTTCTTACAGTTATGTCAACAGTCGCTTTTGCTAAAAGCGAATTAGCTCAGCGGCTGTTACAGTACATTTTGAGTTTGCAATTCGTTACGTAGAAACAAAAGGAACAGAAAATTCAATCATAGCCATCTTTACTGCGGTAGATGAAAGCTTGTTCGTTGTTTTCTTTCGGCATTCCTGTCTTGATTGTCACCAAACTGCTATGCATCTCAGAAAAGGCTGAGTATTTACAAAGAACTAGGTTGTCATCATGGGCACAGCATCTTCTTTGGTCAGCCCAGGAGAGGTGATTGAGGATGGATATGGCGGTGAAGGAGGGGAAGCCTGTGAGATACCTGTCGAGGTCAAACCCAAAGCCCGACTCTTGCGCAGCTCTTTCCGCCGAGGACCTCGGGTGATCGGGGCCAGTTTCAAATCCACAGGATCTGTGGATTTAGAATATGCTGCAGAGTACGAAAGACTCCGCAAAGAGTATGAAATCTTCCGTGTCAGCAAGAATAATGAGATCTCATCCATGCAAAAGAAAGAGGCCAAGTTGGATGAGGAGAACAAGAGGCTGAGAGCTGAGTTACAGGTGAAAGTTAATATAGTGGCTGCTTCTTTTAAGAGAGCTATAAGAGGCTTTTGTATGTTTGAACAGTTCTCCTGATTGTAATAAACAGGCTCTGCAGAAGACCTACCAGAAGATTCTACGAGAAAAAGAAAGTGCTCTTGAAGCAAAATACCAAGCTATGGAGAGGGCTGCCACCTTTGAGCATGATAGGGACAAAGTAAAACGACAGTTTAAGGTAAACTGCATGGCATATTTTATAGTGCAACATTACTGGCATACTCATATTTGCAGTCTCAACCGGCTTTCTAAATTAAATTTAGATTTTCCGGGAGACAAAAGAGAAGGAGATACAGGATCTTCTTCGGGCTAAGAGGGATTTGGAGGCCAAATTGCAACAGTTGCAGACTCAGGGCATTCAGATCTATGATCCAAATGACTCTGACTCAGATGACAACCAAACCACTGTGACTGGTAAGACACTGATATTATTATTTTTTCATTTCTCTGGGCTTTGTATGTAAATTTTTTGTTGAGTACCACATTGTTTATTTTCTGTTTCCTGCAGCCACAGGAACACAGTGTGAGTACTGGAGTGGAGGGGTGCTGGGAAGTGAGCCCTCTATGGGTAGCATGATGCAATTGCAACAGACTTTCAGAGGACCAGAGTTGGCACACAGTTTGATAGATGTGGAGGGTCCTTTTGCCAATGTGAGCAGAGGTAAGTAAACTTTTTCATGGACAGCCTGTTAAGTGAAAGGAGGCTGTGTATGCTGTGAGCAATCAGCAAGGATAAAAGCATAATGTAACATGTTTTCCACGTGGCCACAACGACAGCCACAACACTAGAAAAAAGCTTTACGTTCATTAAAACACTCCTTTGCAATAGATACATACTTTTTAAATTGTTCATTTTTTCTCTAAATGTGATTTACACAATTTTATTCCCACACATGTCTGTATTCGTCAGATGACTGGGATGCTGCAGTAGCCAGTCTTCTTCAGGTATCACCTCATGTACCTCAGGCCTTATGGAGCAACACTGTACGCTGTTACCTAATCTCTACCCAGGACACCAAAGCAGAGTTAGATATCTTCATTAAGGTTTGTTAATTGTGCACCATGAATCAGCAAAAAGCTTTAAATTATCAGTATTTGTGGGATGTTGTTGCACTATTAATCGCTTTTCCAACTTAATGGGGAGTTTCTGAGCATAGCTTGTATTAAGACCAAAAAAAAACGGCTTATGTTTTTATTTGACTGAGCCACTCTTCTCAGGTAGTTTTCACTTGTTTGATTGTCATTTACACTGAAACTGGGAAAATTGTACCTGTTGTTTTATTGACAGAAACACTCTTCAGTATTACGGCAAATGTGTGAGGGTCTTGGCCATTTCTACCTGAATGTTTGCTTCCCAGAGGAGAGTGCTGCTTTATGCACCATCGAGCGCAAGCTGGAGATCGAAAGGAGTTCTGTGTGTGTGCTTCTTCTCAAATCCACTGTCACAAGGTACACTAAGCTCTGCAACTCACTGGGGTTTTCTCATGTAATGAAAATCATGTTACCTCTATTTCTTACTAACACACACAAAATAAATCTTGTATTGATATTAATCCAAAATGCATCTGTCTAGCTCTGTTTTAGAGGATTGTGAAGAGGCTTTTGTGAAGAATCCAGATGGCCATCCACTGGTGCTTTACCTCAGAACCGAAGAGGATCACAGCCTGACTGCACCCATTAGGCAGCTTTTAGAAAGGGTCAATGCTGCAGACAAGGCGGCCAGAATCAAGGTGTGTCTCCAATTAAATTCAAAATAGGATTCAGAAGAGAAGGATATATCTTGTGGGGACCAGCTGAGCTGTAGCTTTGATATTCAGTCTGTTATTAGGCAGAAATTTAGTTTCTGCCTCATTTACCAAGAGGACAATAATGAGAGTATGTTGACTTTAGTTAGGTCTGATGCCTCTTCTGGCCACTTTAGATGTCAGTTTGGTATTTTGCATATGAATTTTCTCATATTTATATTTAGCAAAGTGTCCAGTGTTCGATAAAAGCTTAAATTTTACCTTGAGAATTTTTTTAATGTGGTGGAACTCTTTTATGCACTCTTTACAATGCATTATATATTTTTGACAAAAGTGTTCAACATCCATAGAAGTTTAACCAAGCATGTTTCCCCTCAGTTTCTCACAGTCTTATATGATACACATCCAGCACCCACATAAATATCTGTGGACAAAAAACTGATTGTGTGGGTTTTCTTTGTTGCTACATGTCACACTGTACTAATACTTACATTACTGGACAATATCCAGGTGGTGGATCATAATGGTTCTGCAGAAGAGGGGGCTAACCTGATTTGTGTTCAGCTAGAGAAAGTCATCAAGCAGGTAAACATCAGTCTTTTCATCAGCTAATACATGTTAAAAGAAAGCATGGAAAAAAAATATCTTGTTATATTCTCATCATTTAGGAGATGCTGGGTTTTGAAGGAGCAGATGTTGACTCTAAGGACTCTGCCATAGATGAAGGACATGAGGAGGACTCTGGAGATGTGCTGTGGGACCTGCATGATGAGCAGGAGCAGATTGAGTCTTATCAACATGCTTGTAGCAGCACCACCTCCCACTTAGGCTTCCAAAAGGTATGACACATCTTCTCCTCCGATCAAATTTTAAATCTGCACACCAAATACGATATTTTTGTCTTCATTTATTTCACTAAGTCTGTGATGTTGTTCTCAGTACATAGATCGGCTGAATGATATGATTGCTGCCCCACCGCCCACACCGCCTCTGCTGGTATCTGGTGGTCCAGGCTCAGGAAAGTCTCTCTTGCTCTCCAAATGGTAAGAACTTTGAGAGCAAGTTCTTACCATTATAACTTGCTCTTCAGTTGGATGTAACATGGCTCAACACCTGTGGACTCCCCTTAATGGAAACCAGTGGATGGACATTTCAATTAAGAAACATTTTGTTGAATTTTTTGATGAATAATTTTTCCAAATTTACTTTAAAGCTTTTGTCATTTTCACTTGTTTTTCTCAGATTTTCATAACTCCACACCTACTTTATGACAGTATTGTTTTCACAATCCAATGTTCCATCAATGAAGACGATGCTTTGCATGGTTTGTCTACTTTGCTAATTGCCTTTTCATTCTTTTTAGGATCGAGTTGCAACAGAAGCAATCCCCTAATACCTTGTTCCTTTATCACTTTGTTGGTCGCCCCCTCTCCACAAGCTCAGAGCCAGTTCTCATCATCAAACGCCTCACAGTCAAAGTAAGGAGTCCATGTCATTGAATTACTTCTAGTAATAAAGCACCGATACTTAACTAATGTTAGAGCATGTCCGTCTGTTGTCACTTAGCTATTGCAGCACTTCTGGTCCATCTCTGGCTTGTCCATGGAGCCCAGTAAGATCTTGGAGGAGTTTCCTCGCTGGCTTGAAAGATTATCAGCACGCCATCAAGGAAACATCATCATTATCATTGACTCAATTGACCAAATACAGGTGCATTCCTCCCCTAATTTAAACCAAACTGCTTTCAATTTATGTAGATTAATTTTACCCTATGTAAATTTTCTCTTTTTGTTTAAAGATGAATTATTCTTTTAACTATTTTTTTTGTCCCCTCATGTTTCAGCAAGCAGAAAGGCACATGAAGTGGCTGATTGACCCACTTCCTGTCAATGTTAGAGTGGTGGTCTCGGTCAACGTAGAGACATGTCCTCAAGCTTGGAGGTAATTCATGTTACTTGAACTGAATCACAGGACTTGGTTAGGTTCAGTTTGCTATTTATTAGTTTTCCACACACTCTTGTGTTTATTATCTTTATGTAATTTAGTGACTGTATGTGTTAAGGTTGTGGCCAACACTCCACTTGGACCCACTTAGTCCCAGAGAAATCAGAAGTGTTGTCAATACAGAGTGCCAGGGAATGGACCTCAAACTTACCAAGGACCAGGTCTGTTATCTCCTCCTCTCAACCCCACTGTGAAAGAAAAGTGTGTACAGACAGTAGGAGTTTGTGTTTTGGGAGAGTTCCACACTTGAAATTAATTTTTTTTGTTCTAGGAGAAGAAACTAGAACGGCACTGTCGCTCTGCATCGACCTGCAACGCATTATACGTCACACTGCTGGCAAGGATGATAACCAGGTCTCTGGTTTTGCTCTTCTTTGTTTACCATTGAAGAAAAACAGTTTTGCCTTGCAAGTGGTTAGTGCCTGATAGAATTTGCTTCTGTTTGCGTCAGTGGCTGAAAGTTAAATGTTTTAGTGATTGTTGGCAGTTTTCTCAAGTCTCTCTAAAAGAAACCCTCAGGCTTCAAGAGAATGTTTCCAAACAATACTTTTTTTATTGAAAGCCTTTTTCTAAACGATGTCTGGTATCTTAATGGGTTCATAGATTGCAGAGCCAAAAAGTATTTTATTCACTCCTATATGAGCCTTTTGAATTTGCTTGTGTATTTGTTGATATGCTATGAACCTTTCACAACTATGTATTGCAAATAAATGTATGTAGTTCTATGTTTTTGTATGACGAGGTAAAAATAAGGTGGAGATAAGGTAAATATTTTACAATAGTTGAAATTGTGATTTATTCAGGTCTTTCATGAGTTACTCTTTAATATTAGTTCACTCTTGTTCAAGTTATAGGTTTTACTTAACTATAAATTTTTCCTTTCTAGTGGTAGATCTTGCTGGTCACTGGAGAAGAGCCTGGAGCAGTGTCTGCAATGTCAGGACACCATGTCGCTCTATCGCCTGGCTCTCAAGATAATGCTGAACTCCCTTAGCACAGACGGAGAGCGACACATAATGAGAGAGGTGACTTCATTACAAAGTCATGATTACTGGTCTTAGTTATAAATATGTCTGATAGGAATCATTGAAATGCTCAGCTGAAGAACATAAACTTGTGTTTGTCTCTACTTAGATGCTGTGCCTTGTGTTTGCCAGCCATAATGGAGTGAGTGAATCAGAGGTATTAGATCTTTTCCCAGAGCTTGAGCTGCCCGTGCTGTCCTCTCTGCTCTATCACCTGAACAAACTCTGCATTGTGACCCTCCGTTGTGGACTCATAAGGTTTCAGCACCTGCAGGTACTTCTGCTCCTTGGCTAGACATATTAGATAGGACTAAATGAATTGGAGATTTTATCACTAAGCAATCTTGACATTTTTATCATGTGGGTGTCTTGTCAGGCTTGGGAAGCTGTAAGACTGGAGTTCCTGGGTGGAGGAAGCAGCTCTGCTTCTTACAGGGAGAAACTAATCCATTACTTCAACAAGCAGCTCAGGTGCTGCAAAGTATCTGTCCTCTCCTCAATGAGTACAACACAAATCACATCCATCTGTGGGTCCAAATCTTGTCATTATATGTGTGTTTGTAGCCAGGACCGTGTGACATGGCGCGTAGCAGATGAGCTTCCCTGGCTGCTCCAACAGCAGGAGGACAGAACTAAACTACAACTCAGCCTTTTGAACCTGTTTGTTTCCCAAAACCTCTACAAGAGGTACAAGTTTGCTTTGACCGAGGTGGTATTATACACTGTAACAAGTTTATTAAAATATTACCTTTTTCTTTTTTCCCAGGGGCCATTTCTCTGAGCTGTTGACCTATTGGCAGTATGTGGGCAAAGACAAAAGCTCCATGGCAACTGAGTACTTTGACTCTCTGAAACGCTACGAGAAGAGCTGCGAGAGTGAAGATGGCATGACTAAGCTTGCAAACCTATATGAGACCTTGGGACGTTTCCTTAAAGACCTGGGCCTACCTAGTCAGGTAAAGTACATGCTTTTTCTTGCTTAGAACTTTCATCATCAAAAGTTGCTTGTGTGATTAATTCTATGTACTTTTCTTAGGCTGTAGCCCCGTTACAAAGGTCTCTTGAGATCAGAGAGACAGCCCTGGACCCGGACCATCCCAGCGTAGCTCGATCTCTGCACCAGCTGGCTGGAATTTATGTCCAGTGGAAGAAATATGGTAATGCTGAGCAGCTGTACAAGCAAGCTCTTGAGATAAGTGAGAACGCCTACGGGGCTGAGCACGCCAGCGTGGCCCGAGAGCTGGAGTCACTCACCATGCTCTATCAAAAGCAAAACAAGTAAAAAAAAAGACTTTTGTTTATTAATTTTCATATTATTTCAAGTTATTGACATATAGTTTAGAAAGTACTCCACTTGTTATAATGAAACTCTGCTGGAGTCGGATTCAGTTTAACTGGTTAAATACTCACAACTTTTATCAGGTATGAACAAGCAGAGAAACTCAGGAAGAGGTCAGTGAAAATCCGTCAGAAGACTGCCCGTCAGAAAGGTCATATGGTGAGCAGATTTCCCACAGAATTGCAAGCTGTATCATACTCTGTTAATCGGGACACATTGTCTATGCCTCTACTCCGCCTTTCAGTATGGCTTCACTTTGCTGCGGCGAAGAGCCCTCCAGCTAGAAGAACTGACCCTCGAAAAAAACTCTGCAGACTGTGCCAAGACACTCAATGAACTTGGTGTCCTCTACTACCTTCAAAACAACTTGGAGTAAGTCTCGTAACAAATTACGTGCAACAGTCGGTGTATAATGAAGCTGTGGCCTTTTACTTTGAGCACGTTAGCTAATCGGCTTACTTTTTACCCTCTTATTTTTACTTTAGAGTATAACAATCCGCATTATTTTTACCTTCACCAGCGCTGCCAAAATGTTCTTGACCCGTTCTCTGGAAATGCGTCAACGAGTCCTCGGTCCAGATCACCCAGACTGCGCTCAGTCCCTCAACAACCTGGCTGCACTGCACACCGAAAGACGGGAGTATGAGACAGCAGAAGAGATGTACGAGAGGGCGCTGGACATCCGCAAGAAAGCCTTGTCACCAGACCACCCGTCTCTGGCATACACACTCAAACACCTGGCTATGCTCTATAAACGCAGAGTGAGACATGAGGGCCCGTTGATTCGGAAAAGTGTATTCTCTCTCTGCTGATAACCTCATCTGGTTTTGGTTTTTAGCTATTCATTTCATTCTGTGTGTGTTGCACAGGGAAAGCTGGAGAAGGCGGTTCCACTTTATGAGTTATCTCTGGAAATCAGGGAAAAAAGTTTTGGACCCAAACACCCCAGTGTGGCAACAGCACTTGTCAACCTAGCAGTAATCTACTGCCAGCTGGTGAGACCGCATTCATCATGCCTCTCCAGACAGATAACTGAAATATTATATGAACCCTATGAAATTAACCATTTCCTAATTTGCTATGTGGCTAAAAGGTTGGAAACAACTGATTTAGCTCTTAGCAATTTATTTTGTGGCACAGTTAATAAGCTTCTTTTTTTTTTCTTGACAGAAGAAGCACAGTGATGCCTTGCCCCTCTATGAACGGGCCCTGAAAGTGTATGAGGATAGTTTGGGGCGCTCACATCCACGGGTTGGAGAGACCCTTAAGAACCTGGCTGTTCTAAGGTAAAGTCGTCTTAGAATTTACTAAACATTTGATTCATCAGAAATATTTCAGGGAATGTTGGGTTGTGTTTTATGTTTCTTTTTATTCTTTTCCTCTGATCTAGCTATGAGGAGGGTGACTTCGAGAGGGCGGCAGAGCTTTACAAGCGTGCGATGGAGATTAAAGAGGCAGAGCCATCATTATTAGTGTGTGGCAATGCCCCATCTCGCCATTCCTCTAGTGGCGACACATTCAGTCTGAGGGGGCCTGCTCCCCTACCACTCCCACCGAGGTGACTGTTAGCCATTATTGCCACTAATGACTAAAGGCTGTCCTTAGAGCTCCACCTACCATGGAGTAGCATACGAATTCCAATATTTTATCAAGACGGTAATCATCGTGGGCATCGCACTGTGATTGTTATAAAAATTTCTGTGAGGCAAAAACGATCGTGAGCAGATGGAAAATGTTAGGTAGGATGATCAAGTAATTAGCTTTTCAAGGATGCTTGGCTGAGGAGAATCCTGAAAGCACAGAGAAACCGCAAGCGGAGTTTCTGACGTCCATCTTCTGTACCTGCTATACCCTAAATATTGGAACTGAGATCCCTGTTCAAACAGGTGACTTTTCACACTTTCAGCACAGACACAAGCCAGTGGACAACATCTGTGCCTTCTATTGCATAGTCAATATTTAATGCACCATTTCAGTTGAATTGTTTATGAATAAAGTGATTAACTATACTAATTTCAAAAGAAGTTCAAGCTGCTCCCACAGGAATGGAACCAAGTGTTTTTGATAATTACTAGCTGGGCAATCAGTCCTCAAGCACTTTTGAAGTCTACACTGTAGACTCTGAATGAATAACATTTGGGAGCATTTTGCTGACTAAAACACAATGAGCATTTAATGAAAATTATTGTATTGAGTATTTTATGTTTACATACATACAGTGTTTACCTAACAGTATATGGACCCCAAAATACAATCCAAAATCAAACCTCAAGCATGTCTGAGAAATGTGTTCACCAATTTCATGCTGTTTATGCAAAACTTAATGTACATGTATTTATTAATGTTAAGTCTTCCAGCCTCTGTGAAATACATTAAACTACTTTCTGTCTGACAGAGGTACGCAAAGCCAAAGGGAACAAGAAATAAATAAATAAAAATTATCATTGCCAAATATAAAATATACAATGTTTTTTTTTTTCTGTTTTCATATATGCATGTAATGCCATGTTATTAGAATTGTTTAAGGTGCAGAGGACGGTAACATAAATCATATAGAATATGTTAATAAGACTGTATTTCATTTAATAAATACTTTTAATTAAGCATTTTTCTGTGATGTTGCAGCAGGTATTTCCTTAAAAGAATGAGTAATGGCACGTAGTAAACAGGTTTAAACATTCACTCACCATTAACCGAAACCTCAGTTAACACATTAATAAATGTACTAACTGATATTTATTTAGGTTTTTTGTCACTCCATGAAAAATTAATATTATTTCAAGAGCCATTTCTTGTGTGTGAAATGCCTTTAGTAACACTTCTCATGCATTCCCAACATTTAGCTGTTTGAAAGTTATTCCATGATTTTCTTAATATATCTATATTAAGAATAGTTATTTCTTGCAGAAATGCATCTTCGTGTTGTTGCCTACAACTTTCTCATCTGAGCCATCAAGTCCTCTAGGCTTTGTTCAGTCTCCTCCAGTGTCTCCCCATGTTCCGTTTCCTGGTACAAAAAAAAAAAACTGTATTATCATAATTTAGTTGTCACAATGAAGTAATGTAAAATTCAAGGATTTCAAATATTTTTTCTTTATGCTGCACATTACTGCCTTCTTTCCACGGCACCAACTAGCCAGGCAGTGCTTTCATTTTAGATCAGTATAGTTGCATAATTAAGAAAAAAAGATGCATTTCTTCAACATAGAAATCTATCAGCTAAGTCATCAAAAGCTGAGGTGTGTTGTAGAATACTTACCTCAGCTGGAATGGTATAAGCAACGGTAATGCCTTCTGGGAGGTCAGGCATAGTCCCTGTTGCAGCTTGTAACTCTGCATCAGTAACCTCTGATACCAGTTCAATACCTGAACAGCGCAATGAACATGAACACAAGATGACATGGTCAGATTTACTAGATTTTACAGCTGGAAGAGTGAAAGCTCCACAGGTTGTTAACCGCTCACCCCATTCATTATCTTCGTGTACGACCTCCTCTTCCTGCTCCTCCTGCACAACCTCCACCTTGGGCTTCTCTGCTTCTTTCCTCTGAACAGAAAAGGTCACACAAATCCTAAAAATTTATGAACGGATGCAACAAAATAAAAATCCGACATTGTAATGTAAACAATGGAGCATGCACACCTTGTACTCCTCTTGTTGTCTCCTGCAGTATCTGTCATTACACTGGGGGTTGGCTTTCATTGCCATGGTGGGGAAGAAGTCCTGCATGGCATTGTAGCCAAGATAATAACTGACAGTGCCAAACTTCAACAGATATCTGGGGAAGAAAACATTTTACATATTCTTTTAACTTAAACTCCTCAGTATTCACATAAACTTTATATTTTGGTTTCAGCATCGCTGGAAATAAAAGCAACATACTTGAGAACATTTTGTACCAGGAGGCCTGCAACTACTCCCATTGTTGTTGGTAAGCTGGCGGCGCATACACCCTCTCGTTTTAGGGTCTTCTCGTCAATGTTTGCAGCTACCACCAGCGGAGGAGCACACTAACAACAGGTATTATACCAGATTTACATCTTGAAATGCACAATATCAAAAGCAAACGCGAAGAGTTGTTTAGTGTGTGGACGTACAGCAAAGCAAGCCGTCTCTCCGGGAATGATGAGCTGGATGTGCCCCGATACGGCGTTCTCGCTCACACCAGACTCCATCCAGATCTGACCCAGTTCATTGCAGGCCTGAAATAAGACAAGACAAAGCAATACAGTCAGAAAGAGACCATCTGAAGGCCCCATAATCTTTTTTAATGACAGTGACATTCTTACTGTATTGATGGCCATTCTAGCCTCAAAGTTGTCCACGCAGCTCAAGATCAAATCCACTGGTTTTCCTTCCTCCAGCCCTCCATGACTATAAAAACAAGTCACTCGTAAAAACATTTGGAAATAAGGGGACAGAGGTGGAATGTCACAAAGTACAAGTAGGGACGCCAACCTGATGCGATCCATGAAATGTGTAAAATTTTCCATTGTTGTGATATTGTAGTTATGGGTCTCAAACGCCACGTCTGGATTGATGTTTCTGTTGGAAAAAGTGAGTCACATCTTATGAAAAGCAAGTAAAAGTCTGCGGGTGGAAGACAAACGATTCCCTAGTGACCGTAGTGTACCTTAGAGTGTGCTCTGCCGCTTCCACTTTACTGAGGCCTGCCTGGTGAGGCTGGAAGAACAGTCTGTTCATGTTGGCCAACTCTACTCGATCATAGTCAAAGAGAAGCAGCTGCAATGCCACAAAAATTGGGATGTGAGAGTGAGAACACGGGCAACGAGCACACGGACTAACATGTATGAGTATCCACAATAATAATATAATATAAAAGATAAAAAATGGTGACGTTTTCATTACCTTACCAATGCCACATCTAGTGAGCATTTCAGCCGTTACACTGCCGACTCCACCCACACCGACTACAGCTACGGTAAATGTTCGGATTTTCTGTCAAAAGATATAAAGATAGTTATTTATAGTTTGCATTGCTAAAATCGTCTTCATTGTGCTGCATTACTTCAGTACATGTCAGCTAAAAAAAAAAGCTTACTTATAATGTTAAGAGTTGAAATCAAGCAGTATTGAAGCACATTTTGATTTGAAAATGAATCAATTTAATTATTGAAGAATGAATTTAATAATTGTACTTTTATTTCAATCTTATTTATTTTCTCTAAGGGAAATATTGCACTTTTTACTTCACTGTATCTACCTAAAAGTTGCAGGAACTAGTTAGCATACACCAGATAAGTACTAAACTTATTAATTAAATGAGCTTATGATGTAAATGAACTCACCTGACAATATATAAATAAATGAGTAATATCAGCTCTACCTCACAAAGCCACAGTATGCAAATATTGTCTGCATATCTATACAGCAGTACTAATCTTGTTAAGAGTAAAATTTTAAGTATTCTGCTTTTAGGCAAGTGAAAGATTTGCACAAATAGATAAAAACTGCAACAGAATTTAAGATGACCAAGACATAATAATCCTGACAGATGATGAATGAATGAGCTTATTTTCACACTAATATTACTGGACGCGTGGAAGTGTGTGTATAACATGTGTTCCCTAGTCATAGCATTTAAAATATTTTACTGACAATAGCCTTTTTGAAGTTATACCTCATAATCATCCACGATTCCCATTCTCTTTAAAGCCATGAGGCGGCTGAAATGAAAATAAAGTGCAGATTAGCTTGTCGCATATGGAGTACGTCCATTTAAAAATGGGTGACTCACAAGGCGTCGCCTCTCAGGGATGTATGAGCGCTCCGCACAAAATCCGTCAAAACAAAATGAATGAATGGACACGTTACCTGTACGGGTTGGAATCCACGACTTCGGCGCTCATTTTGTCAATTTTGGGTCTGTTTAGCGACTGATTGTGAGCATCTTCCATGGCACACTGCTTCTGCTTACACTTTATCAGCTCATTTTCCAGCTCTCTCACCCTCAGCTTCAGCTCCTCTACAGTCGCCATCAGCAAAACAAGTATCAATAAGAAAAATAATCGGGACAAAATATACTTTTATGTGCAAAATGGGAAACGTAAAAGTGGGGAAAAAAATCGCAACAGAAAGTACACGTATTCTTTTCTCAAATCCACCGTCAGGCTGTGTGCTCCTCTAAATATTGTCCGTGCGGAAACTAGCATAGGCAATTTCGACTGTTCCCTCTTCACTAGTAGATTGTTTACACATTCATTCAAGGACTTGGGTCATTAAACTTTATTTTTCCCAATTATCATGTCAAGCTTAGTTTCACTTTTGTATTATGTTGGTTAGATTAAACTGAATTAGATTCATTTAGGGAATGTTACGTCATTGTGTTCATCCGTAAGTATTCCGGCTGCCTCTATCAGAACTGATAATGGTAAAAGTTTGCGTAGTCAGCTCGCTCAACAATGCATGATAATCATTAATCCAGAAAACCCAGAAATGGAAGGGCTGACAACTCCTGTGCGACCACAACATAAATTCAATGTTGGAAGTCTTCAAAGATATCTGGCTTTTGAGTCAAGAGTGTCAAATAGTGACACGCTCACTGTCAGACAGTACAGGTATTGTAATTAGCTACAGCCGGTGTATTTCAATATTCAACCAAGTTCGACTTGTAAAACGTTTAGCTAGCTGATATATTCTGTTGTTTCTTCCAGTGCTGGTCAGTCAAACCCAACATTCCTAATCCAAACTCCTACAAACAGCTTTGTCCTCAGAAAGAGACCTCCAGGTGAGCTGCTGCCTGGTGCTCACAAGGTAAAGTTTTTACTGGTTTATTAGTTGAATCTTGAAATTGTACAACAAAGTTGCAAGTCACCTATCACACACAAAAGTGTGGCAAAGTTCCTTGCCACACTGTTGTGTTGCCAGTTTTCCTGCAGGGGGAGTAGCTGAGTTTGGGTAGTTTGGGATATTTGGCTTTCTCATAGTAATAGGGAATGCCAGAATTGTTTGTGTGAACGCCAAGCTGACAGAAATACGACAGTATTTTAAGTCACTGCTAAATTTATAAGTGGTAACATAATGATAAATGTTTTAATCTGCTGTTTTTTATTTGTCAAGGGGAAGAAAACAAATTTAAAAAACGCACTAAAATTTGGTATTTTTAAAGATCAAAACAGATCTTTTCAAACCCATTTGATTAAATCTTTATCATAGAAAACTTCATGATGCATATTGTGTGGTTTGATACTTTTTTCATCCTACATAAATTTCAAAACACCAGTTGAAACTAGAAATTAAGTGGGATTAATGTTCTGGAAGACATCAATCTCTGTTTTCCCAGTAATTAAAAATGACAGCACTTTCACAGAATTGTCCTGTAAATTTACAGTTTTGTGTCTGTTTCTATTTAGGAAAATATTTTACAGACTTGTGGGATCTGTGAAATGACTGGTTACCATATTTAACTTTGTGCGCAGGTGGACAGGGAGTATCGGGTGCAGAAGGCTCTCTTTTCTGCAGGTTTCCCTGTGCCTCAGCCCCTCTTGCACTGCATCGATGTTGAAGTTATTGGAACCGAATTCTACTTAATGGAACATGTGAAGGTAGGTCTGTGCACCCAGGTCAAAATCCTATGACTCTCAAGCAACCAGTCCCTGCATCTAATATTGTTATTGTTTTGCTTGGTGTTGGCTCTGTTATAAAAGAATGATTACTTTCCTCTTTGCTTGATGACATATGCTATCCTAACATCTTAATAAGGTCCACAGGTCTCTAGTTCTAGATCTGTTATTGTTCAATTTATCTGTGGTGAACAGGGACGTATATTCAGGGATCCTCGTCTCCCTGGAGTGAGTCCAGCAGAGAGAACTGCTTTGTATGTTGCTGCGGTGGAAGTGTTGGCGAAGTTGCATTCACTTGACCTAAGCTCACTCAGCCTTGAAGGATTTGGAAGAGGGCCAGGTTACTGCAAGAGACAAGTGAGATCAAACTCTGCACTATGGAAAATTTAAAAAGATTCAAACAAAATTATTAATCCCTTGAGAGAGAGGACAATACCAATTACATTTGTTTCATACCACAATTGTGGAAATCTAGTCAGATTTGTTGCATCAAGAGATGTCTCTTTATCTTGAAAGGTGTCCACCTGGACCAAGCAGTACATTGCAACAGCCCACAGAGACATTCCAGGGATGAATAAACTCTCTGATTGGTTGATGAACAATTTACCGGAGAGCGATGATGAAGTGATGCTCGTCCATGGAGATTTTCGATTGGATAATCTGATATTTCACCCAACCGAGGTACAATTTCTGTGACCATTATTCTTACTGCCATGTTGCATTTGATAGGAATGACCTCATAGAGTGTGTTTGATGTTATAAGGCACGTGTAATCGCAGTGTTGGACTGGGAGCTGTCTACCACTGGGAACCCATTGGTAGACCTGGCCTACTTCCTGATGCCTCACTATTGGCCCACAGATTTTGACATTGTCAGCACGATGGGCAGTTTGAAAGGAGTAGAAGGTAGTTTCAACTCTTGATAATAACGTTGATCAACATTAATGTGTTGATTTGGTTGGATTTATGAATTGATATCCTGTTTTCTAATGTCTTAGTGTGATGATTATTTTATATATTACATATATTTGCCTACTAATAGTTTATACTTATCCCTCACTGTCCAGGTGTTCCAGCTGTTGGTGATTTGACCTCCATTTACTGCAGGTGTCGAGGGATTTCATCTGCTTTGCCAAAGTTGAATTTCTACTTAGTTCTATCTGTTTTTAAAATGGCAGCAATTGCACAGGTTTGTACCAAGTTAACCTTTACATCTACGTACCTTTTAGACTTTATATACATTAGGATTTAAATGTATAGAGGTGTGTAGAACATATAATGGTATACTTCAAATATCTAGTCTTGGATTGATGTTTTTTCCTGACTACAAAGGGACCCAGAGTCATTTTTCACTTCTTATTTTATTTGTTTTTTGTTTTTTTACCAGGGGATCTACGCTCGTCACTTGCTTGGTAATGCCAGTGCGCCCAACGCTGCTCAGTTCGGTCAGAGTGTGGAGCCCACAGCTGAGATTGGCTTGCAGTTAACAAATAGGTTAATTACATTTGTTATGAAATTATTTATGAGAAGCAAAAATTATTTGGTATAATTAGTTCCAGCCAGTATTTACTGGTATAAAAACATTCTAATCAAAATTTATTGTTATTCTTGGCCAGAGAACTAATTGAGTCCACCTGCTGACTTATCCTTAGCCAGCAACAGTTGGAACTTGGCACCCGGCAGCCATTTCCAATATTCCCTGCTTATTTAACATTTGCAATGTTTTTTCATGCCAGGTTTCTTACAGGTCCAACAAAAGACGGATTGTTCCTTCAAACGGCTAAAGGCCAGGCTGTTCTCCAGCAGGTCAAAGCCTTCATGCGACAATACGTGCTTCCTGCTCAGGAGGTCAGTTCTGAGAAGCAGCCAAGAACAGAAGAGATTTGTTCCCCTCCATATTGGACATTTAACTCTGACATGAGGGAATCTGACCAAGCATTTCATTCATGAAGTCAGAATTAGTGAATTGGAGTTAGAAACAATGAGTCCGCTGATTGTATAAACTGTATTGCATGCAGAATTATCACGGTTGGCTGGATATCGCTGCAGTGTGATGCTTTTCTTTAACAAAAGAACTGGGCACAGTGAAATAGAAAAAAAACACAAACTGTAATAAATGGATCTCTACATGAGCACTTACCATTTTCCACTAATTAATATTATATTAATATTATTTTTTCATTTATTGTTTATTTTTCAGGGTCAGAGCAGATTAAAAGAAGAATCAGAATCAGCTTTATTGGCAAAGCATGTTCACACACTCAAGGAATTTGTTTCCAGTCGTCAGTTACACCTTGTTCTCACATAGACGGACACCGCGAGACATAGAACAATTATGCTAGATACAAATGTGCAGGTGGTGTTAAATATGAGTGAAATAAGTAAGAAAAAATTTATATGTATATCTTGTTTTACAGGGGAGTAGTGCATGATTACGTTATGTGCAATACGTACTCTTGCACTACTCCACTGTAAACAAAACCACTTCTGTAAAAGTGCCAAAGGGCTGGTTTTCATCTGTTGTCCCTGGCCAGGTCTTACAAAAGATCCCTGGAATACAGAAAATTGTGAGGGAAAATAATATCCATCTCTAAAAATATTAATCAATGAGCTCAAACTGATCAAAAAGTGATAAAGCAGAGACAACGATTGATAATAACATTAAAATCTACTCACCATAGAGACAAAGCCACTAAATCACAATAATGTCTTGTTGCGCTGTCATGGAATTACTGGCCTGTCTTTCAAATCTCAGAAGTGATCTTTTTTGTTTTGTTTTGTTTTGGGTTTTTTCCACCAGGAAGTTGCAGAGTACTACAGGAAACACGCTCAGTCTCCACAGAGGTGGCAGCCCCCCCAAATAATAGAGAATCTAAAGGTATGTAGAAATAAATGTTTTATCTATAATAAACTGGGATTTACAGTCTCAACAGGATTAGTTTTACCAAAATCCTATCCAATCTCAATCCAGCTTTATTTGTTCATTCATTTCTCCTTCATTTTTTTGTTCCGCTGTTCCCAATTCAGGATTGTGGGCTAGAGTTTATCCCAGCAATTAGCAGGTGAAAGGTAGGGTACTGGATAGGTCGCCAGTCTATTGCAGGGAGAACCCACGCATACTCGGGGAGAACATGCAAACTCCACACAGAAAGGCCACTGTTCGAATGTGATAAAGTCTTCTACAAGTCGCATAACAATGCATTGACCTGATTGGTTTAGTTCATGCTTGTTCTAAATTGTGGATCTCCATACTTCCTTTCCACACAACGATGCATCTTTAACAGATTAAATAAAATAAATAGTCTTATTTCTGTCTGTGCTGATCTGTAACACCTGAAGCTTAGCTTAGCTTGGCATTTGTAGTGTCGGCTTGATGGAAACATTTGGCATGATTCATGCTTTCTGTGTGTGTGTGTCTTTGTGTGTGTCTGTCTTAAGATGAAAGCCAGGCATGCAGGCCTGTGGAACATGTTTCTGCCTGCAGTCAGTGGACTAACTCAGCTGGATTATGCCTTTATAGCAGAAGAAACTGGACGCTGCCTCTTTGCCCCTGATATCTTTAACTGCCAGGCGCCTGGTAAGACATCCTAGAATGGTTTCCAATTTTGAGATAATAGAGGCCTGAAACTTGATCTTGCTCTTTTAATATCTTTTTGCTACTTACATGTTCTGGTTAGCATCTTCCATGGTCAGGTTAAATCGTTTCCATTTGTCATCTTGTTCTTTCTCATTGTTAATCAAACCAACATGCAACATTTTTCAGTTTTATTTAATGGATTTTGAAGACACTTTTTCAAGCAACATACAAGTCTCCATATTTGTCCTGTCTGGCTTTTTGTACGTCAGAGTCCACAAGATTGTCTTTATTTCCTCATTTTAAATCCCAGTTTCCAGAGGATGATGCATATTGCAACGTTTCCCCACAGACACAGGAAATATGGAGGTGCTTCATATGTTTGGCAGTGAGGAGCAGAAGAAAAAATGGCTGGAGCCTCTGCTCCGGGGAGAGATCCGCTCCTGCTTCTGTATGACAGGTATTGCCCCTGACCACGTTGTGAGACGCTGCAAAAAGAAACACCACAATTCTCCAATGTCAGAAGTATTTTAATTGAAAACAGAGTTTAAGGAATGAATCTGAAGATTAAAGGTGCAGCTGGGCGTGTGCACTTTTTTTATGCCCATTAATACGATATTGTTGATGATGAGCCTTCTAGATATTTGATATGGTTGTGTGCCTTGCATTCCAGTGATGGTTGTGGTCTTTGAGAAGCCAGGTTACACTCAGAAACCTCTGCTACTGATCTGCTGTAAAATCTTGTTTGAAAGCATTCTCTTCCAGCAGCAGCAAACAGGTTCAGGATGACTAATTTCTCCCTGTTGTGTTTCCCTTTTCTTTCCATGCTGCCTGGAAACTGCAACGTACTGTGATTGCAGAGGTGATTACAGTGGTTGCAAACATCCCTGTGGTTTTTGTAACCACACATGGTGATTAGTAATGTTTTGGGGATGGCTTTTGTCAGCAGTTCTCTGTTTATCACACTGGATGATAATGAGCAGGAATTTCCATCTTTTACCATTAAACAGTTTGTACCTCTAACTTGAACATTCATCTGGAGTTTTAAAAAAGGAAAATGGTGCGTGAGCACATTATCTATGTTACCAGCTACGCCTGTGGTTTAAGCCGGAATCCGGACAATGCATAAAATGAAGGCGGGAGACTTCAGATGAAAACTTGTTTGAGCTGCTTTGCTGATCTTCTTTGTGTAAAATTCACATGTTGTGCTCCGTTCCCCAGAGCCTGATGTTGCTTCCAGTGATGCAACCAACATGGAGTGCAGTCTTCGCAGGGATAAAGACGGCTTTATCATAAATGGCAAAAAATGGTGGAGCAGTGGTAAGGACATGAAATGTCATCCAATTCTGAGATTCTATAAACAATTAATGAGTAGTTTTATAAGCAATAACTAAAGTTGCTTTTAACTTGTTTGAAAGGGGGAAACCTATAAACTATGGGATGTTTTTACAAAGAGAGTCAACCTGAATATGTTGTTGTCCACCCAAGTGTTTCTCTTAAAGGGAGCTCAAATGTGAACAAGATGTTATGTTAGCAAAACCTTAAAGAGATGCACACTAAGCCAAACTGCCAGCATATGGGCAATAAACAAGCTCAGATGACTCATCCAATAAGCGTTATATAGTCTAAACACTTTTTGATTATCTTGAAAATCTTAAATCTGTTTATTTCCACAAAATATAGCTTTGGCTTTACAGGAGATGGAGCCAGTTAAAGGTCATGGATTATACTCACAATACATAATCAGTGTACGTCAGTAAAGGGATATTCTTCCTCTAAAATGACTCATTGTGAGTCATTCAAGTGGAAATGAAAGCAAAAGACTTCACATTAAATTTTAATGAAACTGTGTGAATGAGCCCGAAAGCATTACACAGTGCCTCATTGCATTTACTGTATGTTTCAGTTCTATGTGAGATGGTATTCTTTTGGTTATTAGTGCAGTTTACACTATTTTGATTAGGGCTGAACACAGCCTCATTGTTTTGACAAAACAATATAATGAAATCCAGTATATGGTAGTAATGCTTTTTGAGGCTTGTTATGTACTCCATACTGTTCATATCAATTCATGTGGAGTCAAAAAGTTTCCTCTTATATGTAGGACCGTAGGTTTTTTCTGCCAGGTTAAAAGCCAAAGAAAAAGGGGAAAATATGCAGGGAGATCCTCCTTGCAGCTGAATTTCTGCTTTCAAATTACTGTCATTAAAGCAGGTCATGGTTTTTGCCTGTCACATATCTGTGGTTTAACTCTTCTTTCTTAACATTTCTTCTCCTTGAAAGTGAAATTTCCATCAATACAAAGAATTTTCTGGGTTGTGAAAAGATCATCTGCCAGCACGAATCTATCTTTCTGTTAGAAAAGAATGTGGGTGTGCTGATGGCCATTTTCATTTTTTCTGTGACCTGTGGTTGCTGTTGTAGCGAAACATCCGTTATTCGGGAAGTTTGTCTTATCTTCCAGAGATTGTCTGACTGTTACAGCAAATGGGACCGTTATTCTTCATTAAGTTACCAATTCTGCTTTAAGAACCTCCAGATAAAAGGTGGCAGCAGTAATTCTCCACCTTCATGTCAGAAAGAGTAGAAAGATGATACATTAAGGGGCTTTCAGTGAAACTTTAACCAGATCAGAGTTATTCCATTTCTCGTAGCTTACATCAAGCTATTTTTAATAAATGGAGATAAAGTTTTGCAAACTAATGGTGGACAATTCTGTAAAACTTTAATAAACCTTCTCAGTAGTGATTCTTTTCTTTTATGCTGTATGTCATTAGATTTACGCAGCCGACTGCTACTTGCCATAAGAAAAAACTATCAATATCCAAAGCTTGACCTAATTAGAATGCCTGGTATCCATATGCATGAAAAGATGATGTAGTTTTCCTCATTACCTTTCCCCATTTTTCTCCATGTTGACAGCAAAGTCCCATTTGCTACAGGGGAGGGTGTGTAGCTATTGCCAGTGCTGTTCTGTGGTGTGGAAACTATAAAAGCCTGTCCCATGGGCATGATAATACAGTAAAATTATTCCCAGACCTGCTATCTTTTATCTTTTATCCTTGAGGCCCCCTTGCTTTGCCTTCACACTCGCATGTAAACCAGTAAAAACACGGCAGCCGATATTAGTCTGAACCTTTTAGACTAAAGAAAGTTTTTCCAAGTAAAACAGATCTGATGACTTGTTATACTTTTTAAAAAAAAAAAATTCTCAAGGCATGTTTTTCTATCCAATAATTATCCTTCACTGTTATGGAAATTTGTCATGTACATCTGGGAGAGACTGTAATGTCAATGCGTGTTCTTAAGACTGATTCCTACTATGCCCTATTGATGTGCAGTGCTGTCCGCACACTACAGCCAGTCCACTTGTGTCTCATTGCTGTGTTTTCATAAACTAAAGTGTCAAGAAATATTCACTTCATAGTCACTTCTCAAGGGCCTTAGGTGATTCAATAAGGAGTTCTTTGCTGTTTTACCTATTTTGTCTGATGAAAACATTTCACTATTGTTTGTTTTCTGAGTCTCCATCTGTGCCTCTGCTTGGAAATTATTGAAGTTTGAGCCTAGTCGGACAAACCTGTTTTACATCCATTTGTAAAGCATTACAATGAAAACAAGGTTGATTTACAGCCACTGCACATGGAGATAATGGTAATCAGTAACATTCTGTTGTATATACAGATCTGTAGGAGGTATCTGTGTTTGATGTGCTCAGGACGCTTTACCAAACCAAACTGAACCGTCTTTGTTGCAGTGTTAAGAGGCCAGAGAAAAACAATAACTACTGGACTGTGGCCATCCATTATGCTGAGCCAAGATTTGATATGCTCTGACTGTATTTAAATGAGCGTGGAATAATGTTACATGACAACACTGGATCATTTAAAAAAAGAGAAAACTCTTTACTCTAAATCATCTTCTCTGTCAAGCCCATATTATTGAAATAAACAAGGATAAATGGATGAAAAACGGCAGTTATGCTTTAAGCTTCTCCAAGGAACATAATGCTTTGGTGTTTACTAGTCTGATACCATGAAGAGGTCCTTCCTGCTGTTTGCCATTCTGTCTTTGTTTGCCAAATGTTTTTCGACTCAATGGGTCACCCACTGTGCAACCAAGCCATCCGTCATCCCAACCCAAAGCCACGGGATGCAATGAAATGAGATGCAGATGATCTCTTGGAAGACAGCGCAGATTGTAAAGTTGAATTGGATTTGTTGTGGAAAACCAAAGTGATGTTCTGAACAGCTTGAGATTCAGCTGCATTTAATTTCAACAGATGCTCGTCACTGAAAGCTTTGTTCTTTTATTTAAGAAAATACATCATTTATACAAAATACTTTAGTACATATTAAGTCTGTGTACATGTTGTTTTAGCATAAGAATTAATTTTGAGGATATTGGTAACTGGGTTGTCTCATAGTAAATGTATGTAAATACTTGTACAGTGTACACATGCAATATTATGTGAGTGCATATAATGGATAAATGCTGGAGTCTTAGATAGTGAAGGTGCTGGTATCTTGGTCTTCCGAACCAGACTGGGACTGATTCTGATTCTGACTGGGTGTGTGGAGTGCAATCTCCACTGCTGGTTCCTCGTTGACTTGCCTCGAGTGCCTGCCAAGTCGCTGTCCAAGGTGCTTAGCAGCTTTTAGGACATGACCTCTGAAAGACGACCCGATAAAGGCGTAGAGGACAGGGTTAATGCAGGCGTGGGTAAGCGCCAGGCTCTCTGTCACCTGGAGAGCACGATCCAGACCCTTGCTGACGTCGCAGTCAGTCACAAGGACATAAATGATGTCCATCGCCCTGCAAAGCTTGACCACATTGAAGGGCAGCTGAGTAAGTAGGAATACAGCCACCACAGCCAGGAGCACCCGCAAAGCACGCCACTTCCGTTCTCTCCGCACCCCGGTTGCTTTACTCAGTGCCCGGCCCACCCAGAAGTAGCACGTCACCATGACCAAAAATGGAAGGAGGAATCGTAGGATTACCTCCAGCAGCTCCAAGGCAGCCTTTGCAGGTTGAGCCATGCTGGGTGGATAGATGGCTGTGCAGCTAATTCTGTGATGAGAGTGTTTCACTGTGGAGAAGATGAGTTCAGGGAGGCCTAGAAAGCTGGCTAATGCCCACAGCGCACCACATATCAGGAGCCACTGTAGCCTCACCCGTCGGGCTGTCCCAGCTCTGCCTGTCGGATTTCGGGCAACAGCCTGATAGCGATCCGCGCTGATACATGCCAGCAGCAACATGCCACAGCCAAAGTTGGTACTGTAGAGGAAGGATGTGATTTTACAAGCTGCTACACCTAACTTCCATCCATGGACGGCATCAGCAGCCCAGAACGGCAGGGTGAAGAGAAGCAGTAGGTCTGAAATGGCCAGGTTCAAGATGCACACATCTGTCAGGGTTCTGAGTCTCAGTCGTGATGTGTAGACCACCACAACCAGAGCGTTCCCAGCCAGACCCACGACAAGAACCAGGGCATATATGATGGGAAGGAAGATGCCACCAAAAGAACGCACAGCTGCTTTGTCACAGACGGTGTGCTCAATATCATAATCGTAGTCGCTTTCATTGTAGTTGGAGTCGTCATCATAATGGTCATGGAGGTCTTCCATTTTTGTCTGCACAGAAAAAAATAATTTAGAGTATAAGTAAGGGAGACCTTTTAAAAAAAAAATAAAATAAATATTCTAAACAGGAAAGATCCTAACTCTGCTCTTTTTTTTAGTTATTCATGCAGTGATGAAATACACAGAGACATGAATTCTGTCAGTATGCTGGTTCAAAGGAATCTCCTGCATGGCGTTCTCTCTGTCTGAAATGTGTGTGGGCTTAAGAGTTGTGTTTGCTGAACTACAACGAACACAGCTCTGAAGCGAGAGGGACGGACAAGACTTGGACAGCATGTAATTACTGAGTGAACAGAGTTAGTTTGTATGCTGCAGGATGCTTAGTGAAACAGACTTCAGAAAATTGCAGCTTCTGATGTATTAAACCTTTAATCACAGGAAAATGAATATCAGTATTTATAATATTTCAATACTTTGTTTTTTTTAAATACTTAATGAACATTTTAAAGTTGAAGTTTTTTGTCCTTTTGATAATTATGAATTGTTGCCTGTAGAAGTAAGTCAAGAAGGAACAGACATATGTGCAGTGAGGCGTGAAGATGGCCCACAGTTGTGTTGTCTGGTGCCAGATACAAATCCAGGATGTTGGTTTAACTGTGTTTGGTATGTGCTGGTTCAACGGGACACCCGACTGATGTGAGACTTTGATTTGGTTTGGTCTACGTCAGCTCCCCAACTGTTAATAAATACTATCTCACACAGAAAATGATCCATAAAAATTGGGTTAGAAGCACTCTTCTCACATTCTTTTAGTGTATATATATAATGTTTTTGCATTGAATTTACTTTAATGGAATGTGGAAAAAAAGCAAAACACATGGCATGATTGATCAAATTTCTGGTGAAGGAATAACATAATATGCATGAAGTCTTTTAAAATATCAGGATCGTTTTGGCTGATAAAACCTGTTGCCAAGATGACAATAAGCCATTTTAGAAAAAAGGTGCGGGTTCATTACGTTATGAACCATTATCTCCCAGATGGGAGGAGCAGTTACTTAAACAGATGTTCATAGGAACTTTCAGAAGAATGTCAGGTATTCACTGCTGTCAACAGCTGTGTCTCATGTGTAACACGTTTTAACAAGCTGTAGTGGTTGTTTTGGTCTTTAAAAGCCAAATATAGAAACAGAAACATTTGATTAAATAATCATATGAAATTATTTTGGATTTTAAAAATCTGTCTTAAAGTCAGTCTGAAATAGTCTCTTGAGGTTTTTTTTTTAGATGCTGGGGTTTGTGAATAGAAAGGGTACATGTAGTTATAAGTATAATAAAATAGTTTAAGCAGTCATTGTGACAAAAGTGCTGAACTGTAGACTGCAATCAGTGCTTTTCAGTGCAGTCATGATCTAGATAAATCATATTATTGCTTGGATTAAAAAAAGACAGAAAAAGAAGCTTGACATTAATGACACACAGTAATGTTAACAAGACACACTTATCATTACTTCACTTTTAGATATCATGTCATAAAAAATCTGAGGCAGGACTTTGACTGAGTCTAACACTAAAGTGAACCTTTGACTGTTTAAACCGCGAAGCACAAGAATTTGTCACATTGTGTTTATAATGTAAAAGACTGGAGTACTGGTTCAGGCCAACCAGTTTAAATCTTCAGAAACCAAAAAGTGTAGGACAATATTTTACAAACAAAACAACTCTCTCCGCTTTGGGTTTTGTAATGTAAATATACAAAAGCATAAAGTTTCTTACCTACCTTCTGTTGTTTTTGAAGTATATTGATTCCTTGTTAATAACAAGACAACTGTTGCTGTGAGTCCTAAGGAGACACGTTGTATGTGCTCCAGGACTGAAGTGACTAATCTTGCTTCAGCCCATCCCACTCCCTTCACTGCTGGTAACAGGAGCATGTCTCCTCTCCACGTAGTTTTGAATTTGTGTGTGTGTGTGTGTGTGCGCACATACTTTGATATGTGAAACTTCCAAGATTCAAGTTTTGAATGAATATATGTTTACTGTCTTTATATTTTGTGCAGTACAAATGAAGTTAAGACAAGTTGTTTTTCAGTCTTTTAAAATAAAAGATGAACTTCCTGAGTCAGTCATGCAGGGAGTCCCATGGTGGCTGCCCTTTGTTTGTATGTGGGAAAAACGGAAAGGATAAAATGACATCTGATATGGATAATCTTTCCTTTAACCAGAGCTTTCAATAATTATTGTTTGTTAGAAGTCATTAATTAATTGTTGACGGTATTTACTGGTCTCACTGTTATTAATGTAGATCTGGTTCTGTTCTACAGGCAATGGGAATTTACATGTAGGGTAAATTGCTACACTGTTATACTTTAATTCACCTGTTTTTTTCTTTCTTTTGAAAAGCTTATTTCCACTTCCTCAGAAAAGGCCAACTGCTTTTCAGTGTCCCTCTGTCTCACATTCTTTCTGGATGTGTTTATAAATGTTTTTGTTCGAAACAAAACAAGCTAGTTCGAAAAGAGAAATGGAATAAATAGTCAAATATTTTAAATATGCTCCAAAATGTTTTTTTTATTTATTTATCTGATTATTTGTCAAAAGGACCACTTGATTTTTCTAAGTATGGTACAATGTTTTTGTTTAATTTTTTTCTCCTTGAAAAAATCAACAACATGCCAAATTTAGATGTCACCCGTAGGCTAATTACTGAGATGACAGTCTTCCTTTTTAACTCAGTTGAGATGGGACATGTGTGGGCATGACGACAGGACTGCATCGCATACCATGTGACTTATGACTTATATAAAGGTTCACAGGAAAACATGACCTGCCCTTGAGCCAAACAGGCTTTCCTAGATGTGGTTTATGGGTGGAGCAGCTGTAAATTTCACACTAGTTACAATGTGGGCACAAGAGCTAAATGTTCATCTGAATTTCTACAGTCATCATTTAAAGACTAAACATCTGACAGATTTAGATTGTAA
>JAOXYM010000019.1:10642479-10652522 GCA_028567055.1 Leptatherina wallacei
GCACAAGAGCTAAATGTTCATCTGAATTTCTACAGTCATCATTTAAAGACTAAACATCTGACAGATTTAGATTGTAAAATGTATTTTCATGGACTCGCGCTGCAAATATTCAAAAACTACCGAGGTCTTGCTTGTTGCTCACTGGTGTCCTTATGTCTCCTCTTTAGGGGGACAGTTTTTCCAGCTGGATTGATCTATAAACAGGAAGGCAGACTCCTGGTCAACCCATGTTTGTTTAAGGTGTCATGGCTTTGTCTGAATGTGGATTTCATCCTGGGAAATTCCAGAAAAGCCTTCATTTGCTCATTTTTAAAAGTCTGTGCTTAGGTACGGTGGCCCAGAGGTGCAAAATAAAACACATTTATACACACGTGTGCCCTCACAAATAAAATGAAATCACAAATGAACACAACAGCAAATGCGAGAAAGCAACAACATTCCAGAAAACACATTGACTCGAAAATCATAGCTACTAAAAACAGGGAACGCAGCAAAAGGAAAGTTAAAAGAAATTTAGCGGGACTGAAATCACAAAACTGAAAATGACAAACAGAAAATATCACAAAGAAATGAAAATGATCAAATGGATAAGATGCAACTAAACATGGAGCACAATAACTAAAGAGGATAAACAACTACCATACAGAAAATATGATAAAACAGATCAATATTTCATCAAACACGATGGCATTCCAACAAAAAAACTAAGTTGGTTATTTTGCAACTTGTAGTTTGGCTATCATTTAACATCATCTCGTCTTCTCCACAGTTTCTATGAGTTTGTGTTGTAACTGATTAAAGAACATACTAGTGTACAGTACGGTGCCTATATGATGTTGCCCTCTTGTGGCTGTTTTTTCTTTTTTTTTAATGATTATATTTTTACAATTTTTCTAAAAATGTTCACATTATCTCAAACAAACGTGATCTGTTTCTAATAAACTAAAATTCTAAGAATCTAGTGAAGGAAATGTAAATCAGCCTGTGGTTGTTTTTTTTTTTTAATTTTTGCTGCTGCCATTCCATCAATCTGTCATCTGCTCCATCCAAGTTTTCCGGGAAACAACTTGCGCCATTTCCGAGCATATACGGGTCATGGAATGGTTAAGGACAGACTTTGAAGAGTTTTCTCTTCCATTGTTATATACCAATGCAGAGCAACTAGACATGAATATACATCTCTGTCATCTTCCCACAGGTGCAGGAAATCCCAAATGTAAAGTGGCCATTGTGATGTGCAGGAGCAGCTCTGCGGATGTCAGCAGCAGGTTGGTGCTCAGTCCTGACCTCATGTCCCTCTGTGGAGTTCACTCTTTTTTTTTATATATATAAATTGCATGTGCACCTTTGCATTTAACTTTAGAGGATATTTTGCCCATTCAAACTTCCTCAGTGCTGCTGTTGGTGGACTTTGCCTTGGAACACGGTGTACTTCCTTGTATGCACTTTGAAGACCAATCTTTTGCTTTTAACATGTTTGTATTGTAGAGAAAAGTAAAGCGTTTGATGTTGACATGCAGTTGGCACTAATCTGTTCATCAGTCACCAGCTACAAGCATTTGGAAAATAATGCATAAATTAAAGTAACAGCCACACCCAAAATATGTAACCTCAACACTCAGTTTTGTTGGCAAAGAATGGAGTGCACATTCCCACCAGGAGTAGCAGCAGTAAAATGTGGCATGGTCATACAAAATGGCTTTTATATAATTATGTTGATGGTTCATTCCTTTAGAGCTTTGATTGTAAACCTGTTTCTTAGGCACGGCCTACACAGCATGATCCTCGTACCAATGGACACACCAGGTGTAAAACTCATCAGACCAGTCACTGTGTTCGGACAGGACGGTAGGACGCTGTCGTTGCGTCTCCATGAGCTTTTCCTGTTTTTTCCATATTGTCCTTGAAAATGGAGCTTTCCTGACCTAATTTATCTATTTTCCTGTTTCTGAGCTCAGATGCCATCCATGGTGGCCACTTCGAAGTGCACTTTGAAAATGTGTGTGTCCCTGTATCCAACATTATTCTGGGTAAAAGGGCTTCCTTGCTTTCCACATATCTACTCTGATCACATTTCAAAAACATGCAACACCCATAAAGCCAAAAGGCTCTGGACTAGAAAGTGATACTGGTTTCATGAATGAGTTCACTGGGTCAGAAGTATCATCTTTGTGTTCTCTGGTTTCTGTCCCACCTTTTTGTACCCAGGAGAGGGCAGGGGATTCGAGATTGCTCAGGGGCGTCTGGGGCCGGGCAGGTTACACCACTGTATGAGGGCTGTTGGCTTAGCTGAGTTGGCTCTGGAGCTGCTGTGCCAGCGAGCCGCTTCCAGACGCACTTTTGGGAAAAAACTGTACCAGCATGTGAGCAAGTTGGTTTCCTCTAGCTATCACATTATGTATTGAACTTTTTCCTGCTGCTGCCATCTAGTGGTAAAGTTTTCAGACACAGCTCCATCTACTACAGTATAATCTTATGTAATATTTGTTGCACCCAGGAAGTTGTTGCTCACTGGATAGCAGAGTGTCGTCTGATGATAGAGCAGACCCGCTTGCTGACTCTCTCTGCTGCTCAAGCTCTGGATACACTGGGCAGCCAGGCTGCTCGCAAACAGGTAAAAATTTAACAGTTACATGCAGTACTCCTATACCAAACTTTAATCTTTTATGCTACACATTTTTTGTTTTTTCTCACTTTAAACACTTTTGAGAAGTCAGTTGTAGGGAATAAATGACCATTATGTCAAGGCTGGCTTTTTTTTCTTTCTAAATACCACCTGACTGTTTTTGACAAACTATCATCTTTACAAAATGTAAACTGCATGGAAGTATTCTTATTGTATTCTTGCGCCTCAGATTGCTATGATCAAAGTGGCAGCAGCCAGGATGGTCTGTAAAGTGGTGGACTATGCCATCCAGGTATATGGAGGTGCAGGAGTGTCTGAAGACTTTCCTCTTGCACAGATGTAAGTTTATTTAAATCCTACAAAAACAATTACTCTAAAATTGATATTTGCCGTAATAGAATTACATTTATCTTCAGGTACTCGTATGCACGAACTCTGCGCATCGCAGACGGACCAGACGAGGTGCACCTCTCCACCATAGCATACTTAGAACTGAAGGATCAGCAAAAGAGGATTCTGGCTAAGCTTTAATCATCAAGAGTCTGACAGCTACATTAAACTGTAATAAGTTATTATACTCCTCAGTGTTGATTTGTTCTGAAATTATACAAAGTTTATCAAATAGGTGAGGAAAAGGTGCTTTCATTTATTGGAATAAAACCTGTTTTATGAGATTATACTCACCAAAGATTCATGTGACTCTTAAAACTTGGAATAATTGTCTACATTAAGATTTGTTTCGTGTTAATAGTGATCTATAGTAAAAGTTGGGAGGTCCTAACCTTGTTTTACTCACCACACCTGGATACTTAACTTTTTGTTTGTTGTGGAGGCCTCATTTTCAGAATAGTCCGATCAATCTATTGAAGTTAAGATTGCTTGAAATCAGTTTGTTCAAACCTTCTGAATGACTAATTATGCTCAGCTGTTTAATAAAAAAAATAAAACTTATTTTATTAGGAATTATTTTTAATGTGAACTACAAAAACAGAAAATGACAGCATGAAAGTAAGACTTGTCACACTCTTTACAGGTGTGGTCTACCACATAGATGAAATCCATTTGGAGGTGATTGGGAATTAGGACACACAAGCACTTGGTTTTTTTTTTACAATATAAAACAGCAGTGGCTCCATCTATTTGATACACCAAATGGAAACCCATGCAACGCACTTCACTCTTCACTGTCCTTAAATGAGCATTTGGGCATAGATCTTCAGCTGCCAAGTCGGTCAATCTATTATACATAATGGCGCAGAGAAGGGAAGAATGGAAGGGGCTGGTTTGAAGGTCGGTGGAAAAGACGTCAGTGTTTGCTCTTCTTTGACTTTTTGTGAGATCGGTGTGGAGACCTTGATCTGGAGCGGGACTTCTTTGCTGATTTCTTGGGTGTTCTGGAGCGTGACTTCCTAGATCTTTTAGGTGTGCGAGGTGATGAAGGAGATCTAGTGGAATAAATATATTTCATATTTTGATTTCAGTATTGCTTTTATGTTAGCAAATTGAAATGTGTGATGAGCAGATTCAGCTCCAACAATATTTGCATTCCTACCTCTTGGATGACTTCTTGCTGCTGGATCGAGGAGAGTCTTTATGGGACGAACGGGAAGATGTGTCTTTAGAATAAGATCGATCAGAGCGTTCTGATCTTTCTGAGCGTGGTGAGGATGACCGGCCTCGTCTGCTGGCACTCCTTGTAGGGCTGGGAGACCCACTGTGATGCCGCTTCCTGCTAACCAGAGAGGACATACATCTGACAGATCAGACATTACACAAATCCCATTTTTGTCTTGAATAACCTTTGGCTAAACTGACACTGTACTAGTACCAAATGGCACTCACCTTTCTTTCCTGGTTGGTGTGTCATCTTTCTCTTTTTCCTTCTTCAGTTCTTTTAATCGCACCTCAGCTTTCTCTTTCTCTTTCTTCTCCCTCTCCTTCTCCCGTTCAAGTTTTTCCTTTTCTTTTTCCTATAAAAAGTAGTACCCCAAGATGTTACCCCATTGTCAAGTCCTACATTAGATTTAATCAGTGGTTTTTGAAAACAGAAATAAAACTAAGAAAAAAAAACAACCCAGTTTGGATCGATACCTTTTGTAGTAGCTTGTCCCTGTAGTGCTCCACCTGTTCCTGAATACTCTGGCCTGCCTTTTTGGGTCTTTTTCCAGATTCTAGCTCATCCTGAAACTTCATGACTTTAACCTGTTTGAGAAAATAATAAGAAAAAGTCAAGCAGTGGTCAAAAAATGAATGTACTTGGATATGAACCAAATAATTGAAAAGTACCTCAATCTCTCTGAGCTTGGTGCGTTTTTCCTCATTCATTTCAGACAGCTTGACCTTAATATCAGAATCATCTCTGATGGGGTTGGAGTAGCTCTGATTATCCTCTGAGCGGGGGCTCCTATCATCATCATCGCTGTCGTCCTCAGCCCTTTACAGGTAGATGTAGTTAATGAAGGAAAAAATGTGCCCAAAAGGAAAATGAAGACCTCAAAAAGTTGGGGGGAAAAAAAAAACTTACTTTTTTGTTTCTTCTGGTTGCTCAAATATTTCCCATTTTGAAGTAGTCACAGCTGAGGATGAAACTGAGGCTGAGTAAGATTCATCAGCAAGGTGATTGTGTCAACTTGAAACATAAATAGCATATTTTCATGCTACAACAATTTGGGTACAAAAAAAGTGCAATACTGCATATTCCATCATCTCACCTTGAGCCTCCAACTCAGTTTCATCCACTGCTTCCCATTTTGAGGGTGCTACCTTGAATGTTGCCTCTTTGGCCTGATCAACTGTAATGACCAGAAAAAGCAGCATTTAAACTACTTATTGACAAACATCAGGACTGGAATCATTATCAACAAACATATTTAAATTCCTGTGTAAATCTCTGCATCACTCACAAGGTATTCCATCTATGTCTTCTTCCATGGGTTTGATAGGAACTCCATCTAGGTCATCCAAGAGGGCTCCGTCAATTGCCGCCCCATCGATGCTCCCAGCATCAATAGGCACCCCATCAACATCCTCCAATGGGGTTCCATCAACATAGTCATTTATTGGAGCACCATCAATGTCTTCTGTTGTCTCAGGCTGACACAAAGACAGCAAAGAGAGATTAAAGCTGGTACACCAGTGGAAGATGAGATCAGTGTTAAATTTTTAAGGCGCTTCAGGTGCTGCATCATTTACCTCCACGACGAGGCCTGCAGGCTCCTTTTCTACAGCGATATTAACAAGACCCAGGAAGATGTTTTGCAGCTTGATGAGGAAGGGGTCTGGGTACACTGCCCAGTCCTCCCATGCCCGGAAACACGACATCACTCGTTGCTAGAGCAGAGAAAAATCATAATGGGAATAACTGTGACGTGGGTGATGTGTATTCTCCAGCTTGTTAAGAATACTGGGCAAGGATTGGTACCTTAAAATTCTCACTCTGAAGATGACCTTGTATCGTCTTGTATGTGGCGTTGAGGTCTGAGAAAATCTGGCAGAGCTTTGTCTCAAAACTAATGAGAACAAGAAAGAGTCATTCATTTAAAACTACAAAACAAAATATTCAAGTCCAAGTAAACAAAGTAAACAACTTACTATTTTCTGTAGTAAGATGCATTTGTTACTTTGGCAGAAGAGTTGTACAGCACATCAGAAACCAGATATAACCGTGCAATCTGAAATGTCAAGGAGCAACATGTGAGTTAGAGCTTCTTAGAGAATAGGTCTTTGGTTATTGTATAAGCAGATTTTGGCCTTGCCTTCTTTGGTAGAGGAGTCTTCAGAATGGAGAGAGACTCTGTGATACACTCTACAATCTCTTCAGCAGCCTCAGCATGGCTCAGGCAAAACAGCATGGCCTCTGCAATGTCTCCCCTTCTGGGAGTCAAACCACGAAGCATCTCCTCCAGTTTGTCTCGCTCCCTGCAGACAGGGAAGACGGTTAAACACAACTGTGGTCACAGTTTATGTTTAGAGGACATTTAACGTGACAGCTGGACTTCTGATCATATATGGAAAAGAATGAATACATATTTCCATGAGGGCATGATCTTACTCTTCTTTCAAGCAGCCTTTTTTGCTAGCATCCTCTTCTTCCTCCTCTTCATCACCATCATCATAAGGACCATGGAGGTATGGATTAAGAGGAGGTGGGCGCCACAAAGAGCCATTTTTAAACATTCTAAAGTCCTCTGTTCGCCATTTGGCTGGTGATTCACCCTGAGAAAGAATGAATTCATGTTAAATAACCGCTTAAAGACTTTTTCCTTCTTCAGCGAAACATCCATGTTCATGCTAAGTCAAGTCACTATCAATACTGAAAACTAACCTGTAGTATAGTGTAGAGTTTCCACCGGTAATATACATGCGCTGGACTCTGGTTCTCAAATAAAAATCTAGGAAAAAAGAAAAACATTTACAACCATGACAAGTCTGCATAAACAGCATGCAACCCCAAAAATGAGAACGCCGATAACGTTTCTGCAACTAAACTGACCTGTACATGGGATTGTTGATTTCTCGATTCATGATCATGGCTTCAAACATTGGGCCTTCACGCACCACAAACTCGATCATGCGGTGGATGAGAGAGAGCAAATTCCTACAAGAAAAACACAGTTAAAGCAAACGGATTCAGACTGGACGGACCCTTGAGCACTACTTCAAGCCTGCTTATTAAAGCTTAATTTATTCTTGGTGGTTTGACACCCGCTATAATTTCCTTGAATAATACATCAAAGAAATGCTGCAGGATGAAACCAGTTTTCCTGTGCATTTGAAAGTAATTGAAACTCAATGGTGCCATGGATATTAAAGGATATTAGTACCAAACTCATTTAAATATCCAATATATAATGATAAATAATTTACCACTATAAGGCTAAATAAAGGGTATTATAAAGACACATTTAAACAGACAACTGTTGCTGAGTGTCACCTGACCAAGAAGAAATTACGCACAACAGTGACTATGCCTATGGGCCTATGTATAACAATGAATAAGTGACAAATATCAAAACATAAAAAACATCTGGTGATGATTAAAAACATTCATTAATTAAAAACTAACCTTTTGATATATTTTAAATCAAGTGCAAAATTCTAGTTAATTCTTGACATTATGCCTGTGTTCACTGAGGCAACAGTGCAACAGATTTTAATTACACTGCACTGCTTGGAACCTTTCAATGAAATCTTCCTAGATAAAAATTTCACAGAAATGGTGGACAAGTGAAGCTCTAAAAAGGTGGGAAAAGAGATGGGGAGTATTGATAAGACACTGTATTGACAGAAACATAAGCCAGTATAATGCCTTTCAATTCCCACTCATCTTCTGGCTAATTTCAAGTGAAAAGTAGTACAGGATTCTTGGCCTGAAATAGATTATCTACAGGTGGACCTAGGGACTGGCTAAATGGTGTAAATGGGATAGCTGAAGATCTTCAGCAAAAAGTTTTTGGGGGAAATAAGTGGTGCAGGCTTCATACAAATAGCCTAAAGTGGCCAACAAGACAAAAGATGTCTTCCATTTGACAACACAGATCACATTTACTTGTATTGGAGCTGATCGTACCAATGACGGGGTAAAATTCTGTATACTTTCCCAATCCATCCCATGATGCTTTTCAGGTCCCTCGCTGCTGCAGACAGTTCAACTTGTGCTGCTCACCAAGGCCAATGTCAAAGGTCATATATAGACTAATGCTGGCAGGTTTGGATTTGTTGGAAGGGGCCAGATTTACTGAGCTCCCGCAGAGTGACAGAGGCCAAAGGGGGAGACGGTCTGAGTGAGCAATGGCCAGAGAGCAGGCTTTCACAAGTACAGATCTAGAATCTACCTACACTGTATGTAACTGAATACCATGTCACTGAAGTAGTCCAACACAATTAAATGTTTATGTATGAA
Organism: Leptatherina wallacei; assembly: GCA_028567055.1. NCBI lineage: Eukaryota > Metazoa > Chordata > Actinopteri > Atheriniformes > Atherinidae > Leptatherina > Leptatherina wallacei. The sequence goes on from JAOXYM010000019.1 coordinate 10,651,008, forward strand.
GTGGAACTGTGAAAGTAATGACCTTTCCCTCTAAAGAGCACATTTAATAAGCTGTATGATGAGGTTTTGCTACATATTTAAGGACAAAATGAATGAAGGTGAGATGTAAAGGAGCAAAGTAATAAGACAGCTCATCAGTCAGTATTGTTCTATGAACTAGTATGAGAACAGTATACAACTGCCTCAACCATTGCTCATCCACACTGACCAGCCCCCTGTAGCATGCAGAGATCAACTGATCGAAATGTAAGCTTCATTATGGGATGTTTTTTTTTTTCTAAGTTTGTACACCAATTAGAAAAAAAGAAAAACATGTACCTTTCTGTTGGGATAACCACTTTGACTATGGCTTGCGACAGAGTCTGTATATGAAGTCACATCAGATAATAAACATAGAATGTGAGTATTGTTAAAAAGGCAACAGGTGAAAAATATAAAAAATGCATTTCAAAGTGCATAAAGACAAATTTCTTTTACTGCTGTCAGTTTTACTAAAGGCCAAAAATCCCCTGATACTTAACCAAATTATTCATTAACACAAGCTATCATTTCATTATAACCACACTTTCATATAGTCCAACTACAATAACTCATTCAACAGGAAAAAACAAAAACAAAAAATACAACAAAAAGAAGCCTATCACTTAAAGAAACTAGGTGTAAAACCTGCGCTGACTGCTCATTACAAATGCTAATATCTTACCAGCACAATTAAAACACTGCCATATCGCTTAAGAAAATCTTTGGCTGTCATGGAAAGTTACCTTCTCAAACTCCTCCTTGTTTTTGGGTGGAGGAAGCAGGGGAGCATTTGGGTTCTTTAGCCTCTCCCGCGGCTGTGCATTGAAGGGTAGGCCAGAGGGAGGCGGTGGAAGTGTATGCTCCATCATGGAAGGAGGGATGTAGATGGGATGGGGTGGAATGGGTACACCTTTGCCCCATCCTAATTTCATCTCAAAGTTCATGATCATCTTTCCTTTAATTTAAGAAAAGAAATGCAAGATATTTAGACATGTAGGGAATGAGGAAAATGTGATGTCATTTCTTGAATTTAGATAAAGATGTACCATTTAGGTTCTTGAGTGCTCGTTCAGCATCCCTCCGGTTCATGAAAGCCACAAAGCCACAGTTCCGCTCCCTAGCTCTCTCCTCATCTGTCCTTGGCCACATGATTTTCACACTGGCTAATGGGCCGTAGCGGCCAAACTCTTGACACAGCATCTCTTCATTCATCTATAACACAGTTATAAATTATTAAAAGAAAATATATTATGGGCATATTCATTTTTTTCACACGGCATACCAACTTGAAATTCAGAGCACAGGCACATTCATATTACTTAAAATCAATCACAGGTAAAACACCGGGGTCATGCCAAACTGCTGTTCACAGCTAAGCTAGCGCATTTGGTACTTCAGCATCTTTCTGTCTTAAAAAAAAAAAAGACAAAGAAAAAAAACCAGAACAGTGTAATTAACGTCTTTAATATTAGTTTCCCTTTCTACACATTCTAG
>JAOXYM010000019.1:10655941-10669501 GCA_028567055.1 Leptatherina wallacei
AGATGGATAGATGGATAGATAGATAGATAGATAGATAGATAGATAGATAGATAGATAGATAGATAGATAGATAGATAAATAATTATTGACAATTATAGACTGAGAATTAACATAATATAATTCAGTATAATCTGTAGTATTTTGTTCTATCAAAACGTAAAAAATTATTTGTACAGAATATTTATTTTTTGTATTACATAAGTTTACAACATAAAAATTGTATATTTTTTTAATTTTACCCAACCAGTGACTGGTCCCAACTCTGTTATCTCTGTAATAACCACATATTAAAAAATATAATAAAAAAAACTCTACATCGTTCAAATAAAAACATGTGACGTGCGTGTACCCATTGATACCACTTCCTGTTGCAGAAATTTTTTGGAGGGAACTGTGATTGTTTTAGTTTTTTCACTTCTTCTCAATTAATTAGTGCACAAAATGTTGAGAATACATCAACAGTAAATTAGTTATGTCAACTCTGTTATTATATTGTAGTGATTCTCTCACCCCTAAATCAGGGCTACACAATTTGGTTCTAAGTGCACCGCAGTCCTGCTGGTTTTCAATGTATCCCTGCTCCAACACACCTGGCTCAAAATAATGAGTCATTGTGCAGAACATATAGGCTATTGGATCCATTTAATTTCAGTCAAGTGTGTTGGAGCAGGGACACACTGAAAACCTGCAGGACTGCGGTGCATGTAGGACCAAATTGAGTAGCCTTGTTTTATCTGTTTCCAACTCCAGCACACCTGATTCCACTAGTGAGTTGCTGGTAGATTTGATGTAGTTACTGTCATCCCTATTCAACACAATAATTAAATGCCAAATTCAAACCAAAGAAAATGGAACAAAAGGGCTTAAATGTTATATTATTAAACATTATTTTATACCAGGGTTAGAATAGCTTGGAATGAACTGAGACGTCCAGAAAGTGAACTGGCTCTCCTTTTCAAATATTTAAAATTTAATATATATTTATTCAGTTCACTAAAGATTAAATCATCTTGGGGCTAAAATACTAAAATTCCTTACTTTGTGGACAGTCCAGCTGTGGAGACATTGGTTTCTTTGTAGGATCGTGAATGCACTTGTTTATTATTATTATTATTATTATTATTATTATTATTATTATTATTATTATTATTATTATTATTATTATTATTATTATTTCATTCAACACAACTGCATCACAGACCTAATTTAAAATACAGTCGTTTCATTCACTGAAGTGAAACACATTATGCCTTATATTTAATCCAGTAGGTAGCGCTCTCACTCTATCCACAGTCTAATCTCACCTGGAAAACATGCTGACAAGCGATGGATGGCAATTACAAATTAATTTTCAATAAAAAAAAAAGCATAGCCAGTTTCAGCTGGTGTTTAATCACATTCATGTTGGAAAAGTGGGACACTGATACGTCATCTCCCTTTGGAAACGCTATCGAGTCTCAACATATGTAGGCTGTACGGTCCATGTGGTCTATATTTATAGAAACGTCAAACCATGTACGGGTTAGTTTTTCAGTCAAGCCAGCTCTTTGGAGTTTTTTCAGAAACCAGGTGAGGTATGGAGCTAATGCAAGACCCCACACCCTCCCAGCGCGTGTTTCATCCTTTCCACCCCCCCGTGCTCCGTCCCTCCTACCACACAGGACAAACGCTATATTCATGTGCTTGAGCTTGCAGTGGCTCAAACTCCCTGCAGGAACTCTTGGGTACTTTTCCCTCACCGTTTCAGCCGCTGAGCACAATGCCATTCATGCCACGGAGCGAAAACAGGAGAAGTGCCTGCTCCATCTACCCAACAATGTGGAGAACATGCAGTATTTTTTGCGCATGGACTCTACTGTTCTTGACAGAAGTCTGTGCGCAGTCTCAGCGGAGGTACATCTTTGATTCCTCTCCATGAATTTTATTTGAACGATTTATGAGACATCAAGGTGTCCGGGATCTCGTGAAGGCTGTGGAGGACAGGAGTTGATACAGAAGGATATTCTGCAGTCTGGGCTGCCTCGGGACATTTTGCGCATTGGCGAGGAATTAGATCTAAGCTAAATGAAATGCGGATCATCAAGTTTTTGAATGTTTATTTTCATCCTACTTTTAACACAGGATCATCATATGATTGCCTGTTTACAGAGAATACTTTTTCCTTTTCAGACCAATCTTCACATGTGGCGGAAACATCACAGGAGAGTCTGGAGTGATCGGGAGCCAAGGATACCCAGGAGTTTACCCCCCAAATACCAAATGTGTTTGGAGAATCACAGTGAGTCCAGTTTAATATTTAGCAGTTTTTCAAGCATATTCTAGGACAACACTGACTGGTTATTGCAATTATACTAAAAACACTACACAATACAGTGGCAAGACACTTTTTTGGCTAAGCCTTAACTACCAATTTCATTCTAAAAATACTTTCCCTCAGCCACAGCTGGCTTAAAGCTATTTTTGTTGGCTGGCTACTACATTATTGGATTTTAAAGCAGTGAAGCTGATGGTGTAACAGCTGCTTTTATAAGCAGATCCATAACTGTCACATCAGAAACTTGTATTAAACATTGTTCCATATAATTCAAACAACAAGGAGTACCTGTTGTGTTGCTTGTACATGACTCAGTATCCCCTGTGTGATCTCCCACCCAGGTCCCTGAAGGCAGAGTGGTGGTGTTATCATTTCGCTTCATTGATCTGGAGAATGACAACCTGTGTCGCTATGACTACGTGGATGTTTACAGTGGCCATGTAAGCGGGCAGAGACTTGGTCGCTTCTGTGGGACATTCAAGCCAGGAGCCCTCGTTTCCACAGGCAACAAGATGCTCCTGCAGATGATATCTGATGCCAACACTGCCGGGAGTGGCTTCCTTGCTGTTTTCTCTGCTGCCCACCCTCATGAAAGAGGTAGGCCATCAGTGGCATGCTTTTTAACATTGTTGCTTCACTCAATCGTTTCAATGTTGCAAGGGTTGGGACTGTGTGGACAGTATTAGCCAAGCATACAGAGCTACGTGGGACTGTAACAACACAAGTTACTTCAGATTGTCCAGACAGACAGAAACATTGTTTGTGTACTTTTCTGCAAAAATGTTATGAGTTACATTCAAAACTCTTCATTTTTGGAAAAATGGAAGAACTTTGGAGGTTGCATTGGCGAGAGCAGGGCTTCAGGTTTTAAGTTTGTGCAGACAAAAACAGAGCTGGATCTCAGCTCTACTCACAGCATGATATGGAATTCCACTGAATTTCTCTCTCTCTTTTTTTTTAGCGTTAGCGTTTTAGTAGAGGCCTCAGGCCAAACGTATCCTCTTTTCCTGTATGCAGTCCTACTGACTGCTTTTGTGGAATTTTAATGGCTACTATCTGGACCAGCAACATAACAGCTGATATGGATATGGTGAATGTTTTTTAATGGGCTCATATAAACTTCATTATGGCAGAGAGACTGTTGCCATGTTGTCTTTAATGTTGTTATGTGTGCCATTCATCTGTTAAGAGTCTATTTTCATCAGTGGGCTAAATTGGGCTTCCTCCTCAGTAATGTTATGAAAAAAAATCAAAAATCAAAGTTCATATTATGCAAAAAATTCAACCCAAACAGCTTGTGCGGTTATTGATCAGATTCTTCTGTGATGGCTGACTGGCAATACTGGAATGACAAAATTTTTTCCAGGGTGTTTATAATTACAACAAAGCTATGACATCATTTTATAATGGAAACATCATTTTACTACTTAAAAAGATGGTAGGCGATACCTGGATAATTTCCTTCAAGCAACAAAGATGATGTTTTGCTTCTACAGGGGATCAGTACTGTGGAGGCCGACTAGACAAGCCCTCTGGGACTTTCAAAACACCTAACTGGCCTGAAAAAGATTACCCAGCTGGGGTCACCTGCTCTTGGCATATAGTGGCACCAAAGAACCAGGTCAAATATTTCATTTTCATATAATTTTTTTAAACAAAAACAAGCATGAAGGACTGATGTTGAAGAAAAAATTCCTACAAGCCTCTGCGTGAAAAGGAATTTTCTCTAATTTGTCTCCTGCTGCAGATAATTGAAGTAAGGTTTGAGAAGTTTGATGTGGAACGAGATAACTACTGCCGCTACGACCACGTCTCCATTTTCAACGGGGCAGAAATAAACGACGCAAAGAGAATCGGCAAATACTGTGGCGACAGCCCCCCAGCGTAGGTGATTTCTGTCATGCAGCAGGTACTTTTTTTTAAGTAAATTGTCCGTGTTGTGATTATAACTCAGTTTATCCTCAGTCTGCTTTCCTGTGCTGCTCTCTAGGCCAGTATTCTCAGAGGGGAATCAGCTCCTGATCCAGTTCCTGTCAGATCTAAGTCTGACTGCAGATGGCTTTATCGGACACTACAAGTTCAGACCAAAGAAACTCCCCCCTACCACCGTAGCACCCACCACCACGACACTGCCAGCCACTACCAGACCTATACGTATGTAGCAACTTGATTCCTTCAAAACAATTAAAAGAATGACATCATGCTTATCTGTTGATGCAGTTTCTACTGTAGAGCATTGTTAACATGTGGGTTTTATCTGTTGCTTTAAACATGAGTGGGATTCGTAATCTGCTTACAACAGCAAGTCTGGCCGAGGGCATAAATAACAAAAGAAAACTGCTTTAGTTATAGTAGAGTGTTGCTGCAATTAGATCTAATAGCCCAGTCCTGCATTTTTACTGTTAATGGCTGTGAACTCTGGATCAAAGCTGCTTTATATTTAAAGTACAGTGAGTCCTCAGAACACACTGTACTAGAGTGGAAGTACCTTTAAATATGCAGCCCAGCGCATGTTAAAAGCACAACATATGCTATAAGTGTGTTTGCTCACATTTTTCTTGTGTAAAGTGTACAGAACACATGTTAATACACAGTGTGGGTATGTGTCTGCACATACAATCATATCACATTCCCACACTGTTGTTTTTTCCCCCCCTTTAGTCAGGCCAGGCTGCTATAATGTCATACTGTGACTCAGCTTTCTGGGTGGCTTATCTTCTCTGGCTTTTCCCTATTCATTAAGAAAAAATATTTTGTCAGTCACCTTAAGCTGTGGTTATTTCCTTCATAGACTCTACATGATCTCTAACTTGAAAAACAGATGTTCTCTTGTCTCATTATTGTACTATTTGTCTCTGAAGCTGGCAGCCATTCATTTGGAGAGACTCTTGTGTTACTGAGATGAACCACAAGCGAAGCAGACGTAACCATAGCTTACATGCTTGCACCAATGGCAGACAAAATTACAGATTGAGTTTTCTCCTGTGTGTATGTGTGTCTCCGCAGCTCTGAAGTACTCTGTTGCCCTGTGTCAGCAGAAATGTAAAAGACGAGGAACACTTGAGAATAATTACTGCTCCAGCAATTTTGGTAAGAGCATCAATGCTTATTACAATTTACAGTGTGTAAACCTCATAAACGCTCATTGATAGAATCCAGCTTTTGTTGTAATAAGTATTGCAAACATGCTATTAAACAGCCCATCACAGAGACTCCCAGGATACACAACACTCTGCAAAAGTCTTGAGCCATCCCTCATTTCTTTGTGTTTTTTGCTTCCAATAAGCCTGACTTTTGAAAAACAAAAACAAAAAATCATTTAAAATGGTTTTTTTATCAACTGTTCTCCAGTTTTTCTGAAGGTCTTTCAACGCTTTTTTGGACACTGACTGATTTTTCACTCATTATCAGTCCAGTCCTTGACCATTCATAGCCAGTACATGCCCATTTTCTGAGGATTATCTTTTATTCATTCATTAAGTAATTCATTCATTCATTGTTATTCATTTTTGTTTCGCCACTTATCACTGACCTATGATTCATTCTTCACATCACAGACAACTGAGAAAAAAGAATAAAGGGAAAAATAAACTATATGCACTTTGTTATTAGCAGTCTGCTACAAAGACTCAGAATTTATTCCCATTTTTCTTTAGTTGCATCTATGAAAATGACTATAACAGTTTTGCAGACATAGATAGTATTTAACCAACAAGGTGACTCTCAAACAGCTACTAGCTCAGCATGGTGTGCAAATGTGTCCTTAAGAAAAAGCAAAAATCCAGGACCTGAGAGATGCATCTGACCTTCAGTCTACCCATTTACTGTTCACTGAAGCCTCATCAGAAATTATTTTACAGAGAACAAAATAAAAAGCAGGCAAGAAAAATAAATGCTCATTAAATATTGACTTAGATTTGTACAAACTTTGTATGTTTGCATGTTTTAGTAAATTGCTGCACTCGTCTGTCATTTTCCAGGCAGTATACAAAGAATTGAGCACTAGCATAAGACATTTACACAGTACTGTGTACCAGCAGACCCCTTAACAGCCGAAAATCTCTTGCACTGCCGATCACGTCTCCATCTTTGCTCTTGTCATTTTTGCTTGTAAATCTGAAAGACTTTTTTGATAGCTAGCCAGGAACTGAGGGACTGAATACAGTAGGACACAGTTACCTCCGCTGTAAACACGCACACACACTTGCACAGCCTGACTGTGGTTAAACTATCATTAAATAAATGTGTTGATTTATGCTTGGCCTTCATTTGCTACCTTCCCTCTCTGATGTTTTCCTCCCTGAGATGTTTACTGCATGTGTTAGACTGGCATTTCAAAGAGTTTACTTGGATTTGCACCAGTAATGCAGGAACGATGTGGTGGCACGTGGAAAAAGTCGCCTTTGTGATGTGGTGGCGGAAGTCGGCACATGATATGTCAGAGGTGGTGATCCAGTAGCCTGAAAACAGCTCGTCTAATCAACACTTTCAAGTTGTAGCGGGTTACTTTGCGTTTGATTTAGAATTGCCAAAATCTGCTCGCTGCTTTGTTGTAGGAACCGAAACAAGCATGATTCATCTCAGGAAATGAAAAAGGGACTATATAAAGTCAAGACATATTGGTACGATGAGTGTAAAAAATCTTGTTCATGCTGAATGAGCCGTGGTTCTGTCTGACTCCACTGGCTCCGCTCTCACCTGCCACAATCTCTATAGGTCAGAGCAACAAATCTGTATGTTTTGTACTTTTGGTGACCAGGTCAGACGAAACAGGAAATGACTGAAACTTTGCCTCCATTGTTTGGCACTAAGAAGCTTAAAAAAGGAAACTGGGGGCAAATGGCAACTCTTTATTCTTTACTGAACTATAAAATGAATTTTCAGAAAATTTGATCTCCTATTAACCCCGGCCTTGCCCCTTCGTAGCGGAAATTGACTGTAAATGATATAGTTGATGTTGTATTCTCTGAGTTCATGACAAGAAGCTTTGTACGCTCATGGATGAGAGAGGAAACAGTAAAAAAGTCATGAGAGAGAGTGTTGATAGCCTGAAAGGAAATGTTGAGAGACTCGGTTGTTAATTCACATCGACATTTTTACAGGCAGGCTGCACTTCAAAAACAAGGAAGTAAAATGTGGTGCGCACATTGTTCACGGTTCTCTCAGCTCATTAATGTTTCTAATAAAACAACAGATTTCCTTCACAGCAGCTGTCTGTTAAAATCCCCTCTGTCCATTCCAGGCTCATTTTCTCAGATATTGCAGAATTTCCTGATAATCCTTCCATTTCCTTATCCATCCTGTAGACTCCAGCAAAACAAACTGTAAAACTGCTGCGTTTCGATGCTTTTTAATTATCTGCCTGAAGTGAGACAGTTACAGCCTCTTTTTATAAAAAAGTGGGTTTCCAAACGCTTATTATGCTGCCGTTGTCACTGTATATGTAAAATTTGTTTTTTGTTTAAATCACAGCACAGAAAATGATGAGTTCTACGCCACCTTCTGTTTTTTTTTCTCTCTTTTGTCATTGTAAAGTTTGATCTAACTTTAATCTTTCCAAGGAACGCCGTTCCACAGCTGCTATGGCTTTTAAAGATGATTGTTGGGAAAAACGTATCTAATAATTTGGGATGCGAACTGCACCATGTACGTTTGCTCTCTTAAAGTCTTTTCTTCATGATAGACTTAGGTGAGGACATGTTGACATGATAGAAAAAATAATTTACTTGACTATGTTGTGAAGGAGTTTCCTCCACCACAGCCATTGCCATCATCATGAATGTTCCAAATTCAAATGTTTACTTCTTACTTAAACTCTCAGCACTTTCAGCTCATATTAATTCAGAAAAAAGTTGGGAAAGTTTCCAGTTGTATCTGAACATACCTGCAAATCTCAGCACTTTTCTATGTTTTATGCCGTTTTTCATCACCTTTTTTGTTTATCTGTGACAGTGATAACTGGGACAGTCATTACTGCAGTGATGAAGGGAGGAAGCATGTACGCCACCGTCTCCATCATCAATGTGTTTAAAGAAGGCAATCTGGTAATCCAGCAGGCGGGAAAAACTATGAGCACCAAGATCATTATCCTGTGCAAAAAGTGCCCATTTATCAAAAGAGGTGAGTGTACTGCTGGAATCAAATGATTTTTTTTCATGTATAAATAAAGGATTTGTCATCATGTAAAATGATAACTGGGAGAAAATTCCTTGTTGAATGCTTTGAATAACCCATGGCTCTGAGTTTGCCTCCTCTGCTGTGCCGTCGCGCTCAGCTGAACTATACCCACAGTGTTAGGTGAGCGGCAGAACTCACTGCCCAAAATAATTATGTTTATATGGATGCATATAAACATAAGGCATACAGACCTGCCATGTGCAGATTCTCATATCTGGCCTCCCTGAATGTCTCTGCCGTTCCGCCACTGCATTCAGGTTTTTTTTGTGTGACCTATCCAGGCTTGAACTACATCTTCATGGGACAGGTGGACGACGAGGGTCGGGGGAAAATCGGCCCTCACCACTTTGTCATGGCCTTCAAGGCAAAGAACCAGAAAGGAGTCAATGTTCTGAAAAACAAGCAGTGCTGAGTTCCAGTAGCTCCGAGGATCTCCTCCGAACTGGCCTCCCCGCGGCTCAGCTGTGGATGGAAACAATTAAGCAGAAAACAAATTTCCTTCTCGACGGCACCAACACGGGCCACAAAATAAAACTGAATCAGGACAAAGAGCTGCAAAACAGAGAATATGCATGATTTATTCACGTAAAGGAAAATCACATTTGTGTTTATGTGTTTTGTTGCAGTTTGTTTGGTTTTTGGAACACACAAAGCACTGAGTTATTCCAGCCTGTCTTCTATTTACAACAAACAGTCTGTCACTGTGTTTTGCAAAGCGAGATTAATGAGCAGTAAAATTAATCCGAATTTCCAAACTTCTCTTCACAGATCATTCCCAGGCTAGTCACATTCCTGTCACGCTCTTAGTGGAGGCTTAAATTGTAGCTAGTAAGAGAAACATTTTCTCTGTGCACATCTGTTCTTATGTCCCGTGGTGGCACTTGTTGCCTCAAATCATTCCATTCTGCCCCCCCCCCTCATTTAAGTCTGCAGTATATAATGTGAATGAAGACAAGGATCAATGCTTTAAACAACAATATCTGTCTGGCAAAATCCGCTCAGATCTTATGAGCATAACTAGTTTTTATGATGTTACAAATTGATGTCAACGTCTTGTCTTTTGGTTTTTCATGGGAAGGGTTGGATGTTATAGATGCGATGATTAAAGTGCAATATTTAACATGTTTAAAATTTTATGTGAAACCTTCCGAGCCAAAGCTCTTTTTTTTAGTTTATGGATGCAAAGCACCGCCATCAGTGCATGCCGTTAACTTAGTGTCATCGTTTAAAAGGCAAAAGATATTTTCATAAGGAGAAAGTTTATGAATATTATTTATATTTTATTGTTTTCATCTAACCAAATAAACTTCTTGAACATTTTTCTTTTGCATTTGTCTCTCTGTACAGGAACTTTCACCTAGAAACTAAGAAATGTCTAATGGTATTTGAAGTGTTGTGCTTGGGGAAGTCAAGGCAACTATGCTCTGCTAAGCATGAGAATGGATCAGGTGTGTGTAATGTGACTCTCACATGGACTGGAACACCAGGGAGTTGGCTCCAAAGTTCACTTTTTTTTTGGACTGTCTGACCTGCTGTAGCCCAAAAATGTTAAGAGAAGAGAAATTAAAGTCAAAATGTCTCACTTTTATATGCAATTAAATGCCAAGAAAGTCAAACTTTCCATAAATTTTTATTTATCTTCCTATTGAAAACAATGGCTTACTTTATTTACAAAAAAGTTAAATAGCAGAATTAGAGATGGGAGGACTGAGTCTGTAGGCGTTGGTGCTGAATACATAATACTTGAGTAAAGTTCCAGGTTTTAAAGGTGCCTCTATAACTCGGAAGAGTAGAATTTTTGCACATGCTCAGGTCAGATAGCATCCCAAATAAACATTGGGCAAAGATTTTATGAAGAGGAAAGCGGAAAGGGAAAGAGGTTTGTTTGTTTTTTTGTCTTTTTAGTTCCTTGGGTAGAACATCGCGTATTTGGACGTCCGGAAGCCCAGCAGGTCCCTCATCTCATTGCGAAACTTGGAAAGGTCTTGGCGCAGGTCGTTCAGATTTTCCACCGTGGCCTGGTCTGTGCTCTGCATCTTCTGCCGCGTGGAGGTCAGGTAGCGGTGAACCAGACAACACATGATCTTCTGGTAGTTCTCATCAAACTTCTGCTTTAGGTTCTTCCACTCCTGGATGGAAACAGCGGTGAAGGAATCATATTTTTTAATAACTCCACTTTAAATCATAAAACAAACCTCATTAGAGGAAAAGAGTTTTCTAAAATGCAAAATACATTAATCTGTAATTTGGTAGATTATCTTAATCTTTATTTAACACAATAAAAAAAAAAAAAGATTTTTAGTATTTTCACTAACAAACTTTACTGTATTCGATGCCAGACACACTCCAAAAAGTTGTAAGAGGTCATGAAAGAGAAAGGTTTATAGAATATATGAGTAACACCTTTTTGGCCATTATTCTACAATTAGCTAATCAAATGGTGACATGTGAGGGTGACATGATTTGGTATAAAAGAAGCATTCATTGAAGAATTTGTATTTCCAAGGAAAGATGGCCAAACTCACTGTTTTGAGCCAAATTCCTTCAATGAATCTTAATGCAAGATTGAAAAAAACTGACTAATAACACTCAAACACTCAGGCAGCACTACATGAAAAAACAGTCTTTCCACTATGAGCAAGGTAGGCACATGGGCTTGGGAATAGATTGTAAAACCCACTGCATCCAGAAATGTAACCTAAAACTGTATTATACAAAGGAAAAGCAATATATCAATTCTGTGCAAAATATATACATTTTGTGTAAAAACACGGCTAAGTTCTCTCAGATCCAGATCTGTCCCTGATTGATAATGTATGGAGCATCATGAGGAGAGCCACAAAACAACCACAGACTGCTAAGAGAGACCGCATTCAAGCAATAATGGATACAGATTTCTCTGTCTTTTTGGTGATTTTAAAAACAAACTTTTTGTGAAATGAGGTTTGATGTATAATATTCAAGGCTGTGACCAATTTCTCTCACCTTAAGACTATTCTGCCTCTTCATCTTGCCCTTTGTAGTGTGTGAACAGATCCACTTGCTCAGGCTGGTCACCAAGTAGCAAACTGTCTTTGGTGAGGGGAGGATATTGAAAGGTGGAGGCAGAGTACACTTGTCATCAAAATAACTGAGCCAGAGTTTGGCCCTTGCAAACTTCCACTCCTTATCCTCGTGATTCTACAATAAATCAAAAGAGAACATGAACTTTAAGAGCATAGCACTCAAAAGTTTCACCCATGTGTGCAACGGAAGAAATTTTGAAAATGCAGAGCCACTATTTTTGTCCAATCAAAATCAAACAAGTGCTTAAAGCAAAGAGGAAATGAACAGGATGGTTCCAAAGAACCTATTTAACATCTGTGGAGTAATTCGTGGAGACTTAGTGCAAAACTAAATGTTAACAGTAAATAAAAACAGTTCCTATTTCAGGTCTAAAATGAATTCAAATTGCCTCAAACAGTAGGGAAAAGTTGTTTTGACTTACTGCAATTTGCCTGAAACTTTTATGGAGCATGGCCACCAGCAGCTTGGTCAGCACAATAACAACCACAATGTTGTAGGTGCCTATGATCATGGCACCAACAAAAGAGCGCAGCTCCTCTGTGTAGTTGATGCGGGTGACAAAGAGCGCAACATGTGCCAGGGAGAAAATGTACCAGAACAAGGCATAGCAGGTCCCCATAAACCTGGAAGACAGAAGAAACTGGTAAATGAACACTTTCCACATCTGTCAGAAGGATTTATTGATATAAAGCAAAAACTAAACACTGTTGGAGAGAAAACGAACAAAAACACCCTGGACTTGTTGCCAATTGGCAGATTTTTTTCAGGGATAATGATCACAAGGAAAGATCGTTAACTATAATTCACACAGTGCCGGACTCCACTTATGAGTCTTGCAATTGCAAAAAGCAATAGATTACTATTTATAAAGCTATTATTTTGTGCATGTCACTGTGAAAGATGCTATATCCAAAACTCAAAGTAAGACTTAGGAAAACGTAGATTAACCTGTAATGGTTATGTGCTGTGTCAAGCAATCAGATTTGATGCTTTATGTAATCCAGGTTATGTTCATAGTTTGGGTCAGGGTCCTCTTTGTTTCTAAATTTAGCATAAAAGTTTAGAAAAGTTTAGAAATAAAAATTTTCTTTTTTTGTTGTTATGTGGTTGTCTTTAAATTACTTCAAGCTTGGTTCAGATTATGTTTGACTCTACTGATATTTATTGAGAAAAATTCAGAACATTCATCACACCATGGCCCAAAATGAGAAAGTTTGCCCGTACGTGTGGAATGCATCGTTGCTCTGCTGCTGGCAGAATATCCCCTCGCAATCCTTGGGGGATTTCTTGAAAGGCTCTTTGTGGTCCTTCCCATAGAGCTGAGTGAGTCCAATGGTGAAGGAGAATAACACCAGTAGGAACAAGCCCAGAAACTTGCCAAACTCCTGCAGCATCTGACCCATGGATATCTGTGGAGATACAAAGATTTGTCTGTTATTTTTGTGCTGCTTGTTTTTGACCCAATCACGTGTTCAACTAATCATCAAAGATAAACATTTTCTTCAATTAGTCCTGTTATCCTCAATGAACTTGGATGGGGCTGACATTGGTCTTAAATCTGATCAGAGTTTGATCCCAACAATGTCTGATAGATTTGAACAGTAAATAGCTGAGGAATTAAAACGAAGAAAGTGACGAAAAAGGATCTAAATCAAACTCAAGGATTCTTGCTTATGTTCTTGTCACAGTAAACCCTTTCAATTCACTAGATTTGACAAATAATATAAACAGAGAAGCTTGATTATACTGAGATATCTTATATTAAGTAAGTTTGTTGCACTGCATTTTGCAATCTTTTCTTTACCCATTACATCTAGACATATTTTAGCCTATTCAATTTTAAAGTCAAATGTATGAGAAAAGAACTTACTTTTTTTTTTTAAATGCATGAAAAGTACATATGTTACATTACTTTTAAAGGAAGCCAAGATCATTCAATGTCTGCACCAAAATGTTGCACATCTTCTATAAGTCTGTTGTGGAAAGTGCAATCAGCTTTGCAG
>JAOXYM010000019.1:10669601-10682972 GCA_028567055.1 Leptatherina wallacei
TGCACAAGCTGCTCAAAATAATGGACAATTCTTCACATCCTCTACACACCACAGTGAAGAAACAACACAGTGTGTTCGGTGAGAGGCTGCGTCAAGTCCATTGTAAGACGGAAAAGGTACCAGAGATCATTCCTGCCAGCAGCCATCACCCTCCGGAACAAGGCCCTATCCCTATCTTCATCTTCGAATGAATTTTTTTTGTATCATTATTATTATTCAAAAAAAAGAAAAAAGAATACCATAATACCCTGCTACAACAACAATTTCCCTCTAAGAGGGATTAATAAAGTATATTTCATTTCATTTCATATGCAAGGGTTTGAACAGTAAGTATTAATCTGTAGAGTTGCTTAATTTCATTTCTTTAAATAGTTTGACAGCTTCTTTATTTGTCTACTGAAATTTTATCCCAATATTTCTTTCCTAATGTATTAGAAGATTAGAAATACAGCTGCTGAAGCTGCCAAAATTGGATGTTTTGCTACTTTTTTATCACTTTTTCTGACAGCCTCTAGTTTATTTGTACACCAATATTCTTGCTTAGCAACAGCCCTGACTCAGGGAAGTGGAAAAAGCAACATGACCTTTCAGCTGGATAACGTTCACCCAAATGTAGCTGAGGTAAGACGGACAAACATGGAGGATAGAGGGAAGTCTTCTCAGGTCACTATTAATAGACTTGAGTGGCTTATCTGTTTAAAAGGATGCTCAAACTTTCCCTTACAAAACACAAACTCACCGTGTCCAGTGTGACCACTCTGTACGCACCTCAGGGCGAATGACGACTGGTGTGTTTGCGCTGAAACCCACCCAGCTTGTTTGAGCAAAAGGGTTGGTTTGTTGGGCTAATTCATCCTCTTGTCATTTTTAAATCCCCCCCTTGTGCATTGCTCAACCCCTTTGCACGCAAGTAAATTAGGAGCTGAGGTTGTTCCCTCAATGCCAAGCCTGACAGGTAGCCCATTTTAGTTACTGTACAAACACATCATTAATGGACTAGCTCCAAACATTGACTAGAAGAGGTCTGCTGTGTTTACAGTAGCTGGAATGCACGTACAGGCAAACATCATCAACTAAATAACAGAATAAGCAAACACGACATATTCATTCATGGAAAGGGAATGTTAGAGTGGCATTTTTGGACGACAAACCCCTGATAATACTTTCCTATCTTACTTTAAACTTTAAATGCACCATGTTTTGAATGTATTGCATCACTTAAGTCTGGAAGACTTAAAAGTGACCATCAGTTATAACAGATAAATGTGAGGTTAAGTCTGGGCCGTGAGCAAGCAGCAAAAGCACACTTTCAGTCACTCTTTCCAAACCCAGCAGGGGCCACTACCCGGCAGACATATGAGCTGGCCTCTTCAGGAAAGACAGATTCAGAGAAACTTTCATTGCCGAAGCCCCCATGGTTCTGACTCACTGTCTGAGTGTGCATGCAGTACATATCAGTGGGGGCGTGTGAGGGCAATTGTTGAAATACTGGCTTGTTCAGATATCAGGACAGTGCTAAAAATGTGTGTGCGCGTGTGCATTAGTGGAAAGGTGTGTCTGCCATGTGAGTGTGAGCGAATGCACAGCCACATCTCTTTCTGAAGCCAATCATTTTTCCGTCCTGCCAAGCCAGACGCTGATGTCACAGCGTGAGTGGAGCAGCGGTGAGGGAGGAAGAGGGAAGCAGACAGTGGAGATTTAAGCAGAAAAGTGTTCGTTAGCAATCTACTGAGCACCCTTAGTCTTTTATTAGCCAGCCACATAAAATGCATTGATTTAATGACAGGAAAGCATCCCAAAAAAATAGACTGACCTCACTGCATACCTGAGAACTGCTTTATGTAACAGAGGTCACACATGGAGGGAATGTTCTAGACTGCCAGCACAGTCAGATGTTGGCTGCTTCTATCGTTTCTTTAAACCAGCTGGCTGATCAAATATCATATCATGATTTGATAGAACAGGACACCTTTGGGATGGTAACTGTTAAAGGGTCTTCGTAGAAAATATGCAAACCAGATTTTTGGTTTGTTTTGACTGAACGAAAATACAGAGAAATGTCCATCTGCTTTTTGTCTCCAGGTTTTAAAGCTAATCAAATCTAACTCTACTGCTAAACATTTCTGTGACTTTCTATTGCCAGTGGCGGCTGGCAAATTAATGCATGTTTTTCCAAGACCCAGAGAGCTACTGATTTGAACCATTTTCACTTGAGCTTTGCATCTTTTCCAGTGGTCTGCATTTAATCTGACAGTCATATTGTTTTGCATTTGAGACGTTTGTTGCTGAAAATGCCTTAAAATGTAATGTAGTTAGACCTGAAAACATGTCAGGAACAATTGCTGGACAACAAAAGGACACAGTATCCAGAAACTTCTGTAAAAATATGCGCAAAAAGTGAGGAGACTTCTTTTGGAAGGTTTTTTTTTTTTTAGATGCAGCTGACTATATTCAAGGACAATGTCCCATTTCATCTGAAAATGTTCGCATCGCAGCCAAATAAGCTCTTAAGATGGCTACAGATCATACAGGCTACTAGACTGTAGCATCTATTAATCTAAGACCGTTCAGCTTGAAATCATCTGAAAGAGAGAAATGAATGTTTTGTAGTCTGAAAGCAGTCACCCACAGATGATGACAGCAGAGGGATGCAAATGATGACAAACTGCAAGGCTTTATAATGATGAGTTTGGTTTATTATGAGCATATTACCACATTCATCTCCTGCCCAGATTTCCTGTGCTTATACTAAACACTTATGATGATGTTATCATAATGCTCATCACAGCTGGTGGGATGCTTAATATGGGCTTCTCCTCAAGTGTTCCCATTCACTAAGAGAGGAAGAGAGTGGGCGGTACAAGTGTGTGCCTTTGTGAGTTTCTGTGTGTGTTGCAAAGGAAAATGATAAAAAAAGGGAGTTTTTTTAATAATAATTATATAAGTATTAGTTTTTTATTTCCTATTCAAAGTATTTTATTGATTTATGACTGACATGACATGAAAATTCCACAAAATCCCAAGTACCTTTGTTTCCACTGCTCTCTTACCTGTAGGGGCCCCAAAATGGAGCTGGTTGTGTACATGAAGAAGAGTCGCAGGTAACTCAGCACATTGGCAAAGGCAAACAGGCCCTCGGCCACCAGGATGGGATGGAAGGCGTCCCAGTCCTTCCTGTCTGATCTTTGTTCTTTGAACTGCAGAGAAAAATAAACACTTTTATGACACGTGTTTAAACAAGCTAAATCATTCTGAGGGCGTTGTTGCTGCTTTATGAACTTTAAGACATGTACATAATGACCCCATGAACTACACAGTTCCTTGCTCGGCCAACTTTTCTTAGGACATTCATAAAAAAGGTTCTTTTTTCATATTTACTTTTTTTTTTTACTTTATTCTTACTTTTTTTTAACTTAAAAATAGGCAGTGTAAATGATCTTTCTATTAATCTTAAGGAAACTCTGGTGTTTAATTAATAATCCCTTCCAAAGGTTTCCCCAAACTGAATAGGAACCTATAGATGTAAACACAACTAAATCAACTGTGAGGAAGTCAAGGATTAATGATGAACTACTGGTGTTTTCCCGAGAAATGTTAATCAAATCAACAGTTGAATCCAGGATTTGTCGTTTTTTTTCTGCCCTTCTAGGTTTTTTAATTGATTTATTTTTTTTATTTGAGTGTCATGCACATAATTGTGCCCAGCCCACATCTGCTTATGAGACACGATACAATATATATTTAAATAATCCAAAGATGACAAAGAAAGGAAAAATCTTATGGAACAAAGTATACAGACAAATCTCCCAAAATATACAAAACAATGATAGAAAATTGTATACTTATGTGGGATATTAATGTCCATGCTTTTTCGATAAACTTAGCTAAAATATAAATCTCCTCCTTGAAGAACCAACTCAACATATCACAGTCAGACATCCAAAATAAATCGAGATTCTTCCTCTGAACTATTCTATGAATACGGAAAATAAGTAGTTACTGTATCTCTATAACCTCTCCCTATAAGTGTGTGTGTGTGTGTAGTGTCTGTGTACCTTGCTATTAGCAACAATCTTGAGGGCGAAGGTGGATAAGTACAGTGAATTCATCACAAAGCTCAGCTGGTTCCTAGACTCTTCCAGAAAGTCTTCCAGCCCTTCGTACCACAGACGCTTCACGTCCGACCACACCATTCCTATGAAGAGCAGAAATTCTCCATCACACACACACATGTACAGTATGACTGGAAAAAGGCATTTTGCTGTCATATGGAATATTTGACAGTCTTTTCCAGATTCAGCCGTAAGTCATCTCACAGAGGGAGCCCTGGGGAAACAGGAATGTATGAGACTAAAAGAAAAGAGATTAAGGTTGTGAAAATGTGTCATGTATGGGATTTAGAGATGTGTGTGGAATTTAATAAAGATAAGTGTGTGTGTCTTTTCTTTTTTTGTACAAATAGAATTCCATAAATTCTACATGTACGGAAAATATAAGAACATCAAGGTGTGGAGCCTCAATGGAAAACAAGCCAAGCAGAGACAGGCTCTGACAGAAAGCTCATTTCTCCATCCTTTCACTTGAATTTGAGATTTATCGCAGAAATCGAAGCATTGAAAAAACGCATCAAGACGCATGCATGTAGCCAAATGCAAATGTGCACTCTAAATCCCACCGCGTCTGAATTCCACATCAATGTGAGGCATTTGACCCAGGGGAATAGCAGAATGGGCGGACCAGGAGAAAGATGAGAGGAAAGGAACAGCATGATAGAAAGAGAGAACAACAAAAAGCAAAAAAAAAGCAAAAAAAGAACAAAAACTACCGATTTAACTTGCGAGCAGTGGCTTTAAACATCCGATTCATGTAGGGAGTGTAAAAGCAGCTGCTCACATCCTAATAACATGAGGATGTTAGCGGAGGATAATCATTAGCAATCTCATCCTTTCCATTACGCCCATCTCGCTTGATGCAATGATGCAGCAGGGCCCCCTGGAGAGCAACTTAAAAAAAAGAAAAAAAGAAGAAGACACACTTAAGAAAAACAAAATTGCCTTTGATGTTGTACTTTTGCAGTAGTTAAGGAACTGCTTTAACTCGAAGTGTGCTGAGAAAACCCCATTATACTTTTCACTAATGACTCAACTACTGATGTCACTCCCACAGCATCCAGGACAAATATGAAATCTCCCCACAACGGTTTTCATCACAGCAATGGAAGCTAACTGCTTCTACATCCTTACACATCAGGTCAGGTTTGGTTGCTGGGACGATTTATCAACCTGGTAATGAAAGAGATGAAACATAGAGGACAGAGTTGCAGAGAAGCAGGATGCTGGAACCAGATGCACAGCAAGGCCATTAATGAGACTGAATGTGCATGATAATGGCTTCTTGGCAGACGAGGAAGGCAGGGAGGTCCCTCTCCAGAGAGACAGGGTTCATTTCTAACCATCACTATCTACCCACAACTAATGAGCCGGCTTGTGCACGTTTTTGCAAGTATGTTTTCATATGTACTGAGCTTGGTGATGCCAGTATTCAGATGGGCCACAGGGGAGAAAGAAGAAGCTACTTCTTTCTTTCTATTAGAGGCAGGGCTGACAGATTTAATCTAGTCAAGCCAGGCTTTCTGGCATTAAGTACAAAAACCGCCATTTGTCATGTATAGCCTGACAAGATTATAGATACAGGATACTAGACATGACAGTAATCTTTTGATATTATTATATTAAATTTAGGTTTTTAGGATTGGATCCTTATTCTATTTTCTATTTATAGCTGTAATTTGTGCATTAAGATAAATAATTATTTAGTTATAGAAATCTGACCTCCAGGCATTTGAGAAAAAAAAAGCAAAATAACTACACGGAATGCATCATTTACTGAGTAACAAGCTGACCTATGATCCAGAGGATGAGGAGGTAATCTATCATCTCAAGTGCAGGGCCCATTTCGTTTTTCTTTAGCCCGTTGTAGACCAGAGAGTACAGGTTGAGCAGTAGCAGGAAGGTGAAATAGGAGGCGCTGTGGATGATGAACTTAACAAACGGTGTGTGGATTATCTGGCCGACTCGGGAGCGTGGCACCACCAGGTAACAGACGGAAAGCAACGGCCAAAGTATGGCCACGGTCAGGACCGTGGCCATCTTTAGACAGGTGTGTTTGCGCCTGTAGCTGGCCGTCTCTCCGAACCAGACGGTGTTGAGGAACTGCTGGCAGTTGGATTGAGCCACAAACTGTAAAGAGGGAGAAAATGATAGAAAGAAAAGCAACATTAATACGAGGAGGTCCATTTTTAAGGGAATGTTACACCATTATTTATTCCTCGGAGTTGAGCAAATTAAGTAAGGACATTCTGTCTTAGCTTCATGAATAAGTATGTACTCCTCTTACATGCACCTTTTGTAGAGATCTTATCAATTTTATTCTCCAGGACAAGACAGTATGCTATTAACTGTACAATGATAGATGAGTCAAAGTTTTCACAAAGTAATCCTGCCAATAAATCATCCCACAGCTCCAAACATAAACCTTCAGTTTATCTTTGAATCCCGTTGCCTGGAGGAAGTACTTTCAGCTGCCAAACTTGTTTCCCAAAGAAAAGCAGGTGATGTTATGCAGCAGCTGTTAAATTTGACAGCTGCTACAGTCAAAAGATCATAAACGGCACATGTGATCGTTTTCTCTCTACAAACGTCTGGATATTGACGACTGAAATCAGAGGTCACTTCATCGGCTAACATACTGTATGCTTCAGATGGCACGCTTTCACCAACAAACCTCTTTTTGGTTGTACTTGATGGCAAGTTTAAGTCGGCTGAGGTTCATGCGCTCCTCCAGCAAGCCTCTCTTGTTGATGTGATCCTCGCTGGAAGTGTGATTGAGAATCACTTCAAGCTCCCGAGAGTTTCGAGCCTGAGCCAGTAGATCTTTAGCAAACATCTTGCACTGCTTTGCCAGCTCTTCATAATCATTCCTGAAAATGAATTTAAAAAAGTTAGATGTAATTAGAGCTTATTAAGCTTTTTATCTATTCCTCCCTAACTGTACCTGAACTCCACCTCCACAAGACTGAGCTCTTTCAGGTCGGCACTCAGCTCAAACGCTCGGAGTATGGGGTCCTCCTCAGTCAGCATGATGAGAGAAGGACTGGCCAGGCAGCGGTAGATGTCAAGGCGGAACCTGAAGATAATCATATTGTGTTAAAAAGAAGAGGAGGAGAGTGAAATGTCTGGCAAGAAATAGAATACAACAAATGAGCAATCCAACAGAAGTGAGTACATCTGCTGCACAGTCTCTCTTAAATTTTTGAGGAATTAAAAACTTTATCAATCCAGAATAACAGCATTTTATTTTAAAGTCGCCAAGTAGTGTGCCTTTGAATGTAGAAAAATAATTTTAAAAAACTGTCTGACGAGATGACTCCCAGCAGGCAAAAGTTTGTCAAAAAAATAAATATTCCACTATAATAATCCAAAACCTACTTCTGTAATAAAAAAAAAGTAAAGTACATCATCTGAACCCAATAGGACACTTTATGTGATAATCGGAGCTGCGTGAAATCATGTCTGAAGAATGGTGAGCATTGCTTTAGAAATTTGGTTTCCTCATGCAGTGTCATGATCTGTGGGTTTTGTTTTTTCTTGTTGCCTAAGTTGCTGTCTTGTTTCCTTTTTTTTTTACATTGTACGGTTTCTCCTTGTGTAATCTGTTTGCTTCACTTCCTGTTTATCAGCACACCTGGTTTAATTTGCTAATTTAATTCATCTGCTCCTTGTTAGTTCACCTCAGTATATATATATGCCCCTCCGTTTAGTTGTTTATAGTTGTATCCCCAGTCTCGTCCTTGTTGTGATTCTGTTTTAATTCTGCAGCCCTGCTACTTTCAGTTATCATTAAACCTTTGTTCCTGGACCTGTCTGCGTCCTGCCTCGTTTCCCTGGTCCTCACCCTCCACTCACTGTGAGTGACATGCAGAGGTTTGGGCCGGTCATGTAAAATTAATTTTTACTCTGTCAGGCCTGTTTTCAGCATTTTACAACCCAGAGGTAAAGGGACTGATGTAGCGTGATGCAGTTCTGCATCATTTCACATTTGAATGACAGTTGTGCACAGCAGAAGTGTGCAGATAACAGGAGTGAAAATGGAGAAGCATTCAGTGTTCTGCCTGCTTCATTTGTACCTACTCTGACCTCTGTGTTTGCTTGGCAGAGAAACTGCAGACTGATTCATTTAGTGTGATGTGTGGGTGTCTACACTGCCCTGCTGGTAGAATAAAACTGCCCAGTGGAGGAGATTAACCAAATCTAATCTGTAAATCGAGACGGTATCAGAAACTAAACCTGATCCTTTCCTGAGGAAATGTTCCTTTTCTTTAAATAACAGTTTGAATTCATAACATATTTCATAGTTGAACTATAAATCTGAAAGACAAAGGTGATGTTGACTTTTCCATGTTACAATAACACTAATCCTTCTGAAAAAGCTGTTCATTCATTTTCTAAATTCTAAATGACTGAATTGGCCTGTACCTGGAGTGCCGCAAGCTGTCCTTCTTGTTTTTAGCATTGCACAGGGTGCACTCGCACCCGACAGCATGAGGTCGGGGAAGAGAGATGTCCTGTTTGAGTAGCATAGTCAGGATCTCGTAGTTGTTCCTGTGTGCTGCCAGGATGACTGGAGCCACGTCCATGGTGGTGGAATACTCTGGGTTCTGTATCCGCTGCATCAGTTTCTGAGAGAGATAGAATAAATCTCAAAAATAATATACTGACACTATACAAAAAAAAGAAAAGTAATGCTGTTCTGTTATCTGAATTTACAAGGATTTTCATGAAAGAGAGTTTCTAAACAAAAATGTAAGGGGGGGGGGGGTCTTACAGCAATTGAAGGCTTGGAAGATCGCCTTGGCCTGTGGTTGAGAAGGATGTCCACCGCTCCAACCACCTCTGAGTCTATGGCCACCAACAAGGCATCAGTCGCCTTCACGGAAACAAAAACACAATTTTGTATAAAGAAAACGTGCAGAGTGAAATTGTGACATATGTTTGTGATGGTTACCTGGCAGCCATGTTCGAGTAGAAGCTGCAGGATATCAAGATTCTCATTCTCGATGGTGATGGTCACAGCGTCTCGTCCCAGCACGTCTACGGAGTTGATGTTGAGCTCGCCATGCCGGTTCTCCTCCAGCAGTTTCTTCACCATGTAGTAGTCACCTGCCAAGCACATCAGAGACAAAAATACTAAGAACAGATTCCACTTTAGTGAATTCTTGCAAAGTCCGATCTATAAGACACGTACACAAAGTGGTGGTTGCAAGGCGAGCACTCTAACAGAATAGGCTCCGCTCCAGCAGCCCCCTTAATCTTGTATAACAATAACATCTCCTCCAAAGGGCAGTTTCTGTTGCTGTGCAATGTTTATAGAGACTTTATATGGTCACAGCTGCAGTTACTGACTTGCTCATCCAAAACCACCTCAACCAGTGCAGTGTGCTAAACTTATCAATGAAACATTCTTGTCCAGACTAGTTGAGAATAACCATGCTGCTTTGCCATTTTACGCACACACCGTCTGTCTTGCCTTGTTTTTCTTCAGTTTGTTTGCATTACCTCTCCATGCTGGAAGCTGAGAGGAGTCAGCAGATCACTGAGGGGAAACTTTCAGGGAAGCAGCATTCAGCTAAAAATATATTGGAACCCCTGAGGGCAGATTTTCAGAGTTAACATGTAGGCAGCTGTTGGGGTTATTCACTGGGAAAAAAGTAAGGGGGGTTGGGGGGAGGTGAGGTAGTGAATGTACAGTCTGTAGGTGTAGGCGTAGGTCAGTAAGAGTTTCCCATCATAAATTGCATATTTATCATATTAGGGGGAAATATAATATTGGCTAACTTTAGATGAAACAAGAGACGAATAATGACAAACCTTTCTCGCATGCCAGCAGGAAGAGCTTCTCATCCAGCGTAGTTTCCTCCTTCACTTCTCTCACGTCTTTCAAGGCCAGAAATTTGTCCGGAGAGGAAGCGTCCGTGCCCTGGTACAGAGCTGCCATTACGACGGAGAGCGAGTACGGACAAAAACTGATGTGCATCCCACTAGAAACCGGCGACCATCACATAGGAAAGCCCGTTATATGCGGTGACATTAGAGGAATCTTTTTTGTTTGTTTGTTTGTTTTAAAAAGTCCGTCGCGGGAGGTTCACAGCGTCGTCATCACCAGAACAAATCGACGCTGCTACAGTCGCATGTCATCAGCGTTCGTTTCTTCTTCGTTCGCAAAATTCGTGGGTAAATATCACCTCTTTTCGCCTGGTTTGGACTTTGAGTCACATATCAATCGAGGAAAATGGCTGCTGGAGTCCGACAAAGCGACGCGGCCGTCTCCTTCACCGTGTTTACATGCACCATCTTCTCGCTCGCAACACAGGCTCGCTTGGTATCTTTTTGGTCCTGATGCTGCTGATGGGGATCCTACTGCGCATGCTTGCTTCTCCACCTGCGCGCGTGGCCGCTTCGCAGGCGCAAAGCCGCGATGATTCATGATCACGTAACAGTACTTCTTTGTACTGTTTGCTGATCGTGGTCTGTACACTGTGAAACATCAGATATGCCTCAAATACACGTTATGTTTTGCTGCAAGTTAGACTATCTGTTATATTTATCATTTTTCTCAGTGCACACACCTGAGATTGCATTGAAATATATTTTACCTGAACAGATTACGGCAGTGTAGATACAAATGATCATGTTAATGTGGCAGAAAAAAGGATTTTTTTCTCTGGTTTCTGGTCTGTGCAGAATTATGTGCCTACATCAGCACACAGACATCAGTTAAGTAGAACATTACTGTGTAACTGATGTGTTTGGACATGCATGGAGGCTTACTGAATATAAGAAAGAGAATGATAGGGCCTACCTGGATCTGTTAACAGTTCATAGCAACCTGTGAAGAAACATATATGGGAGCTCTCCTCATGGATCCCATGCTTTTCAGATCTCCAATAAACAGCCAAATAATAACAAAGGAACTGAGATGCTGGACACAAAAATTTGACATGACAGTAAACAATTACTTGACAATGGACAAAAAGAACAGCAAAGCTAATCACATCCTTAAATTAATTGCTAAGTAATAATTATCATTTAATTTAATTATCATTTCCTACACATACTTTATGTCATCACGATTGCTTGTATGTGCTGAAAGGAGGAAGGAACAAATCATTATCTTCTGTGCTGCAAGATTTGAATTCATTACAATCTGTTACAAAGAATCTTGGTATTTCGTGTGTGTTACCTTGAATCTTGAGCAGCACGTTGCAAAACCTATGCAGCTTTTTAAAATCAGGGTATACATATTTTTAAAAATACAATGTAGTTTATGTCTTTACATTGTGGCTGTTTTGCTTGTTTGTTTGTTTTTAAAATTTCCTTACACATCCACTATTGCAATAATTGTCTGAGCCAAAATCCATTCATTGTCTCCTGACTGCACAGAAGTCAGCTGTCAGACCTTTAACCACAACCAGGAAAAATGGCACATTAGAGCTTATTTCAACCTTCTACAATGTATTAGAATTAATTTTAAGATCTTATTGGCTTTTAAAGCACTTTGTGGCCTTTCAGCTTTGTGTTTATCTGGCATTTTAGAACATTACGAGCCTAGATCAAGGACTTCACGTACGTTAGTGCCGTTAATAAACGTTTTGTTTCTGAGGAAATGCTTCCTCCAGCAGAGGGCAGTCTGCACAAAGCTTTAATATTAGAAACATCCGCATTGAAAAACACTAAAACGAGCATCTGTTGGACACACATATTAGTAGCATACACTACACAGAGCAACTAGTGACAGTATTCAGTTCAATAATCCGGAGCTTTTCTCAGAATTGTGTCAAATAAGCTGCATTGTTATGATAATTATAGATAAATTTGCTACTAATGCAAAATACATATAATGGAGTACAATAAAGCTATGATAAAATTCTCCAAACCCCTATATGATCATGACAGATGAAGAGATTTTTCATTGAGTCAAAGGACCTTTTTATTCTAATCTTTTTATTTCCTTTTACTTGTATCAGGCTATAATCCCAAACAGGCAAGCCTCTTAGGCAAGATGATTTTCAATCTGCAGAGCATGTGGTTTCCTCTGTTTAAACACACAGACTTGCAACTTCCCAGGACATTTGCCAGCTCCAGTGTAACAGCTGTCCAACATCACATTTCAGCTGACTCTCTCAGAGAGGAGTGTCCATTCTTTTTTGTTTCCATACATCCCATAAGTAGTTTAAGTAGTTTATAAAAAAAAATAACCCACATATTTGATATTCATGAAATGTATAAACGTTTGCTATCCTTTTTGATCATCTTAGGAACTTTCTTTGATGGTATTATTTTTCGTCATAGATCTGGGCAATCCTCTTGAACTAGTCATTGCAGTCATGAATTGATTGGAGATGCGTATAATAGGGAAGCAAAGAGATGTCTTCGAAGATAAAACTTAAAACAGATGGGTTCGAACGAGCATCGGTGATGGAGAAGAGAACAATGAGAAATATGCCTTTAAAATCTGAACCTACGGAGTCGTGGGGAGCTTTCACTCGGACTAGAATGTCTGATATAGAGGGGTGGAGCGCGGTTACACGATTGCACACAGTGAGGTGGACTCCTTAGAAACATAACAACAGCATCCACCGTCTACCATTTCTGTGTTCTGTGGGAGCCGCTGCTGAACGAGACGGACAGGCTGAAGCTCCAATGACGCAGCCTGCGTACGCCCGACGGCACGCCGCGCACCAATACGCTCCTTCGGAAGGCGGATCTTTCTTCTTGCATTCTTGATAAAAAGGTTCAGTTAGCGAGTGGGAGAGTCGAGGAGGTGCGTCTTAAAGCGGTAACTGTGGACACAGAGACAATTTGCCGTTTCGTTATTACAGAAAGATCTATCCTAGAATCCAGTAATCGTGCTGCGTGAATCTCACCAGGCTACGGGTTTGTTTTGTTTTTTAAACACAAGGATGCCGCTGATAGTGACTGCGCAGGGATGCCTCCGCTGAACATGGACAAACAGGGCGTCTGTTACAATGAAGAAGGCTCTTTCCTTTTTGTTTTGAACGCGGGCCACCCACAGAATCACTGCAACGCTCGGAATGGACAGCCTAAAGGTTCTTATCATCCACCGCTTCTATGAAGAACATTGCGCACTGCAGTGAAAACTGTATATCCTGCTGTTGCTTTGGTAGGGAATATATTACCTAATCAGCTGGTGCTGAACTGGGTATAAATTCCCAGCACAGCCCGCACACACACACACACACACACACACACACACACACACACACACACACACACACACACACACACACACACA
>JAOXYM010000019.1:10690563-10705356 GCA_028567055.1 Leptatherina wallacei
AATATAATATAATATAATATAATATAATATAATATAATATAATATAATATAATATAATATAATATAATATAATAATTCTAATTGTTTTTACAAAGATTTCCACATTTGCGTATAGACAGTTTGATAGATGACTGAGACAAAAAACATCTAAAAATATAATAAAATAAAATGTTAACAGTCTGCGCTGTAACATCAGGCATCCTGGCATTATCTAGGCTGTAAATATTAAATGTCATAATTTAATAATCTTACGGGCAGTGTTTTGTTCTTTAGTAAAGACTAACTTAATAATCGAAATTATTACTCAGACAGGATGAACTTACATTGGAATCAGAAGAAAATGTTTTTATTTCATTTTACCATTTTTTCATGTAGGCCTACTTTGAATCATAATTCACATCGAAATGATCTATTAACTCTTTTCTCTTGTCGTCTATATATGAGTAGGCAGTATGAATTGTTCCCTTTATTTGTAAAATTATTCAAATACCAATAGAAAATAATTTTTTTGCCCAGACAAATCCAAATCCTCTGTGCTCCTCTTTACCAGTTGGCTTTTGGTTTGTTTCCTGTTTGTGTTGCTCTATTTGATGTTGATTGTATTCCGCCATTTGAAGTTCAGTTTGGATTTGGATTGTTTTTGATCCCGTGTAGTGTACTATTCTAAATTTGGTATTTCATTTCAAACTTTTCTTTATTCACTTCTGAACATCCTTCCCTTTTACCTGCATTTGGGTGCTCTCTCTAACCAATGTGTAACAAAATATGCCTTTCACTATCTAACGGCCTAGAATAAAGACAGGAAATTCAGAAACAATTAGTCCAACAGTTGAAAGCTTTCTTTCCTCAGTCCCTGAAATGTTGTAGTCACTCTGATTTTATCAGGAAAAACCAACAACAATCAGTCAGGCACAGCCCGCCCTCACATCTCAGCCTACCCGCAATGTTACTTTTCTTTGCTATTCAGTCGCACATATTTGATAACCAATAAGGTGCTAGTAGACGTTGTCCTGCCCACCAAATTAAACCTAGTTTACCTTTTTAACAACCCTTTGCCATATATTTAAAAACAATGATAAGAGTTGTGCAACATTTTCAGAGAACAAACAAAAACAGGAGGCTAGGCAATAAAACTATCTGAAAAAAAACCTTGTTAAAATAGATACAGAAGTTAAAAGGACAGCCCTTCCATTAACTCATTTTAAGCTGGGTTATGTAATCTCACAGTAGATGACACGTCATGAGGCATTTTATTTGTCTTATGTGTGGTAAGTCTTGCATTAAAATCTGGCTCGTGTTGGGGCAGATGTGATTTGAGTTGATAATCTGTTTCAAAAGATACTATAGGTGACTGGAAATGAGCCCTCTTTGTTTTTATTTAACTTAGATTTTGGGATCACTAGGAATATTTTGCCAGTTGATCTAACAGATCTGGCAAGGTGCTTGCTCTTTTTAATGAAAACAAACCTTTGGATATGTATCCAGTGAAGGGAAGCTACAACTGGTTTCATATAGTCTTGCTTTCAGTTCTGGTTAAAACTGTTTTGATCTGAAATGGCTGACATACTAAGTCTTATGTTAAGAAAATAACAGCAGTCTAACTGAGATATTATAGGATGCATGACTGCCCACAGATCTTTTGCCACTGGTCTAGGTTTTACGGCACTGAAGAATGAGATAGCTAAGATCCTGTGGGGCTTCCAGATACATGCCGATAAAAGGGTAATGGGTAACAGCCTATCACATTGTGATCACGGATGAGCAGCAGAGGAAAGCTGTTGTTATCGATGTAGCCGTCTCCAACCATAGCAATATCAGGAGAAAGGAACATGAGAAACTGAAGAAATAGTAAAGGCTCAGGGAAGAGAGAGCCTGGAAGGTGAAGGCAACAGTACAGCTAAGATACTGCACAGGACCCTCAAGCTTCCAGGCCTCTGGTAAGAAGAACAACGTACCCACCTCACCCAGGGGACATGAGGGGTGGGTGAGGGAAGAGTTTTTTTTATTTTTTATATTGTTTCCTTAAATCAAACTAAAAATATCAACATCAGTTGTTAGTTTCATAGAAGATGGATTTTATTCTGGCTTCTTGCATGACTATTTGAAGACATTTTCAGAGTGTGTCTCATATGGAAGCCATCTTGTCATTTTTCAATGGGGAGTCCCAACCCTCAAAGGCAGCTCTTTTATGTGTCGGCATATATTCAATTTTGATTGGATAATGAATGTGATGAAAGTAAATGTAGTAAAACAAAAACTGGGAACTGTACAAATGCATTGTTTGTTTTCATGATTTTGTTTTAGAGTTGGAACTGTTTTAATGTAATCAGCTTTCAGCTAGCGATTTTGTCAACTCATTTTCCAGAAGTCTGCTCTGATAAGCCAATTTGAATTAAGATGCTGCTGCCCCATGGTAGTCATATGAGTACTGCCAAGCAGACATTTAGGTCAGCACTGAGAGAAGCTCATCTTTGTATTGTGCAGCTTGAAATGCTGATGTTTGGGAAGGCTGAAGGATAACTGCTTATTTGGCTTTCTGCACCTCCACGTCACCTTAATGTCTCCTTCTTCCTGCTTACACATTTTCTTGCAACACAGCCTGCCTTCAAACTTTTACTTTCGTATACTTATAAGTAAGCCTAGTCTATAACTGCTGGTAAATGCGGAGAAGCCCCACCACATCATTTCTTACACATGGGTGGCCTTCAGGATACCAGATTCAAACAAAAACACCTGCTGCCAGCCTCCAACATTACAGTGCGGGCCACTTCAGCGGAAAACATCAAACAGGCTTTGATGTCCAGCAAAATGAGTGCTTAGGAGTAAAATGTTTGTTTTAATGAGCCCTGCAGCCAGGCCGACAGGAACATGGTGGAGGAAACAGCAGTATGGCTTTAGGATGGGACACCTGCAAGCCAAATTAGAGTTAAACTACCTGGCAGCGTGGCTTCACTGGTCCACTTCAAAGCATCTTTTACAGTAGTATGTGTTTTTCCCACGATCAGTAGGAAACGCTGCTCAGGAATGAGCCTTTCATCTCGTTCACAACTTCACTTGTCCTTTTTTCTGTTTTCTTTTAACAGGAAAATGAGATAAACTGAAAACTATACACACACAACAAACTATAAGCTATACATCCTCCAAAAAATTAACCCACCACCTAGGCTTCTAACTTTAGCCACAGGGTATGGGTACAATTCGAGTAGCTACTATGGTTATACATATTTCAACGTGTTGAAACAAAAGCCAACGTGGTGAAAGCTTGCAGTGCTCCTGATTCTGCATACTCTCCTACAATTTCAGCACACAGAAGAGACAGTGGGGTGACAACAAGTGACCCCAGATCACAATTCAAACAGCTGTTGTAAATATGAATTTTACAGGGTTGATTGTGCGACAGTTTTGAAAATAAAGTTTCTGCATTTCAAGCATCAGGCTGATTGAGACATTCAGACAGCTCATTCAGGGAGAAGTTAAAATCAGTGTTCTCAAGGACTGCAGGGTAATAATAAACAATGTTATGTAAAAGACAGGCAACAGGAACGGCATACGTCATAATTAGATTAGTCATGTCTCAGTAAATTTAAACTGTCTTTTTCTGTAATCTGTGGCCCTGCAGCATGACTTCAAACAGAGCTTGATTAGTTCTTTTCCACAAGTCAATTGAAATTTCCTTGTAATAAGTTTACAGTGAATGTCTTCGTGAGAAATGCAAAGTGCAGTGTTTCTTCAAAACTTGGCAGTCAAGTGTATCTATTTCACACCAACAATATCATTCAGTAGCAGGGACACGGAGATGTGCAAGTACAAAAAGGAACAATGTTTCATGCTGCATATTCAAGCAAAAAAGTGTTCTGACACTAAAGCATAGAAGAGACACATGAATTATTGTGAAACAATACAAATCAAAAGAAATTCAAATTAAAAACTACAAATCGAAAAGAGATGAAAGTGGATTAAAAGGAAATGCAAAATACGACAAAGACAAAAAACAGACAAAGATCAGAAAGAGATGCAGGCAGACTGAAAAAACGCAGACAGTAAAAGCAAACACACAACTAAGGAGCTTATAGATCTGAAATGTGGCTGCACAGAAGTGCAAAACAACCATAAAAAGTGAGTTTTAATAACTCCGAACCTAAAAAAGAAAGAAAATCACAAATAAACAGAATAATAACAACACACAATGATCAACAAGACATTTAAAATGACTAAAGGAAAAGCAAAATACAACCAATGCAGAGCAACAGTACAGCAGATCCCCCCAACAAAAGGCTCAGTGTTGAGTTTCTACATTGGACAAATTGGAGCCTGCTGGTCTATGTGCTCCTTTTAAATGAACCAAGAATACTAAAAAGAGCACATTCATGCATTAAATGAGTAGCCTGAATATACTCTATGTACATCCAACAGTCTGCATTGCAGAAGAGTCCATACAGTCAAGTGATGCGCTCCTTAATAAACACTAGTCCAAGTCACGAGGCCAGTAAGTGGGGAAATAAGATTAGCTTAAAGCTAATGCAGTCCTCGTGAAATTCCACTACATGGGTCACATCAGTTTTCTTACCAACTGATCTGGCTAAATGACCTTCTAGAAATCCACTTTGCTCTTCAGTCTACAGCAATATCAACAGCAATACTTTTGACATTTTAGGAAATACAGTTGCTCACATGTAGAGTGCCGATTGAAGGTTTTTCAGATTCTTTTCAGTTTTCCAAAATGTGTTTTAATTTCTAACTCATATTTAAAGGAGTCAACATAGAATTATTCACAGTGGCATCTCTTCAGAGATGGTCTAGTCCAGGAGTTTTTCTGAAACAACTCCTTTTTTTGTACCGTAGTTTGAGTCTTTGTCTTTTTGAAATGTAGCAACCACTCCTCCCAGCCGGAAATTCAGAGCTGTCTGGAAGACTTTTTTTTACTCTGCGTTGATCATTCCTTCTCTCTTTTCTTGCAGGAAAACATCCTCCCAGTACGAGGCTGCCATTGGCATGTTTGACTCTAGGGATAGTATTAATCAGGTGATACCCAGGGCTTTGCTTCTTCCACACATGCTGTTGGGGAACTGCAGCCAAGAAGATCAATTTTGTCACAGCAGAAGAATTGACTTCTCACTGTTTGACAGACATTTGAGAGCCTTTTGGTATATTCACAACAGGCTGTCATGTCTTTAAATGCCGAATGGCTTCTGTCTGGCCAGATTACTTCAAACACCCACAAAAGCCTTCTTGGATCCTTTTCCAAATCTTTGGTTTGATACAATCCTGTATCACAGGTCTATCAAACAGGTGTGAGCCTGCTTAATTGCATTCAGTGGTCTCCAGTCAAGCTGTAAAAGCATCTAAAGGACCATTGATAGATGCAGTATGCACCAAGGTATCAGAAAAAAAGGGAATGTTGTTAAGAGCTGGAATATCACGACTATAACATGTGCATATAATTACAGTGCAGCTAGCAGCTACTTGGATAAGGACCGTAAACTACACCTGGTCAGTGTAGAAAGTTGTTTAGACACACTGGTAAAGATAAAGCAAGCAAAACTTAAAAAAAACTGGTTTATGGGTGCAAGATACATAATCACATGTTTATTTGGGGATGATTTTTTTTTGTTCAGCTGCTTGGTATGCACAGGAGTACAGTGCAAAATTGGTGTAATTTCAATGGAATCACTGCTCTGAGATGCATGAGAGGAATAAACAAAGTGAGTAAATAAATGCTTGTTTGTGCAGAAACTGTTTTAAGACGCTCAAAACTTTGTAAAATCCTGAACTTTTTCTAAAATATGCAGGTCAAGGCAGATTTCATTTTAGGAATACTAATGTGTGTGCATGTTGGTGTGATAAAATCACATAAAAGTGAGCACACACACACAGGTTATATGGCGTATGAGTGCTAGCAGGCCCCCGCTCCTATAGCGCTTCATTGATTTCCTGTTTGTTCCACCATCCTCATACACAAGGGTTTTTTTTCACAGTCCCTGTCATCAAGTACTATTTTCTCTTGAGGTCACCATATACTACCACTCTACAGTACAGTGCATTAACCATTGTGAGTGCAAGCAGATGTGGGAGTGCTTTGGAGAAAGAAAGCAGTGAAAGGATAGTTGTAGTCCAGACGGTGCCATAGGCCTTGTGCTGTCTGACTTCTCTGTAGCAACCTGTAGATCATTAGAGTACCAATGTTTGGACAGACAAAAACCCCTCAATGGTGGATGTATACACTACCTGATGGAAATTCTGAAAACCTGCACTCCTGGATGGCCTACAGGGCCATATCCAATGACCTCTGCTTGTACAAGTGGGACCTCAGGCTTTTAGCTCATATAGGAAAATCCTATTCCCCAAAACTCCCCAGAGAACCATTCCCGCTACAGTAAGACCACGCCTCTTTGCCGCTGTGTGGACTCACAGCCAGGGCAAGGTTACATTCATCCATTTACATAACAAAGAGCCCCGGAGCTTGGCCTCAGTCCTCCACTGGGATCCATCCTCAGCCTTGCCAGTCACATTATCTATCGCCTCTCAATGCTAACAAAAAGCCCAGACTTTTTCCCGTTCAAGCATACAAGAATCCGATCGAAGAAGAAGATGAAAGAGAGGGGATGGAGAGATGCTGGGAAGCAGTCTTTGCAGGGCGGGAGGGGTGAGTAAGGTTGGAGGTACCTGCACAACAAGAAAGACAATTCAGCTGCACTGGCAAGGATGTGGTACAGACTGTCACTTAGCAGGAAGCAAAACTGTGTTTCCTACTCTTGAACTCCTTTTCACTTTGATGTCATGTGGTGTGGAAAGTAACTAACAGAGAAAGTTAAAGATAGAAACACATTCTGTGGCATGATGGCAGGGTATATTGTAAATCCTTGCAAACTACAGTGTGTAAAAATAACACATACCTGTAAGTCCTTGTGACATGCAAATAAAAAAGGAATAAACGCAAAGACACACAGGCACAGGATATGAAGTGGTACATACACTTCTGCGGTAGTAACTCATAACCACCGTGGAGTTTCACTGCCTCTGAAAGTTGACGATAGCCATCATATGTACGAATACTTCAAAGTGTGGCTTCATGAAATATGAGTGCTGTCGGGCCAGATCTGCTCAAGAAACCTGAAAGCAAACTGTGGTATGGACAGGCTGCATATTTGGTTTTTAATGGTGTTTTGGTACAGTACTCCGCAAAAGTCTTGAGCCACCCCTTGTTTTTTATATTTCGCTTCCAAAGAGCCAGACTTTCTTGTAATCCTGAAGTAGTGGCGAGCAATAGTTCTCCAGGCTTTTTGAAGGTCACAGACACATTTATTATCATTTCTTTAGTGTCATCTGATCATTTTAGAGATAATGGCTGTCAAGAAGTCACTCTTAAGGGAGACAGATATGGAGAAAAGCTAGACCATATAACACAATAACTGGACTGAAAATCAGTGCCTCCCCAGAGCCCAGACCTTAACATTATAGAAAAAGTGTGGAATCACTTTGACAGCGGACAGAACAAAAACCAACTAATACTACAAGAAACGCTAAGAGGGTTCAGGCTGGGTTAAAGCATAAAGATGTCCACATCAGTCTATTTTTGCAAACTGTATTTATGTTTATGCTTGCAGATGTACAAAAAAAATTGCTGTAACATTTTTCTGTTTTCCTGCCAATATATGAAGGAACGGAGAGTGGCTCAGGACTTTTGCACATGTATCCAGACATACATTTAAAGAAAATTCTATTGTTAGTGATTATGACAACATCAATACAACTGAGTTATCTTTTTTCCCTGTCAGTGCAGCACCTAAATCAAATTATGAAAAAAAAAAAAAAAATCTCAGTAGGAAGATCATTAGGACAACTGATTGCAATCATGTTAAAGATCAAGTGCATGAATATGCAACAGTACTTGATCTATAGACTCTAACGGAGACTGAGTGGCAATATGAAGTAACAACAGTGTCTAGTGCAGGCAGCAAAGCACATGCAGTGAGAATAAAGCTGCTTTGTTGAAAACTATTTCTCTTTTGAAAGACTTTAATCACAATAAAGGAAAACAGACAGATGTTAAGTAGCATTTCTTAAACCACAATGTTTTTATATGCTCATTCAAAAAGAGATTTTATAATATGTGTGATAACTCCACTCAGTTGCTTTCAGTGGGTATTTGCTAAATAGCACATGCTTGATATATTGTGTCCATTCCTCTATTTGGAAGCTGGAAGCTACATCTTCCAACAAAGCTGCTGAAACTGTAGCACCAACAAAGACTTCAGATTAAAGTGCATTACAATACCAGAAAGGACAAAAAAATACAGTGGATAAAAATAGATTTCTTAAAGTTTACTTCAAAAGGAAAGGTCCTCATCTAGATCCTTCCCCAGTTCTTTGTAAATGAAAACAGTGCAGTTAAACATTGACATTAGAATAAAACAATAAAGGTACAGACACGATTCCCAAGGGTTTACTTTTCAAAACAAGTGACAATATCTGTTTGAATGCTGTGTTGTGTAACTTGGCAAGGAAGGGGTGAAAGTCAGCTTACAACATGACTCAGTCTGAATGTGACCTTTCAAACGCTTTCATCAAAATCAGCTTCGTCTTCCACATCACACAAAGAAAATGTCATCTGGGTAAACCTTTGATAAATGACAAAACAGCGCTGCAATTAGGCTTGATTTTCTACATGGCTACTGTTATTATCCTGTCAAGGTGTGTACCCCATTTTGCTGCAGCGCGGCTGAGAGGAGAGGCCGACTGGGTGCCTGCTCGCTGTGACTGAAATGAAGTGACTCAGCAGCACACCATGACAGCCTAGCTAGACTCTTCATTGAAAAAAGAAGGTGTTATCTTAAGTAACAGAACTTTACGGCTTTTTAACATATATGTGAGGGATTTTCTGAATCCATGTAAAGATTTCAGATGGTTTAATGCCGTCTGAAATCATTTACAGCTGCACAAAACAGTGGAACACTACAATCATTTGACTGTGGGTGTAAAACATCTCGGAGAGGGAGTGGGATGGCTGTCGATGCTTGTTCCTATAGGTCAGCAGTTAACTCTAAAAGCCTAGCGCTGCTGCTCAGGACACCTAGAGATAGTAGGACTGCTAAGAGTGCTGTGTGAGTCTGTGAGCCCTTTGAATGTGCTGACACAAAAGGCTTTTACCAAGAACCCTCTGCAATAACACAACAGTGGAGATTCTCATCAGAGGAAGATAGTAGTGCAGTTACTTAAGGCTGTAGAGATTTTCCTTCTTGGCAGCCTTTCCTCCACAATCCATCTATCTGTCATTGTTTGACTTTTCTGTGCTTCAGTATCTCCCTGTCAGATCATTGCTACGTGTCCTGTTTTTGCTTCTTAAATTTCAGTTTTGTCTCTGCATGCAGACCAACGGAAGATTG
Organism: Leptatherina wallacei; assembly: GCA_028567055.1. Classification (NCBI taxonomy): domain Eukaryota; kingdom Metazoa; phylum Chordata; class Actinopteri; order Atheriniformes; family Atherinidae; genus Leptatherina; species Leptatherina wallacei. Next base: position 10,699,947 of record JAOXYM010000019.1, read on the forward strand.
TGTGCCGTGTCTCCATGCCACGGAGATCCAACACTTTGAAAACTCTGTAAACATGACAGTACTTATGGATTAATCTGATTTTGCTAATCCTATTTGTGGCAAATCCCAACAAAGCATCTATCACTAAGTACTTTATTTGATTTTGATGACCCATCCCTGTCTAATCATTTAATCAGCCCACTACTTTTCTTGTTAGTTTCTCTTCCTTTTTTATATTCTCATGATCCATTTCACTCCATCTGATCTTTTTCTCCCACGGCCACCTCAGCTTCTGTCTTGATTTTTCACCCATAACGTAGATCTACATGTTGGTTGAGCAGAGCATTTGAAGGAGCTGACGATGTGTTGAAACTTCAAGCTTTCATTTTTGGTAATCACTTACTGCCGATCTACATTTGTTTTTTATACACAGGTATTCTGGGGTGATTGTTATGGTATGGTTCAAAGAATTGTGGAATGAGGCAGCCTCTGACAGGCACAAGGAACCTGCTCTGCAAGCTTGGTCTTCAGGTGGTGGGATGCATTCAGTGTCAACAGGCTTCTAGCTAATCTGACAGAAAGAGGAGAGGGCAGATAAGGAGTGAGAGAAAGGGCAACAAAGGGAAGTTGAGGGGAGAGCAAAGTGTAGAAAGATTGAGGAGAGGAATAAAAAAAGAATAGGTACCAGCTTCCCGGACATGATGGAGGATAATCTGTGCTGACTTGACAGTGACAGAATGAGTTGGTGCTGTGCTGGCTGAATGTGTGAGTGAAAGATTGACTGGGAGACAGGACAAGACAGCTCGAGAGACAGAGAGAAAAGAGACATAAAAGAGACTAGAAGAGAGCGGCATTCTCTTTCAATACTGATGCAAGAGAGCAACAAAGAGACCTCAAAGGAGTGGGTGTTTGTGAGCAGGACGACAGTTTGCTTTGTGACTTGCGAAAAATATTTAGCTGTCAGCCGGTATCCGCTCACAGCGAGGCCCGTTTGCTCTGTTTCAATTATCTTCAATTCCCTAATGTTTAAAAGACAAAAAACTCCAAACTCATCAGAACAATCCTAACTTTATTGATATAAATCAAGCAAATCAGCAAAATCAGGTATGAGCACACAGCAGGGACGGAAGAACACGAGAGCCAGAAAGACTGTTAACTTTGCGTAAATGTATATCTACTGCAGGAAATGGGAGAGTATGAACAACAGCTGATCCTCCACAGGACAACGTGATCCTCCCACGGCCCAGTTGCCTCCCTAAACAAGGTCAAGTTCTCCATTGTGTCAGGAAATCACATCCCATGCTATAAAATTCAGACAAAAAAGAAACACACATTGGAAGTATTTCAATCTCCTGCAATCCAGCCAGTTTCTAAAATTGAGCTGTGACACCAACCTCGCTAGGACTAAGCAATACAAAACCAAAGTCTTGGTTTCTTTTTCTGAACTCTTTGCCGATAGAAAACTTTGATTTCTTTCGCTGAGCTTCACTGAGATTAGAACTGAATCGGAATCCTTTCAGAATGTGACTTTGCTTCAGGCCTTCTACCTTCTTCTAAGTCAATCTGCAGACGCAATTTTGAAGAACTATAATAACTTTGATTTTAATCTGAGGCACAAACTGCCTGTGTACACCTGTAAACGACTCTTTAAGATAAGATAGTCAGATTCTTCCTAAGTGAAAACAAAAAATTATTTTGCCCTGGGAGATAAAATGAGTGTGTGAACCCGCATGTGCAAATATATGTCTGGTGGTGTTATCGTGCTAGCTGACAGATAAAAGTGAGCCTGTGTTGTAGCAATACGCAAAACAGAGAGGAGTCACAGAAAACATGACAACTGCTTCACACGCATGCCTCATACAGAATGAATTATCACACCTTAGAGGGAGTTCATAGGTAGTAGACACTGTTTACATGCACCGGGAAAAAGATAAACAAAAAATACACGAAGGAAAAATTTCCACAAAATGCCAGCCGATATAATTTGGATGAGAGAAACATGAGTTTCCCAAAATCCTGAATCATATAATGATTAATCAGGATGAAGTTATAGCACTCTTCCCCTCTGCTGTTTGCTTCTTCTGCTTCTTTGACAGAATAAAAGAGAGGATGAGAAAGAAACAGAAATGGGAGCCGGACATACAGACAAAAGGAGTCAAAGTCTCACAGGGAATGTGTTTGGTTTGTTTTTACTCCAAGTTTAGACAAGAAGGAAGATATAAGTCATCCTTCCAGTTTCCTGTTCCCATTAGGACGCTCATCTCACAAGGGACAAATATGATGGAATACTCGATGCTGTAAGTACCCACAGCAGAAACCGGAACTAACACTGGACCCCAAGAACAAGGAAACTACATCGCTGAGCACAAGTTTCAGAATACTTGTAGTGCATTAGAAATAAAGCTACATAGATAATTGGCTGTGAGCTGTACATTGTTAGCCGTCAAACTGTTTGGGTAGACTTAAATGTACACATTTGTGAAAATTTTCTGACTTCACATTAAAAAAAAAAGTTTATGTGAAAATCTTCTGTGGGGGAAAATTTGCAATACAAGTGCAAATTTTTTCCACGTGGTCTTACGTGTTTTGTCTTTTTCTGTAACTTCAAATTCTGTTCCAGTGTGTAGGATTTTTTGACATACAAATTCATATATTTGGTGAGGACAGGACAAGGAAAGAAAAACAAACCCAAAAACCAAACAAATACTAGCCTTACACACTTCACTTAACACTTCCTGGATTTTTCAACACACACTTTGAAGCAGTGATGTTCATCCCATCACTGATTTACCCCGTTTTAAAACCTGGTCAGGGCTGGGTTACTTGTTAAACCTTAGCTTCTTTTTCACATGTCTGCAGCAAGGCCTTCAAGTTTAACCACAGCTTGGACATTCTGAATGAGTATATTGTGACTATGTGTGACTATAAGTAATTACTTATGGTAGTATAGTGTAGTAGTAATAGTAAGGATTTTATAATAGTCCATAGAAATAAACATTTTTGAATGAACTCAAAAATGCTGAACTCAGACTTATTTTACACTTGATATCTCTTTATAGACCAGAGCCTGTCCCAGATGGCTAAAAACATTTGGCCAATATGTGGCCCACATCTGCAGTTTTGTTTTGGCCCATATTTATCACACAATACTTCCCAGTGCTGTAACTGAACCAAAAGTGTCAAAAGTAACCTAGATTAGGCCCAAAGGTGTCTGGTATATGGGATATATTCCAGAAATGATCTGAGGGAATCTTGTTTGGGATATTTTAAAGGAAACATAGCTGATATGATCTCTTTCAGGTGCCCAGACATATTCAATTCATTTTATTTGCAACAAAATAAATTCTTAGAAAATTAGTTCAGGTTTAAGTAAGTCTTTGTTGATTTTGTACTCTAAATCTCTGTATAGAGCTTGTTGATAAGCAGAGTAGCTGTCTAGCTGTTGGTGTTAAACACACTTAAATGAATGAACATCGCTGCAGAGGGGGGGCTAAATAATTTCCTTCAGGAATGGGCTTTTCTATGTCACGTATCTGTCACAGGAGCTATGAAAACTACAGTGGAATGTGCTTTGGCTGCAGTACAAACAGTACAGTGATGTGGAAAATTAAAGATCTTAGTGAGCTTACAGACAAAAAAGTCAGTAGTGAAGGGACTGGATAAAAAAAACACAATTATGCATTAAAATAAAAATATGGCTCCCATCCAAAACAAGCTAACAGTCCAGCTTCTGAGCATATTTGTACATGACTAAACTGATCTTTTATGAGTGAAATGTTTTGTTGGATTACAACTGATATTGAAAGCTTGCTTTGCTGCTTTGTTGGAAGGCATAAGTGGTAACGTCACAAAATGTTTTCTAAACACATTGCCAAATGTAAATCAATTCTCCCAAAATATAGTTTGAAAAAAAAAAACAGCATAAAAGCTGTGATGTGCAAAAACAACCTAAATAAAAACTTTTAAGCTGCTCCACACATGTTAGAAACTCAACCGTGTTTTCATAGTTAATAGCCAACTTTATATATCAATAATTAACTGACAGCACTTCTAACCCCAGTTAAATATTATTGCACTTAACATTCAGTTCTCATTGTCTTAAGAACAGAATCTGGACTGTTTCAAATATTGCATAACTAGCTTAAAATCTTGGTCTAAACTACATGACTTGTGACCCGTGAGGACTGCTGAGCACTGAGTCTCACTGTTATGACTGAATAAGGACATGAAACAAGAAAAGCTTCCATTCCTATTGCTACAGCCTTACAAATGAACAATTCACAAGACTGCATCTCTGCTAAAGTGCATGTGGGTCAATCTACAGAAACCTAAAATGAAAATCCCAATCTCTCTGAAGCTTTAACCTCAATTCCACATGACTTGAGCTTGTGCAAAAATAACACTGGCAGAGTAGAGTGCATGTGTGTCTTTTTATACATGACTAGGGGTTATCGGGTTCCTGAACATGATTGGATATTCACAAGCCGTGCAAAGCATTTTTAATAGAGAGTGGCTTACTAGTCCTCTGTTAGCTATCATCTTTTTATTTTTTTCTGGGGTAATACATACTGACAATTGACCAACAATCCCCCACTCAACAGATGTTTGATTATCATTTTTTGTTACAACCGATGCAAGAAAATCAAACCCAGAGAAAGACTGCAGAACTTACATATTGCTGCTTTTGCATGGCTTGAAATTAGGGGAACACATATTCAAATTTGAACTTCATGGAAAATCAAGTGTGTGTGTGTGTGTGTGTGTGTGTGTGGGGGGGGGGGGGTAATTTAAATTTGCTCGGTAATTAAAAGGCATTTGATCTGCTCAGCAAAAAAGTTTCCTTTGCCCTAGATTTCATATTCAATGTAAAACATATAAAGTCACTGTTTGATTTAATGATTGATGTAACTACTTAAAAACCTAAGGTTTGCTTGAAATCTTTGCCCAAGTGACGTTGAGAAGGGAAGCAACCACTCCCGGTATAGTGGATGCAGCCATGGACCGGCCCCCCTAGCTAGCTGGGCCGGCCCTCTAAAATCTCCGAGCGTAGGCCGTTGTTTCTCCTCACAAACCCTCCAGAATGGCGAAGCTAAGAGCGAATGGCTGCATCAACGATGACACAAAAGTCTGTATATACTTCCTTCATCTGAGCTCCTGAAGACCCAGTGGATGGTCGTTTGTCCTTGAATTATGCAAGAGTCATTAATCACCGGAGACATTCTCCAGGACCTGGTTCTTGCTTTCAGTCTAACTCCGGTTTTCAGCACTGCAGCGTTTGTTTACTCTTGACCAAACTATTATGGGCTGTTTGACCGAAGAAGCGCAAGCTGTCAATCACCCTGGGAACAGTGCGTGGAGTGGAGTGATGGGCGGAGCCATCAGCTGCTCAGCTCCCTGAACAGCCCGCCCACTCAGAAGGAGCTGTTCTCAG
>JAOXYM010000019.1:10753474-10763967 GCA_028567055.1 Leptatherina wallacei
GATGGATGGATGGATGGATGGATGGATGGATGGATGGATGGATGGATGGATGGATGGATGGATGGATGGATAGAAGACAAATCTAAAAATAATTTCCCCTTGGGGAAAATAAAGTCAAAGTCTCAAGTCTTTATGCAAACCAGCGAACTGATTAAGTCTGTACTGTCAACACAGATTTCAACATATTAGATAATAAAAGTTGATAGTAAAGATAACTGGTCCCAGTATTGAGCCCAGTGGAACGCCAAAGGTTATTCTAAGGTTATTCTTTTATATATTTCTTTTATACATACTGAAACCTGCTTCTAAAATAACTTCTTAACCAATGATTTGTGGTACCTCATACCTTGTTTCCACGTGTTTGATCCTCTCTCCCTGAGCTTGGCTATTATTTCTTTACGAAACGGCTTTTGAATGAATGGGCTTTCATGAATATTGATTAGATCACAATGAATTGGCTCAAATTGATTTCTTTGTAAAGTGCCTTGAGATGACATGGTTGCGAATTGGCGCTACACAAATAAAGCTGGATTTTTTTATATGCCCTCTAATGTTCAGCGAAAGGAAATTAATTTTTCAGATGCATAGACTTCTCTTCAGAAGCGAGAGAGGCTAATGCTTGCATTTTTTTGTCCAGTTTTCTAGAACATGTGCATTGAAATGACACATTAAAACAATAAAGATACAAGGCCAAAGTAAAAGCAAGTAAGCCTACCTCAGTCATTTTTATGAAATATAGGAGTTTTTACTTAATTTATCTGCTACTTTGTTTATCTAACTTGCTGGTGCACAGTGCAGTCTCCTGAAAACCCCCACAAAATTTCTGAATTTTGATATATTAGAAGTTAATTCCTAAAGGAAAACACTGGAGGTTGATATTACAATGATTTCCCATAAGATCAAATAGTAATCACTCACATTATTTGGAAATGTTGCACTCTACCATGGTTTTCCCATTTTGAAGAAGCAGAAAATGATCTGTTGGGTTCATGAGATCTAGTGAATACAGTGATAAATATAGATGGATGCCTACATAGACATGTATGAAAAAAACTTCCATAAATTCTTACTTTACCACCAAAAAAGACTAAAGGTGGTATTCCAAATGAGTAAAAACTAAATTATCTTGGCCAAATTAAGATCAGATATGGAAAGAGACAAACTCATAGATATATATGCACAGACACGGGAAGCACAGCAGGAACATTAAGAGGCACCATCCTCAAGGCCAGACAATATTATATTCAAAACAAAAACAGCTCCTGATAGATTAATGTCCCATCCTCTAAGACCATGATGCAAAAGTAATTCAATAATATGGTTTTGGTGAAATTTGTGACACAAACATTGAGTTATTTCTTACAGCAATTTCTGGCCCTGTAGAGAATTCTAGGCCATGAAGCGACAAGACAGCCAGAAAGCAGACAGACAGTATGAGGGGTAAAGCAAAAGCTGCCTCAGGACTTGTTTTGACAGACCTTGCTCTTTGGTCTTTGACAGGTTTAAAGCTCTTCCTAGTTAAAGAAAATCCTTTATCTGGAGGGCCTAACTCACCCTGAGTAAGGCCCTGAAGTCAAAATTGTTCCAACTCCCTGCTCCCATAATGCCAACATGTCGTGCTCCACTCAAACCAGAGGACGGAAAAATAGAAGGAAAAAAAGATCACCCTCTCCCAACACATAAGGGTGAGGGTTGGCTGTGTTGTCATGGCAACTCCGTCCTACAGCTGTCGAGTGTTCATCAGTTTCCACAGCAACACCATAAGGTTGAGACAGTAAGCAATTATTTCAGACATAATATAGTTGAGAGGGTCGAATAGAAGCTTTATTAGGTCAAATTAGCCTGCTGCAGACATTTAGAAGAGACAAGGCTTATGCTCATCTGAGTCAGAAGGCATAGGATTTGCTCGCTGATTTGACCAAATTAGGTGGATATGATACTGAAAGTGATACAAAAGAGATAATGATCAACAGAGAATTGCTGCAATCATTCATCGTCTGTGAAATAAGACTATGTGCAAAGGGTGCTATAGGCAGTGATAAACTGCAGGGGAAAAACAGAAAACAAATTCCTGTTTTTGTTGAGCACCTACATGTTAAAGGACAAAATCCCCATTAATTCCTATAACCTGGTGATTGTCATGGAATTTAATTGTAAGTGGTGAAAAGTTAATTGACTGTGAGGAGTTGAGCTGACCTTGTCCAATTATCATTTGTCATGGTGTGCCAGGGCCCCTCAAATAAGTGGTACAATAGTCTCAAGTGGAACGACTAAACATTAGCTGGTTTTATGCACAGTGAAATTTTTCTGGAGATGTTTCAGAGGGATTGAAGAGGGACTTCTTCCTCAGACTTCTTGCAGGAATTACTCAAACATCTAGCCAATATTAACCCTGGAAAAGAGTGAAAGAGCAAGAGGAAGTATGGATGCATATGTTGAGCAAGTGTACCCACTGAGAAAAGTAGCTTTTTTATTTAAAACAAGTTTCACACAGACACCAACCGGAATTTTTGAAGAGATTTTTAAGGAGGACTGAGATTTTCCAGAGCTGTCCATTTGTGATCAGATCACCCAAGATGGATGTTAATACAGATGCAAACAGATTTCTACTTAATAATCTGAGTGAATTTTGGTTTTTGAAGACATCTTTCACAAATTTACATAACATGATACTACTACATCCAGCCAAATTACATTTCAGGAATGACATTTAAACCAGAACTGGCAGTAGCAAGCTTATGTCATGTGTAAGCAAACTTTATTGAATTTTAGTCATACTTTTATTATTTGTATTGTTTTAATTTGTGCTATTGTGGTTTTTCTGTCCTTTTGTGATTTGCCCTTTTTCTACATCTCTCTCTGTCTCCATTCTTTTGCTTCCTGTTGGTTTTTTCTTGATTCTTCAAGTATTTTTGTGTTGGACTTTGTGGATCTAAAACCATTTATTTGTCTGCCAGCTTTAGTTGTTCTGCCCCACGAGTGAAATCAAGTAAACTTTTTTTTCTTTAGTACCTCCTGTCTGCCTTCTTTTCTCTCCTGTATTGAGTAATCTAAAGAACATAACAGTTTGTGATCCCACCAGAAGAGCTGCAGAGTGTTGTTTAACAACCTTTCCAGAAAATGCTCTACATTCTGCTCCACAACAAAAAACACACAGCCAGTCAATTTTGAGCATGATCAGACACAGGAACAATCTCATCAATTTTCAAATAAATAAAAGAATGTGTAGCTTGCCCATCAAATACCACAACACTTCATGAACATAAATACAAATATAAATGGTGACGCCAGGCTAGAATTCAACCAAGCACAATAGCAATTTCCATAATGGACAAGAGGTTCACCATACACATCCTTTTTTATCAGAACAACACTAGAGGGGAAAAGGCATAGAAATTAATTGAAGTCGTTTGGAAATAGAACATGAATGACCTAGAAAGTATCGAAAGGGATATTTGATTTATCTCAACTAGTACAGTCAGGGCATAATGTTCCACACATTAGACAGTCATGACACTGGTATGAAGCTGTGTGGAAGTGGAAATAGAACCGGGTTGCGGATGAGATATTATAGATTCACACCTAGTTGAATCCAAAAGATCCAGATGAATTTCCTTCACCACTCTCCACATATAGAATTGCTGTTTGCTGCTGCATTTAGGATAAATATCCTGACTCACCTGGCCATCATTGAGGTCCTAAGGTTGATGAGATAACATGTGGGTTGTTAACCTACCATTACATGAGATGTTGGGGGTTATGGTCGCATGAATCAAGGTGCAAATAATGGTTAAATGGCCCGGGAAGGGAGGTCAAGGCTGCACTGTGTGTCATTGTAGGACTTATTCACTCCTCTCTTTACCAAGCTGTCCTTCTCTGTCCATATTGTGAACAGTTCTGTGCAGACGAGAGTCCCTTATTCTTTACTTGCAGGTGCTGTCCTGTATTGAGCCACGTGCCAGCACAGTGTACAATGTAAGATTTCTCCTTAAGATCACAATGAATATTTTCTTCGAAATGTATATATTATATTATAAATATTTACTCCTCCTTCACATCAGCAATTTTCAAGAAAACAATATAGGACTTGCCTTAAGTGAACTCAGTGGAAGGTTCAAACCGTAAATCATTGTTCAGTCTATCAGTATTAAATGCAAAGAAAGGATGATTTAAACAATAATGTAATGATCATTTTTTCCTTTATTACTTATCTTCACATAGAATGGTACAAACAGAAAAAAGACTGAAATCCACCTTTTTAAAACAGCACATTTGCTTTTAAAAAATACCATTGTTTTATCTCCAGGGTCATTGTTGTGCTGCAGAGTGAATCTGGCAGCACAGCTCTCAAAAGATTTAACATTATGGATAATATTACATATGCTGGACTGCCAGCTATCTGCTGCTCACAGAGAACTCTCATATAAAGAGGTTGCTGGCTACAAAACGCAAATATGTCCCATATTAAGTCGTCCATCACAATCACATGGGATGACTAAACATATTGGATTTAATTTTACTCCAAACCTAGCTCAAGATTTTGATCATTTCATCTTTAATGAGCTGTATTCCTCAGTAGTAAATTGTTCCTAGAAGGAAAGTGCTTTTCTTCCTCTGTTATCAAACCTGAGCCTCTGTCTGGATTGTTATGCTGCTTCAACACACAATGCTCATGGAAGAGAAATGAGAAAACATTCATTGTGGCTCTTTTTTTCCCAAAATCTGAGAGCACTATATTTGGACAGCACATTATAGAGGCAGCCTTGGGGTCTTGACATTTCAAGCCCTCAATGTATTTCAGTTTGATTTTAATCAAAGTGACAAGCTCACTAGGGTCGGCAGGGGTGAGCTCAGCGTGGCATGGCAAAGTAACGTCACTCAGTGTGACAGCTGAACCATAATCTACTACCTCTTTTTTCACTCACTAAGATCAAGCACTTATTGGTATAAATAATTCATTAGCGGCGAGGACATTATCACTGACATAATAACGTCATCGTAGAAAGCGTTATGACATCCCACTTGACAGGTCTTGAAGAACACAAATTTTATTGTTGCCACTCCACTTAGGAGAAAGGTGCATCGAATTCAAAAAAAAGTTCCATCCACTGAGAGGGCGTCATGACTTTGCTTCTGCCTATTAGCTTCGATTCTAAATTAAGTTGTGAATCTCAATTCTATCTCAGTTCTCAGTTCTATCAATTTAAAAAGAACACAAGGTGTCTAAAAAATAGGATGAGCCAGGTTTGGTCACGTCGAACGGGTTTTGTGACCCATTAACCACACATCGAATTTGTCCTCTCCATAACTAAATCAACTCAGAAACTGCATCAATGAAAAAAGCAGCTGCTTTAAAAGTCTCTATGCATCATGCGTCTTGATTTTTTTCCAAGTCTTTGGTTTTTTTCTTTAACTCATTTGTATGTCTACAGCAGATCCTTGTGCTGTGCTGTGTGTGTTACATATTCACTGTGAGCAAGTGCCAAATATGTTTTTTTTGCTTGTGCTTATGAAACAGTAAAGCATGATTCTTGTAAAGGAGAACAGAAATTTTCAGCCAGAAGAATCAGAAATTTATGTCGTGCGCAAAACCAAACACGTAAAAAAAGAAAAATCCATGCTGCTACTAGAAAGGATAATAGTTTTTTTTAAGTCAAGAACCTGAGCCTGTGGGTGACATACTGTAACAGCACCAAACACGAAGCAGTTGATGAAGCGACTTGGACCAACAGCACCTTCAGACAGGTGAGGCTGCAGATGCAGGCCCTGGGATTGAGAAGAAAAAGACAGAAGGAAACGCACTGGAGTCATCAGGTTGTGCAGGCCAGCTCAGGCCAATCAGTCATCCTGTTAACTGCAGCCGGGCTTCCCCCACAATAGCTAGGGTAATGGAGCCAGACGTTACCAGGAGGTGAGGTCAGTTGACACGTTTCCAGACAGCAATTGCCTAACATAAATGGGCAAGCAAAGCTGTGACTGTGCTGGGATTCTTTAGGCATTTAAGTGTGCATTTAGGATACTCCTTCCCTCACTTTTATCTGGAAACAAACTCACACACACAACAGATGCTCTTGTTAGACAGCTGATTTAAAGAGCTATTCAGGATCACTCATGCTTCCTTTTTCTGACACGCTAATATGCATGCCATCATGATAGAAAGATATGAATTCTAAGTGTATGAGTTTGCACAGAATTACCCAAAAGAGTAGAAAACTTTGTGAAGGCTTTCTGAAGGGCATCAGGATACAAAGGAAGAATTTTTCTATCAGCAGTGGTGCTAAAATAAATCTGAAATCTAGTTGTCCCAAAGCTCACCTTTGCATTAGCTCATTTATAAGCATGCTGCACTCCGAGAGCAAAAACTTTTCTATTCAGCATTTAACACTGAAGTTCAGCTCCTAAGTGGTAACTGATGTATGTTAAGTGCTAATCCAGTTAGTGAAGACACATCCCATAATAATCAATATGCCTGCGTGTCCTCCGGGGAACCTTTCTGTCTGATCTTGTCACTCTGTTACCACAGTGACATCACACAACCTGTCCTGTTGGCCAGGATTTAAAGCACTGTCCTCAGGTCAAGCAACTAAGCTGCCTTATTCATGTATCTTAAGGGAGATTTGACGTTAAGGTGATGACAAGCATTGGGTGTGTGCATGTGTGTGTGTCAGGCAAAGATAAAGAGAAAAACGGAAAGACAATGTGCTTGGGCAATTAAGCTGGTAGGGTTCCCCTGTAGTCTCTTGACACGCTTTCCCTACATGACAAGACATGAGACTGACTAGGGGCCTGTGCTAGGGAGCAGGATTTAGAGCTTAGTAGGGTAGCTGCAAGCTTAAAGTTTACTTGTTCCTGAAATGATTTAGCGAAGGAAGTGTTACAACTTAAGAATTACACCAAATTTGTCTTATGAATCAAAATGAAACATTTATTTTATCGCATATGCAAGTATAGCCTAATTGTTGTCAGATCCAATCATGCTTTAATGAAGTGGCACTGATATTGATAAGCCTATTACTGCTCATCCATCCTGGTATTGGCTGCAGCAACTGATTGGAGCCTTAAAAGTCTCATATCTGTCTAGGATTGTAGTTTATTGTTCTTATGATAAATATGTTGCCCTGAATCTTTGATCTTTGTTTTTCATTCACTGTGACTCAGGTGACATTGCAAAAACAAAATACCTGTTCTGTTGTTTTTGCTTTGTTGGCACACTTTCGTCATGGAAAGTTAAGAAAAGCTGAAAAGAGGCAGAAACTATTTCAAATTTCAGTCAAATCCTCCATCAAGTGTTCATGCTTTCTGTTAAATGTGAATCTTTAATCAGGGACATCCAGCAAAGAATAGTCTTCTCTGGAAATGTATTTCATCAGATAAATCCAGATGAGAATATGTTGCAAATTACAGGTTCCAGTGCCATTGGTATCAAAGAAAGTGTACATGACCCATCATGTCAAAACATCTTTCTTAAAAGAGAAAGAGTTGAATAAAAACTGCACTGCTTCCTGGAAAGCTTGCCAGCTTAACTGGTAGAATAGGTGTGGCATGGTGTGGCTGGGTAGTTAGCTTTTGGGATCGGGGTGGCACGATATCCTTAAGAACAGTTTATATGTAAAGTGTATTATAGATAATCACAGAGGGAAATAACACTGGGGTTCTGAGATTTTCGCATTGAACGCTAGTGTGTATGAACTGGTTGGCAAACAATTTCATTTCCTCCAAAGTCTGACAGTGCCATCTAGCTTTGTCAGGCCAGAATAGCAACACTGTACATCACCACTTAGTTGCCTCTCAAAATCATGCTGCTACTCAAACTAGAGGTCCAACCATACAATATAAGAACTTCCAGAATCTTAAATGATATGCAAACTGAAATACAGCATACAGCTTTACAGACATAACAACTTATCACTGTATGAATCACACAGTAGTAATTAATAACCACAGTCAGTCAGTTCCAGGGTCCTGCTTTTCCACATGCAGACACACTGTAACAGTCTGTAGGAACGCTCACAGAACACTAATTAATGTTGTTAGATGCGCCCATGCTGTTCCTGCTTCTAAAAAAGGCATACACAGCCAAACTAGGCATGATACACACAGCTGCAAAATTATGTGCACAGCAGCACAAAAAAGAAAAAAAAAATCTGTTAATTGCAGATGCAGTAATGCAAATGCATTACTTTGTAAGAAAAATGTTTTGCTTTTGGTTTGTGAGACAAACATATGATATAATTTTGTTTACAACAACTACAATAACTGATTTCATGCCACATGTATCAACTGTAAAAGCACTATTCAAGTAATTCATGTCTGTATGGAGAATGTAGTATAGATTTAAAGTGCACAATTTATATACTCCATGAGACAATGAAACACAAGTGATTATGATAAATTTATGTAGCGTTGATGAAAATCAATGAAAATTTAATTTCCAGATAAAAAGTGAATGCATTACTATATATTAAAGAACATGGGACAATGCATACAACACTGGCAATGAAACATGAACATGGACATGAAATTGTTCAACATTGTTTCACAAAAAACATTTGGGAAATGTAAAAAAAAGGGAAAGTTAATGCAGTGGTTCACATATTACTTACATCCTAAATTTAATTTAAGATATTAATGTGCCAAGGGTCCTATACTTAAGCAAGTTTGATATATCCAAAGTATCTTTAAGTGATCTTGCCTAAGTAGCCATCATATGCTCTCACAAAGCAGTGGTACAACACTACCCATCAGCTCAGTCAGTCAAGGTTCTCAGACTCTGGGTATGCATGTGCTCATAGAAAACTGTGTACCGGTATTTGACATTAGGTGACCCATCACAATCCTATATTTCTGGCAGGCTGAAAGGCTACACAGATGCTGCAGCCCAAGTAGGATTTTAGTTCATTATTTCAATTTGTCTCAAAAACATGCCTCGGTTCTTGTTCGGTTTGTTGTTTCCGTTTTTAGATTCCCTGCTTTGGCAACATTTTTTTCTGTTTTGGTCCATTAAAACTCCTTAATCCGGCTGCCTGCCCTTCTGCTCCGTCCTGCACTTGGCTGCTACTGCTCACAAATTAATGTTACACAGTCTTATCACATTAAGACAACACCTGATGGTACAGCTCACAAATAAGTTCAACTGGTAACAAGTCAGTAACATGATACTGTACAAAAGACTGAGCAGAGATGGGGAGGCAAGGTTCCAGACTCTGACCAAAAGTCTATGGAATGCCATTAAAATGCAATTTATACCTTCACGGACCTTCATGGAGGCATCCGCTTGCATCACTCTCAGCTACATAGCATTTGGAGCTGATACTGCATGCTGGTTAGATGCTGATTGGGTGAAAGTTAACTTGAGCTGAGAGTGGCTGAGAAAAAAAAATCTTAGAAGGATAGAGGTCCAATTAGTTATAAATAGAAAAGAAGGAGAGATGGAAAGCACAGACCACAACTGTCCTATTTAGTCTTCATTATATAGCACATTCACTTAATCAAAAAGCAGATTTTTGTCCCTTTATTTTCTGTTTTCCATGACAGAGCAAAGCTATAGCACCAACAACAGCATCAACTTAAGAGGAAGCAGCACACAGGTCATACTGTTTCACATATTTCTGATTACTGCCCCCAAGTGGTAACAACATGCTAAAACACAAGGACATGCAAGAACACAGAGGTACATACACACCAAAAAGTTTTTTTTTGGACTTGGTCGTACAGATGCAGCTAACATTTTGTGGGTCTGTCATTATTTTCTAATGTTGTTTCTTTGCATGTCTACCTCAGAGTGTGTGCTTTCCAGTCATGGAAAAAGAAAATCAAGGTATTCCTCTGAACTTTTGTGTTGGCCTATTTGTGAAACTGCAATCCACGATACTCTCCAAGAGTGGTGCATGCTGCCTAATGACTAAATCAAACATGTGCTAGCCACTGGTTACTCAAGATGAACAGCAGTATTAATTTTTTTATTTTGAACAATGTTATTATGCACATCCCCATTCCTGGCTCTGAAAGTCCCACCCTATACCCTCTTCTACGATGGCCGACAGGTGCAAACGCTCTTCATATACAAAAATGCGCTGCAAAAACAGGAAAGCACTGCATAAACAAAAACAACTGCAAGTAGGAAATGCTGCATATTCACTCACACAACGGAAGTGTTGCAGGCCTCTAGAGGGCAGCAGTGAGTTTTCACACGGTGAGGAGAACGGAAGTACTGTACTGTACAGTACCGTCCGTACCATCCTCTTCCGCTTATCCGGGGTCGGGTCGCGGGGGCAGCATCTTGAGCAGGGAAGCCCAGACTTCCCTCTCCCTGGCCACATCAACCAGCTCATCCGGGGGAATCCCGAGGCGCCCCCAGGCCAGCCGAGAGATATAATCCCTCCAGCGTGTCCTGGGCCTACCACGAGGTCTCCTCCTGGTGGGACGTGCCCGGAATACCTCCCCAGGGAGGCATCCAGGAGGCATCCTGACCAGATGCCCGAGCCACCTCATCT
>JAOXYM010000019.1:10764067-10786050 GCA_028567055.1 Leptatherina wallacei
CTCCTTCTTCACCACGACGGACCGATGCAGAGCCCGCATCACTGCAGACGCCGCACCGATCCGCCTATCGATCTCTCACTCCACCCTTCCGTCACTCGTGAACAAACTCGTGAACAAACTCGAGAACAAAAGTATTACATCAAATCAGTGTATCATTTGTTATTTCAAAATTTGATTAAAAAACAAACACTTTTGATTTTAAGTTAGGGTTTAAAGAAGTTAAACTAGAAAAATGACCCACAGACAAACTGATTTTAATATTTAATTTGTTCAATATTGAATTGACCTGGAAGTTGCTGCTGATTCTCTTTCTACAAACCTGCATCTTGTCTTTAAAGCCATTTGGCTCAGTTTCTTCAGGTGTTTCTGCTCTGCATCTGTCTCAGCACCAAGTCCCCCTTGACCCCATGTCAAGGCACATTGACCTGACATTATGTCCATGTTAACAGAGGAAGCATGTTGTTATAACGTAGTGCTGCAATATATTAATTACACCTACAAGTGCAGACGAAAACCTTCTCTGGCACCAGAAACGTTCTCCGCGAAGTCCATTATTTTCTGATTATGGACATGTGGCATGAATGGCAGTTAATAACTTGAACTCAATAAGAAAAATTGAGAACGCCACCTGGGGAACATGGCCCCAGGACCAACTTCTTCCTAAATGCACAAACTTATCCAAAGGCCGCACTAGGTCTGGACAATGAAGAGGGCGGATCATTTGCAAAATTATTATTTATTTATTCACCTAATCATTATTAAAAAAAACTTTAAAATAGGCCTGTAGTTGAGAAAAACACATCAATGATTAAAAGGTACACAGTAACAATCTTGCACCAGTGAACTCTTAAAACTGCGTGGTCCCTCTAATCCCCAATTGCTATCCTAAACCACAATAAGGCAAAATGCAGGTCGGATGAGCAGATTGGAAACACAACTTGGCACACCATACAATGTCAATTAAACATACACACACACACAAACAAAAAAGGGAACAAATATAACCAGCAAAGCACCAGGGATGCAGTAACAGAATTACCAGTAGCAACAAACATGCAGCAAGCCAGCATGCAACAATGTAGAGATGCAGAATGAGACTCACCACAACAAAAAAAGAGCTCCTGGACAAAATTAATCAATTTCCAAACACAATTTGCTTAAGGAAATATGTCCCTCACCAGGGGTGCACAGTTAAAGCACCATTGAGTCTCTATTTTGAAATTATGTGGACTGAGAGGACAAAACAACGGCCTGTAACAGGAGGAGACGGCTCCCATGGGCCGCGCACCCAGCACTCCTCGTGCCTGAAGAAAGAGACACGGCCCGGGTATAACTAATTAAACCCAACCGAACTGATGGAGGGCACCTTACCTGTCAGTAAAATGAAGGTGTGTGCTCCTGCGAGCAACAGGAGGAGGAGGAAGAGCACAAAATTTCCAGCCCAATTCCACGACAGCCCAGGATCTGAGGCAGAATTTGGGATCAACCACGGTATTTAATCACAAGGAAAAAAAGAGACGTGAAAGAACTTACCCCGGGTAAAGCCCCAGCCCACCGAGGACACCCAACAACTGCCCGAGCCTGACCGTAGCATTTCCTTCTTGCAGTTGTTTTCCTTAATGTAGCATTTTCTTCTTGCAGTTGTTTTTGTTTATGCAGTGCTTTCCTGTTTTTGCAGCGCATTTTTGGATATAAAGACCGTTTGCACCTGTTTGCCACCGTACTCTTCAACCTGGTGAAGATCTAGACCAAGATCCACTAGATGTATGTCAGAAATACTGCACAGACCAGTTTCCATGGCTTGGTATTTAATGGATGGTCTGATGTGATGTTCTGCATCTGTTGCGAATGTGACCCAATCATGTTAAGGGTTTTTGATGACATTATCAACATTTAGATTTGAAATTTAAAAAAGGACATCTCAAACACATGATAGTCATGATACTTGCTTCGTTTAAGTGCCGTCCCTCCCTGAAAAACTTCAGCAACGGCAAACTGGAGCAGTGGAGAGCCTGAGATTAAAAGGAATTTCAACTTTTCTTATAGCCAAAGATACTGAAACTTTCAAATGCATTGGTGAGAAAATTCTTGCCTCAGAAAAAAAAGTAAGACCTCTGAGACAATAAATCATTAAGCAAAGTAAAGAAGGTTCAAGAGCAATGAGAAGATGAACTTTTTCACTCCATTTAAGTGCAACACAAAGAGTAACAAGAAGACCTTAGTGTTTCTGTGCAGACCAGGGGTTTACAAAGGCCATGCTGACGGTTGTGATGGAAAAGAACATGAAATAGATAGCTACACATATGTATAAAGCCTCAAGGAGTTTTTATGTCTGCTTGTTTTCTTTTTCAAGGGTGGAGAGGATTTGAGGTTCACCAAGTACTTTAAACATCTGCAATTTTCAAGTTTTATTTTGAAATAATAAAATTTGATAATACAAAGCCTTTGCAAATGTGTGTGTGTTGTGATACAAATTAAAATCTTTCTCCTGTATGCAACATTTGCATGACTATCAATGAGTATCAATGATTAAAAAAAAAAAAAAACTTAATATGTGACCCTTAGGATGTGTTATTACAGTAATGTGGCACTTGAAAAGTGAAACTTGTATGCAACTCAGTGATAAAGTTGGGTGAACCAGTACAACTAATGCAACAACAAAAAAGTCTGGAAACCTGAGAAGGGTCCATGCCTTTGTTTTGATGAGTCGATGCTGTCGGCACTTAAAGAAAACTTTTTTTTTGTTTTGTTTTTTAATGTTCATTTTCTGAATGTCCCAACATTTTTCTAAATTGGGGTTGTTTTTGTTGTGTTGATTTGCATGAATGAAGAAAATACTTACCCTATGCACATAGCTGAATATGGTAGAAGCATATTGATGAATCCTATATCCATTAGAAAGAGCTTGAATAAGTAATACCCAAGAAACAACCAAGCCAGAGATTTAATACAGGTGGAATAGTCCTTATGTAATATGTCTCATCGACATGCAATATATTCACAGTACCCACTCTGTAGATTTGTTGCACTGTACTTGTACATGTGTAATGAAAATAAAGCTGAATCTAATCTAATCTAATGTCGGGACAACAGCCTTACCCCATTCAGGGTGTAAGCTTCATTGAAGACAACAGGTGGCAGGAACAGATTGAAAAGGAGCTATGGATCAAAGGTTGCCTGTAAAAGACAGAGCTATAGTGTAGGTGGCTGACAGGGCCTCATGGGGAGCAAGAGACCTCAGTTTACTGACTGACAGACAAATGACACATATATCATTCATTGCAGCATTCCTGTAATGACAGACAGGCACGATTTCCTTTTCTCTATGAATGCTAATGTCACAATAGCCTGTCATCTCCTTAATTGTGTATATATATATATATATATATATATATATATATATATATATATATATTGCATGTCTTTGAAAAGAATTAAGAAAAATGTAAGACATCAGGCTTTAAGTGTTTGGATGATATACTATAGCTACCTTAAGCTAGCAACTATGGTGCATTTTATGTGCTTATGATTTATTATAGCATACTGATTTAGTACACTGTCAGTATGTCCTGTCACAGCCCACAGATGATTAAAACAAAACATAATACAAAATGAGAAGTGAAACAAATAGCCTTCATCTTATAAGCTCCAAGAACTCAAACTAATAAGTTAAGTCCAACTACTGCAGTCAAGATGGTTCAAATAACATTCATACTAAACAAAACTGAAGTTGCAAATCACCAAATAATCCTGCACTACTTTCAACACAAACAGTGGCCTGAGAGCACGGCATTTTTGTACATTCTGTGATCTTTTGGTCTGTTTTTCCATTCCAGCCAATATGATGCAATGCAAGCCTCTAAGAAAGGTATCCTTTCATGTTCCTCATCCTAAAATCTTTTTTATGTGTACTGTGGGTACATTCATAAGATCAAACAGCAGCGATATTGAGCTCAGAACAAAATAATGCTCTTTTTTCCTACTGAATCTTACTTTGTTGAATATATAATTGCAAAAAATATTTCAGGCCAAATTACTTTAAACAGAAATTTGAAACAGCTTGGCTCATATTATCTGGATGGATGAAAATATGAGCCGGTGATCTGTAAATGTCCTATTTCCAAGACATGTGGCATTTTAGTACACATTTACTTCAAGTGTTGAGTAAAAATGTGGAAAAACTGCACCAAAAAAAAAAGGGAAAATAAAATAAATTACCATATCATTCTAATGCTGGAGATCCCCTTATAGAGACTAAAGAATCACCATGCTTTCTCACTAATTCAAACTTTAAATGGTTGCTGGATCTACAAATTGCTTCGCTTTCTCTGCTACCAACCACTGGTCCTATATAAATTACCTTTTTGCGGCTGCAATTACCCACACAGCACAGTGTCTATTATTTTTTTGTAATCTATGATGATTGCGTGTGATAAATGCAAGACTGCATGGCAGTGACTAATAAAGATATTGTAATCAATAAATTATGTATATGATGGAGAATTTATTCTGAGGGCCACCTGCACCACAGAGTTGACGATGGAGGTGTATTGCATACACTAATTGCCTCTTCAGCTGAGCACTAAATTTAATCAGGCCACAAACTTTAATGCCAAACTCCCCAGTGGCACATAATGGATTCAGTAATGCAATGAAATCCTTATCTCTCCCTACTAGGTCCCCATATGTATCAGGCCTAATGGCTTGAAGGCTACACACAGTCTGACTGATGTAATGGCCTTTGTGGTAGCCTCTGCTGGTTTGTTAATGAGACCCCGGCATTCTTCAGAGGCCAAAGAGTGCAAGCCATTAGTGGAGAGTTACACTTGGCCTGAATGGTTTGCAAGGTTCACTACTCCCTTCCTCTTGGGTTGAAATATCATTCTGAGATTAAATGATGGATTTTCAAATGTACCCATTCCACATTTACTTATGCTGGTTTAGTGGCTGCAGTGGTAATACAGCTCGTTGTTTGGCCTCTTTGATATGATGGACTGCTTTGATCAAACCACTAAAACATCCAAACAAATCAGGAAACAGAAGTCTATCATAAGAATTGAAGTTTATGGTACATGAGTCACTGATGAATTTCTGGATGATGGATATGAGGAAGGGATTTTCCCAGAAAGCACAAGCAAGAGGCCGGTACAGACGACCCACCACTTAAAGAAAAGGGGAAGGAACATAAGATTAGGCTTAAAACCTTCCTTTCAGGTAAATCTTACAGTCAGGGGTGGTCTAGCCATTCCATAATTATAAACCATAGGCTTAGACTGCTGAGGGATGTCCCATGATGCACATCTGAGGGATGTCAGGGTTTGATGCAATCAGTTGATTTCTTAATACTCCCAAGAACCACCAGAGGGGGTCGTTTTGACACCCTGCCGACACAGCATTAAATAAAATGATAAAGGTGGCGCTTACAGAGGCCAAATTTTTTCACCCATTCAATCTTTTTTAACAGAGCGCTGGATGTCAACTGATATTGATTTATTGTATCACACCTGGAGAGCTCAATAATGAACGAGTCATTCTGGCATTGATGCAGCTCTGGTAGAGAACGCATGCATCCAGTGTAGCCATGTCCAAAACGTTATAAAACACTGCCATCTTCTAGTTACAGCTCCAGATAAATACTACCTCAGCATCTTGTTCTTCTACTTCTGTTAATTTTTTTCTAAATCATGTTTTCGGTGGCGTAGTTTGTCTATATGTCTGTAGCAGCGTAACTCGAAAAGTTATGGATGGATTTCAATTAAATTTTCAGGAAATGTCAGAAATGGAATAAGTGATTACATTTTGGAGGTGATCCAGATCCCCATCTGGATCCAGGAAATTATTTAAAGGATTCTTTACTATTGGAAAACAGGCATTATTTTGCCATTACAGCTTACAACTAAACAGATAATACCCAGAAACATTGGCAAAAAAATGTAACAAAAAATTACAAGATGACATCTTGGTAGATGTTATAATCCCACATTGTTTGAACCGGATCATGTTTATATTCTGGATCTGTTGATCCAATGAATTGGCTTGAATTGATTTTCTCTGTAAAGTGCCCTGACATAACTTTATTATGAATTAGCAATACACGGATAAAGCTGAATTGAATTGGTGTGATTTTGGTTTGAAAACCACTAGTTTAAAGCGTAGTCATTATTTCAATTGATTTACTCAAATAGATTAAGAAAAATGATATTAAGAGGCTCAAACTCCTCAGTATTTGAAAAAGCTCAAGTCTTCCTCCCAATTCAAAGCAAAAAGTACCAACATATGATCGTCAATCTTTCAGGTATAATCACTTGTCTGCAGCCTCCATAAATTAAATGAACTACCTCTACTCTAACTCTCTCAATCATCATCAGCAATAAATCCCTAAAAGAAGATCATTTACTGTGTACACACTAGTTTATACTTTGATGTGCTATTTGTCTTATAACAATCTGTGATGTAGTGGCATAGCTCAACTAGTTGAGTGGCTGCCCTATGTATAGAGGCTACAGCCCTTCGGCCCTTGGCTGCATGTCATTTCCTGCTCTCTCTGACCATCTTTCTTGTCCACATACTGTCCGATAAAAACTGTAGAGTCAAAGAAATCATTTAAAAAAAAGATAGCTAGGAAGGAGTTCCAGAGAAGGACACCATATTAAAAAAAAGGGGGGATGGTAACAACAGCAGCAATAGTAATTATCAGCATTATCTACATATTCAACAGTTAGTTAAGATTCATTTTTTTAAAATGTATTTATGAATATTAACTTCTTCTTCTTAACTTTTAATACATTTGATTACTATTCATTTATTTACTTGTTTGTTTATTTATTTATTCATCTATTTTTCTTTTCATTTTACTATTTATAAATAGGTTTCACACATTCTATTATCATTTAATGTTTTATACCTATATCTTACAAATACTCTGTTATATCTGTATTTTATTTATTTTTTATTTTTTATTTTCTTGTTCTTAGCTCCAGTGTTTCCTCATGGGGGGCCCTCCATGCTGGGGGCTGCATCTGGCCTGCCCGAGGGGTGGTGGTGGTGGGGGTTCCCCGGGCCTGGAGGGCTGTACATCTTTTGTGGAGTCCACCCTGGTCTCTCTCTGGGCCAGGGCGGCTGTGGGTTCCCTGCATCTACGGATTGTGTTGCCCCTTGGCGTGGAGGGCTTCCAACAGGTGGTCCTTCCTCACCTGGATTCACCTGGATACCTTGCCACGACTCTTGTTTAATATATGCCACTGCTGTTTTTACATGAGCATGTGCTTAAGTGTGTGTGTGCTTGGTGTGCGTGGCTCTATGTCTGGGGGTGGCAGGGATAGGTTATCTTATCTTCATGGACCACTTTGTGTTGCATGTAATGTATGAAAAGTGATATATAATAAAGTTTGATTGATTGATATTGCATAAAAAAGTGGTGGGAAGTAATGGGGTGAGATGGGGGTGACAGAAATGTAAATTGCCCATGTAGGTGTAATAGTCTGTGCTACCTTAAAACAGATACATTCAGGTACATTCCCATCCATTATTGTGTTCTGTTTCACAGGTTGAGGTGTCTATAAGGAAAAGGCAGCAGTGTCTGCTGAGATACCTCACTGTCTCACACTTTTTTTCTGCAGTGCAGAGCAATCTGCCACCACTATCCACTGTAAAAGCATCTCATTATGGGCATACAGAATTGAAACTTAACCTGGAAAAACTGCCTTGAGAGGACATTTACCTTGAATAAATAAATGGGTTTTCCTAATTAATTCACCAGGCATATTTTAGTACTTGCAGGCAAGAACAGACTTGAAACGAAATCTAAATCTTGATCTAAAATGAAAAAGAAAATCGGTTTAAATTTTTTTGTTGTTCATTGATGAGGCCCTTTGTGTTGCTCTATCTGCTCTACTTCACTTGAGCTTTATCTGTAAGCAGTCCTTTAAATTCAATTTCCCCTTCTCTCCACAGCACACCTGAAAATGCAATCTCACCTGTCTGTCCCTTAATAAAACCATAATATGGGTTAAATTGCTTTGATGCCCACTTTTCTTTTTCTCTGAACCACTGCCTTGCTTCTCTAATGACAAACAGACCATGAAAATGACCAGGAAAAGCAATAACTGAGAACCATTAGAGGATACTGTTGATGCAAATACTTAGAGAGCATCCTGTATGCTTTGGTTTGTTTTCAGATGTTCCCAATGCAACGTTGATTATGCACATTTTCAAAGTGAATGCATGATTAGGACAGGATGTTTTCATGTTCCACTAATGTCACAACCTGCAGCGCTTATTCACATAAAAGATTTGTTTATGCACTGAACTGAAGGTCGTATTCATTTGCCATGGTTACAGTATGAGGGGATGAGACTGGAGAGAATCAGATTTTTTTCCCCACATGTCTGTAGCAGTTTGATATGTTGTTGACCATCAAGATGTACAGGGTGCTGTTCAGACCATGACTAGAAACACTGTTCTCCATACACTCTCCTCAGTCCAGCCACAGCACCTCACAGCTAGACCCAGCAGAGGTTCACAAAAAAAAACTTGCCATAAAACATCATACATCCACCATCATTTGTCTGTATTTGATCACGTTTAACATCCACACTGAAAGCCTTATGATTCTCGGAGCAAGCTAATAGCAATAAAAACCATTTTGTGTTGCACTGTTTTTCCTGCGTGTCACAATCCCCCCTGCTTTAGTCCAAACTTCTACAAATGCGAATTGAACAAAACCTCTCAGCATCCACATAAGCAACTTTAGAGCCTGTGCTGCCTTCAAGACCACTCGGAAATGTATACATTTGTTTTTAACAAGTGGGCAAAAGCCATTTTAAGATTGGCCCGTTGATGGCAGGGCAAACCAAATCAACAATGTAACAGCTTACACTTATGCGGACACATATTCTAATACAGTATCCTACTGATGCACCTATGCAAAAGCACGTGCGGATCACCATAACTAGATCACCATAAAAGTCAAATTACGGCCTGTTTTGATCAAGATAAATGGCATTAAACGACCAATATGCCCCCCCCTCTTTTTTTTCTTTTTCTCTTTTTAAATAATACGTCTAGGCTACATGCCCTTTTCGGGGCATTTAAATAAACTACCACAAATTATGCACCATCCTTAGAGTTTCCAGCAGATGGCGTAGGAGACAAACTAATGTACGGGAGCCTCCACGAGCTCGTAATGATTAGACTGCTCCAATGCCCTCAATAAATAAGCCAAAAACGTAATACATATTGAAGTATTTTGATTATCAGGCCTACCTAAATATTCGTATGATGTATATTTTAGAAAATAGACTACATTTAGGATGAAGTTAAGCTCATGTTGCCCGATACTTCTCTGTTGCACAGATAACCTTCTGCTCCCGGTGCAGTCTCTTAATTGATTATCTTGTTTCATAAAGCCTGAAACAGTATGGCTATAATGATATTTACAACATCTCTTCACACGTTTTATGTTGATTTAGCATGTTTTTAATTGGCTCATAATTACAATTTCGCCCCTTATTGGATATATTAAAAAGAATGAGCAGCCAAAACAAACTTTAATTTTAAATTATGTCGTTATTTTCGATAACATTTTGTTTAAGACCGATGTGGGCACCGAGAGGGGAGAAAAACATCTACTTTGCACTGGGGGCGGCGTTCCAGATACGAAAAT
Organism: Leptatherina wallacei; assembly: GCA_028567055.1. Lineage (NCBI taxonomy): Eukaryota > Metazoa > Chordata > Actinopteri > Atheriniformes > Atherinidae > Leptatherina > Leptatherina wallacei. The sequence goes on from JAOXYM010000019.1 coordinate 10,773,732, forward strand.
ATTGGAATAATCGCTTAGCAACCCTAGTCGCAAACAGTGAGCGTATGTCGTAAAGAGCAAAGAGGCTGGTGTTGAAAAGATTTGAAACAGAACCCATTGTGGTGTGGAAGAGGAGTGAGCCGCTGCCTGAGTGAGAATAACAGAAGTGGTAATTCTATGACCACAAAGGGACATTTAATAAGCGGGCAGATATGGACGTTCATGCCCCTCACAGGCGCTGTTGTCCTTCTTGAAGAGGACCGCGTCGTCCAGTCGGAGGGATCCGGAAAATGAAGAGTTAAGACGACAACCCAACTGTTTATTCCCGCAGCTAGCAGGCTAGCAGGCTAGATATCCAGGAGCTCTCAATGGGAAGCCCGTGTGAGTCCGCTTGATAGAGATCTCCACTGGGCTTTGAAGAGACGGCTTTCCTTTTAGATAATGTCGGTGGTTTTTTGAAGCAGCAGTCGCTCGCCTTGTAAGTAGCCTCAACTTTGAAGAAAGAAATGAACTGAGCGCTAACCATTTTACTACTAAATACCAGGAGAGGGGGAAAAGTCTCACAGGTTTGTTTCACAGTTGTTTCTTTTTTCTTTTTTTTTTTTTACATGACGTCTTCGCATTGATCTTTTACAAATGTGAGCTGGATCATTGAGAATTTCAAGAGTCGCTTTAGCGCTGTTTGTTGAATCTTAGACTTAATCACTGAAATAAAGCAAAAACTCCTGGAAACAAGGTGTTTCTCAGCATCTCGAGAAAGTAGAGATACTTGATACTTTGAGCGTTAGTGTTGCAACCTGAGATGCGATTAAATGAGGAGATAAAATTGTTGATGAGGATGCTTTTGAAATAAAGTCTTGTCAGATTCCCATATCCGCTCTTTAGTGACAGGAGGCTTTTTATTACCACTATTAATGTCCATGGTGGTATTTGCGTTACAAGAGAACCAGTGTTTAAAGTGTTGACCTTTAATTTGTCTTATTCTAGGGTGGATCATCATACTAACTACAGGTCCGTACGCACGAATAATACCTTACTTCGATCAAGCAATGGGGTGTAATCATCTAGAATTTTCTGTGTGTATATATAGAGACAGTATTATTGGGCAAAAATCTATAGCCCTTTAAATAATTTGCATTTAGATTTATGCCAACAACATTGGTGTCATATTTGCCTGGGGCTAGATTAACATTTTACTATTCATTGTCGCCTAATGGGCGCTACAGTTTTTAAACTACTGAGAGCAGTATATCTCAACAGGTCTCTTCTTGGCCAATTTTCTTTTGGATTATAGTTTATAGCAATAACAAGCTGAGCCATTACCTCATGAGACATAAAGACTCAAACTTGGGAAATATAAGCATAATTTTGATTATTTGCTAAATTGAGTTGACCGTGAGATTGCCATGAATAATAACAACGACTTGCTATTTTGCAAAGTTATGCCCTTGATTTCTTCAATGGAAAAATAGATTACTACGCTTCTACAAAGGAACTTCTCTGTACAGGCTAATGAATAGAATGGGCTGCTTTGAATTAATTTTTCCATAACAGGAGACTAATTGTGGTGCCTCTCTGCAAGGTTAGTTGACAAGGGAACTATGGAAATAGCCCGATTCACTTAGGACATTCTGCTGGTGGTTGATTTGAATGTTTCTGATTGCTCAGCAGGGGGAACGTCTTGTAATTGTAGCCTAAAAGCTCCCACAGGAGCACTGTGTTTTTGTGTTTTATATCCAGACTTACCAGTTTATTTCAAGACAAAGCAGCTCCTGCAGCATATTGAAGTATATGAGGAAAGACCTAAAACCTCAGGTAATCAATTGTGTTTCCTTCCTCGCCGCCACCCCCCCCTCTCTCAGTTTAAACTGCAGCTTGTTTTGACAGCTTGTTTTAATCAGTTCAAGAGTAGCCTCGGTTAGTTGACATGTTTGACTTGCAGGAGCATCAGCATGGATTTAAATGAATGACAACTTTTAAAACTTTAACAGAGGGGTGCAAGGTTGTAAAAAAACATTGTAGCTGTTTAATTTAGAAAAAACAAACAAACAAATAAACAGCTGTTGGGGAATCCAGAGCAAGTCTTCACCAAGCCCTCCTCTAAACAGCTGCGTCATTTTGGCTCAAAGCAGATACTATTGATATTTCCATTAAAACCTCTATTGTTTGGTTTGGGCCAGAGATGAATGGACTCATGTTCATAGAGGGGATGCGGCTAATTGGTGCTTATACACTGAGGACTAAATTTTCCATTAGGAGTGCGAATGTTGCTGTCACTTCCATCTATCACCATCTATGTGTTCTCTGTACTGAGGCAATCCGGCTGTGGCTGAAAAATGTTTTCGTGATCAAACATTATTGACTCGCTCAGTCAATAACCTTGGCAACAGTAGTTCCTCTTTCCAGCAAGAACCACACATCACAGCACGGGCGGGTTGGGGTAGTGGGGGCAGGGGAGGCTTTTTCCGAGCTTTGGTTAGGGCTTTGTGGTAATGCCGACAGTCTTGCGTGTAGATGCATTCAGTCAGACTGAGAACTGCCACTCTGTATTCAAGCGATCTACTTTCAGTCATTTCAATCACAAGAGCAATAACTCAAACTTTCTCTCATCTCGCTGTCTATTAGTTAGACACTTGTTATATCTCTTTCTTCCTTTCATTTTGCTCAGTCCTTTCTTGTATTTCAGTCCCCCCCACCCCCCCACCCACTTCCGCTCCGCGCTCTCTTTTGCATTTCCAGTGGAATTAATCAAGCGTGTTCTTGTGTGGCTTGACTTCATTACATTGTAATGAAGCTTAGCCTCAGGTGCAGTGAAGGAAATGGCTTAAGCAGAAAGCAGCATTGCCCTTGTACACCATTATCTGAAACCAGTTTCACACAAAGGGCTGTGCAACAGATTATTCAAGATAAAAATGTCCAATTTCAGCCCCCTCTTTGCAGAGTTACTGCATTCTGTTTTAATAAAAGTTGAAATATTAGTATACTGCCATGTCATCTTCCACTCTTTCGACCTTTGTCATTCAGTTTTAAGTCTACACTGGGCCCGTTGCTCTATCTGGTGCCTTTTTTGTCCCAGTAATGAGCCATTTTTCGGCTCTTAACATCTGCCAAACTTGGAACGTTTTGCATTCGAGACTCATCTCCCATGCATGAGGATCCAGGCATCCTTTTGATTTGCCCTCTTTTTCTTTGCCTCTCTTCCGAAGCGCTCACCGCTGTACTTTGTAGACCGAGTTTGCTGACAAACTTTCTTACCCCACTTTTGTCTGCGGCCGTGTCTGATGGAAGGTAATTTTGAACTCATTCTAAACACGGTGCTCCTCTTTATATCGTGCATCACCGAAGAGTTATGAGAACCCGGGGAAGGGGGGGGGCTTAATCAGAAACACAGGTTTCTGCGGGCACAGTGAGGTTTGTCCTAAAGAAAACACTGCTTTATAGTTCACTACCATTGTTTTCAAGTGGGCAACATCTGTGGTTGAATACAAAGCATCTGGCTTTACTTTAGAGCTTAAAGTGAACTTTACCCTTGTCAAGAACTTGAGGAGGCAACCATGCCCCTGCAGCCCCTCACCATGACTTTCTGCACATGTTTAGATTTTTTTCTCACCCATGCGGTGTTAGACAATCAGAGTGTTAAATGAATTGTTTTACAGGTGTGAACATTCACAAGAAGCAGTCTTTTTTTGGGATGATTATGGTACCTGGGGTGGTATCCTCGTCTTAAATTACACTGTCATACGTCCAATAAACTGAATGTTTTATTCTCTTTTTTACCATGACTGCTGCTGCTGCAGGAGCCGCATATAAAAACCACGATCTAGTTAGTAGCATATCAATTGGTATGCTCTTCTGCTCCATGTTACCACGAGTACAGGATCAAGGATTAGCCATATGTGATGGATTTGTGCGGGAAGCTGGCAATATTGCAAGCATGTAAACACTCCAGTTGGCTTTCATTAGCAGAAAAAAGGTGATGGGCAAATGAACCTTTCACTTCGAAGAGTTATTGACATAATCCAGGTAATGCCCCAGAGATAATTGTGGTTTGAACGCTTATTCTGGCAAAGAAGAGGAAGCTATGCATCCTCCCTGTGTAAGCTGCAAGCTGGCGCATCTCATTATTACACGTGTTCAGGTCTTGTTCGGGGCTTGTTCTATCTTGCCCCGGCTATCTGTTGCTTTCTTGCAAGGATGCAGAGGTGAAGTACTTTTTGGCCCCGCCGAGGTTGTGTTACATGGTTTTTCGAGCCGTTCATTTTACCTCGTTAAATGTCATATCTGCTTGGAAAATGTTTCAGTCATTTTTGCGCCCCGACTGCCTGTGTCAGACGTTAAATGGCACTTGAATTCAGCTCTTGTAACAGCAGGATATGAAGTTTTCCTCTCAAGCGTTTAGCTTTCTCTCACTCCCTGCAGCAGAAGGCACACACATCCTTTTCACCCATATTGAAGTTGTTGCTAATCACATACACTCATGATTAGCCTTATCTCCGATCTCTCAATTTGTCAAATTTGCGCTCTTTCATATGAATATAAATTATTGCAATTGAGTGAATATTCCACAAATTCTTAATTTCTGTCAAATTTCCTTTTTTGCTCTATAAGAATTGCATCATTTATCACTCCAGTGCTGTTTTGTCAGTCAACCCAAAGTGGACCTCAAGATCTTTTAGTTTTTTTTTCCTCCATTTGTTTTGATTAGAGAATTATATTTATATAATGTATTTAGTTTTGCCTCTGAGATATTTTAGGTTGATGTTCCATATTCAGATACTTGCCTCTAAATTAGCCTTTCCAAACTGTAAACTGGGGATCCCAAGATCATTTCAGGGGGTTGCCAGATCATTGTGGAAAAAAACAAGAAAAAAAAAGAAAATATAGCCCACATTTATCAAATAAATGGGATTTTTATCAGGGCTGTCAAAATGAACACGTTCATTCATAGAGATTAATCTGTGAAATTAATCTGTTTATTTTTGACGCAGTAATGCATAAACAACAAAGTTACTACTCATGCCAAATAAAAAAATCTGAATTTGGCTTGATCTCGGTGAGAGAAGCTGATTTTGGGCATGTAGGTGCTTTTGTAGTGAACCGAATCCACCAAAAACCCCTTTATCCTTCTTATCTATGAATATCTGATATTTTTCAAACCTCACAGAAAGAAATGTGACCATGGGAGTGTCCAAAAACATCGTTATAATGGGCGCTATTTTAAAAATCTGAATTTGGCCCTATGTCATCGGTAGAAGCTGATTTTCGGTATATGGGTGCCACAGCTGTTAACATAATCCACCAAAAACCATGTTATCCTCCTTTTTCCTCCAGAACACCAACATATGTTATCTTGGAAGTTGTAGCTCAAAAAGTTTGGGAATCACTGCTCTGAATTATTCTGTCAGAAAGTCTAAATATGATTATGCTTAATCATGAAAATGAAATGAATAAATAAAAGCTGTCCCATATTTGTAGAAATTGTGTCTACTTTAAAGCACAGTTTCAAAACCCTTTTAAGATTGCATCAAACTATCCCTGTCTTTATTTGCGTCTTATTTATGGTACAGAGAAGAAAATGAAACGTCACTTTGCTCCACACATACGTTCATTCTGAGAACAGAAAACTGCTTGAATTGTGTTTTTCTTTGCCTTCAAAAATGTTTAGAACAGCTGTCTTTAGCGTCCCTCTTTTGGATGTGGTCTATTTTTACATTAGTCATGTCGGCCTGGTATTTTCAGACAGAAGTGAGAGGTAAGAACAAGTTTATTCTGCTCTTATCTGACACCCTCTCACAGGCACACGTCTCTCACAGCCGCTGCTCTTTTAGCTGCGTTTAACCCCCGTGTCTTTACAGATGTCAGCCCCTTCGATTTGAAGGCGAAATCCAAGAAACACATCGACACAACGCTAATAGCACTTGTGTGCCTCCTTGTTAACCATGCCCTCTCAAGTCAGCTGTCTTAATAGGCGTGTCCTAATGAGCTCTAATTGAGAACGGCTAATTTGCAAGGCCTGAGTCATTGTCTTTCTCAAAGCGCCTTATAAGACGCTTTGCTGAAAAGCTAATTGGGGGGTCTAACATGGCTTCATCAGGGCTAGACTACGAGGGGGCTTCCTGAGAGCTTTGTTCTCTTTTTCTGTCATGCATTGCTCTTAAAGATTCACTCCTCTGCTGGCATCAGTTAGCTTAGCGAGGGCATCCGCAGATTCCATTTCCCCCCTCTCGATCACACACTCACAAACGTTTTTTTAGTGACACTAGCCATTTTCAAAGAAACAACTTCAAAGCGTGTTTAAAAGCAAGCAGGGAAGCGCTGATCAAAGGTTAAATTTCACACAGCGTGACTCTTTTCACAATGCATAGTGAGATCTTCTCCAAGATTATCAAGATCAGTTTAACCGCGGTATGCAGACGGTGAGTTATTTTGCTGAACACTGGAGGAAACGTGACTGATATTTCTGTATCTGCAGAAGAAAGTCCTGTGAGAAATCATCCTCAAAGTGCTTCACATTTTATTTACGCCAGGAGAGGATGTTGGACATTTCTTCTTAATTTGATCACTGCCGCAGTAGATTTCTCTTTTCCCCTATTTGTATTTATTTGTCTTGTTTCGGGGGGGAAAATGCAAAACTTTTATTTATTTATTTATTTTTTTACAAAAGAAGAGCAACAGCACAGGCAGGTTTATTGCATTGGCTGTGGGCCAGCTCATTTTGTATCAAAAAGTAATGAAATCTCTCAAATGAACCAAACAATTCAAATTTGTGAGGCAATTTCATAGGGTGGAGAAAAGTGCTTTTTGGTTTTATTGGCGGTGTCACATTTAAGGAATTGGGGTAAGAGGGAGAAATTTAATAAACCTCTTTCAAATTGAAATCTATGACCAAAGGGAAAATTGTTGATTTATGAAATGTAGGTTCTTTTTATCTTACCCAAGGTAGTGAGTTTTCCTTTCCCTTTCTGTTTGTTTCAGGACTGCCGGCTCAAGTTTGCACTCAAACCCCAAGAGGAAAGACTATGATGCACTGGCCGCTGCCAGAAGCTGGCACAAGGCAACTGTGCCGACCATGCCCTTCTCTTTCACTTTAGAAGCATCCCATGTGCACCATGACGGAGAGGCATTGAGGTTCACTCACTGACGATCATCTCAATCCTCTCCTCTCCCCATCCCTTAGCATCCTCCATCCCCATCATGCTGCGCTTCTTGCCCCTCAAACTCGGCCGCCTGTACCGCTGTCTGAAGCTCCTGCTGTTGGTGGGATTGTCTGTCATCTTGTTGATGAACACCCACACCCTGTTCGCCTCCTTCCAAAAGAACGAGCTCACAGACAGGCGATTCATTAACCTCAACAAGTGTCCCGCCTGCTTCGGCACCAGCTGGTGCCGCAAGTTCATGAACGGTCAGGTTTCCTTTGAGACTTGGGGTCGCCTGCGATTCCTAGATGTATTTAATGTCAAGAATGTTTACTTCGCACAGTACGGAGAGCCCAGGGAGGGGACCCGACGTGTAGTGCTCAAAAGGCTCGGCTCCAACCAGGAGCTGGCCGAGATTGACCAGAAAATCTGCAAGAGGGCCACAGGCAGGCCGCGCTGTGACCTTATCCAGGCCATGTACAAGACTGAATTTGCCCGGATCAACGGGGACGTTCGTCTGCTTACTCCAGAGGTGGTGGAGGGCTGGTCAGACCTGGTGCACTGCCCCTCACAGAGGTTGCTGGACCGTGTGGTCCGCAGGTACGCCGAGACCAAGGACTCTGGCAGCTTCCTGCTAAAGAACCTGAAGGACACAGAAAGGATGCAGCTGCTCATGACTTTGGCATTCAACCCAGAGCCTCTTGTACTACAGGTACTGTCTGTTTAAACTTTTCCTTAAAAATTATTTGTGTATTTGTGTGTGTGTTTTAAGCCGAGTGATATTTGACTGTTGCTATCTTTGAGGTTAATATTGCATGGAGATAAAGGGATGTCTGTCAGCTGATCTGGTGCAGCAGGTGTTTTCTTGCGACAATTACTGGATTGCGCAAGGAGGATCAGAGCATCAGAACAAAGCAGACCAGGGTGTTGGCCCCCCTAGTAAATTACAGGGTGGGGATCATCATTTTCCTTCCTCGCCCAGAGATCTGAGACGCACCATTACACCCTCCCTTAACTCCAGTCTACATCGAGACTCACCATGTGGAGCATGAATATTCCCCTCATAGAACAGAGACAGGTTTAAGAGCTGTGGCCTCTGAAAAAACAAGAGATTTTTGCTGGCGGCAATACTGCATATTTAACACAAAATGTAGGGCGGGTTTGAATTATTCAAGGATGCATTTGTAAACGGTCCAAGTTGTTTTTAATCTTAATACATGTCCATGTCCTCTGGATTCTCGTCAATTGTGGGTGACTTGAATAGAGGGGTATCCGGAGGATTTCTCGGTGAGATTAGCACCAGGACTCTTCATCTTCTTCTATTTGCAAGACGGTAGAACATTTTGGGTTTTAATACCATTTGTCTAATTATGTGCCGCCTCATTAGACCATTTTGACTGCAATGCCATAAATGAAGTCAACAAATGATGCATGTTCCAGTATAAAACGGGATGCTTGTTTAATTTGACTTTGAAAGCATTATAGGGGCAAAATTATGCCCAGTTTTTATTCTGCCATCCTGCACGTCAAAGCAGCCATTCTATATGCCACATGAACACGGTCCACATCCTTTTCCCTCCTCGATTTACGGGCAGCCAATCAATTTCAATTTCAATCTGGCATTGACTGCGTCTCGTAAGAGGACAGAACAACAATGGTCTTGGCCCCTGTAGACATCCAATAATGTGTGCTGACCCCCCCCCCCCCCCTCTCCCCTTACACACAGGACCAGACACCTCTTGGCAATTTTGAGGACAAAAGGCGAAATCAGCTTTTTAGTCCGGTCAATCTATAAAATCTGATTAGCCTTGTGTGACCGCTTACTGTCCCCTTGCTTCCTCTTTCCATACCCCCCCTCCAATTGTGTCCCTGCCTGCTTCTCTCTTCCACTTGTGCAACCTCCACAGATAACGCCATCAGTGTTTTTAACGCCATTATGCATCAGTTCATAGGCTCGGTGAATCACCCTCTCCTCATCCTTATCTTGCACACAGCTCCAGACATCTCACACCAACCCATCATGCGCACACATTGTCCACAGCTCTCTTCACATCCTGCTCTCTGTAGCCTTTGCATGTTTACAGGGGCTCCATGAATTGTTTATCTCGCTGTGAACTTGTGACTTGTGGGGTAACACTCAGGGGAGGCAATGCACAAAGGGAAGTGCCTCACATCTCATAGGTTCACATATCCTGAGCACCTTGACTGTTTGTCAGCATCACTGAACTCAAAAGATGAGAACATTTGCTGTGAGACCCTATACACAAGGTTGGGCAGCAGTAGACCATAAAGAATTAATGGCATCTATAGAGATTGAACAGGAGACGTGCTATACTACAACACCTTCTTCTCCTTTTTTGCCAGAGGTTAGATGTGTGTGGGAATTTAATTTGAACATAGAATAGAGGAATGCAGTCCTTTAACTCATTATTCAACTAATGATTTGTCTTCTGTTCAGGGCAGAAACCGTACTTCTTTTGTAGTGAAACACCACTCATGAGTTGGATGTGGCCGCTTGTTTTACTGTAAAAAATGTTCTACTATCATCAGTCAACACTGTTATGGTTTAGTGGGGAGGGTGTTTGTTGTCTCTCCCCTTTCGCTTTTTACAGTTAAACAATGCGAATAACATTTCTGCTGCTGCTCAGCGAGCTGCACTCTCTCTTAGAGGGGCTTCTGTTTCCAGTCTTTTGAAGCCACAGGCAGTAAATCGGCCCCGATTCACTACGAGAAACCAGACCTTCTTTGTCAGTGGGTAACAATCTGCTGTGTTGTTTCGGGTTTGGCCAACAATGTGTTTTTTGTGTGCTCGCTGGTACACAAGTGTGCACACGTACATGCAGACGCACACACCACCCCCACTTTTCTGTCACGTGGATGACTATTTGGCTTTGGGGAATCAATATTTTTGGAAGACAAAAAGATGAACAAGAAATTCCTTGTAAAATAAAAAGCTTCTTATCTAACTTGATCTCTTTTTTTCTTCCTTGCTTCTTCATACCAATTCTGTTAAATTGGTTTAGAAATCTTTCTCTGCTGTGATAAATCTACTTTTGTCAAGGTCTTGTCTCGTCGCCAACCAGAGGAATTACATGATCCTGTTTAATTTCACCCCTATTCAACATTAACTTGGTTTGCATGAGGAGTGAAGTAATTCACTCGACTCATTTCCATGACTAGAATCTTATTTGCCATCCTTGGGTTTTCTCCTCCAGCTAGATGACTCACTGATTCATCAGGTGACGGTGGTGTTTGATGGAAGTACATCTGGCCCAACCTTAAATTAGTTTGATTTTAGCCCAGTATTCCCTTCCAAATCATTAAGCATGGTGGGTTAGCTAGAAGCATGTGACTGCACTTGCACCCTTTTTGGTCCTCAGCCCTGTTGTGCTCAGTGAAGCCGAGAATAGGATGTGACAGGCCTGTGGGGTTAACTCAGTCAGCGGCACTCTCATCTCCTCTAAACTCAAATCTGTGCGGCCCTATGCAACCCCCTCTCCCTGTTTTCATTACCATCTCTCCCCTCCTTCCACACTTCCAACACGTTCACCTCACCTGACAAGGAGACATTCTCGTCTGAAGGTACGAGCTCCTCGCGTCGTTTCTTCCAGAACAGAGACATCCGACACGGATGCTCAAGTAGAAAAGAGAAGAAAGGGATGAGATTAGATGTCTGACCTTTCTGCCATTCTTCTGAGGATTTTTGACAGCATCGTTTAAATGCAGATGTGAAACATAAACATTCAGACCGCTTGGAGTAAATTCCATTTTTTAAATGAGAGCATACCTCCTTTGGTATGCTGATTAATGAGGCTCTTTGTGATCCTCCATCATTTAAAGAAGGGAAGCCAAAGTAAACAAGTGTTTGTCCTGTTACAAAGAGAGGCAAAGTTTGTACCTCAGCCGTGACCCACTAAAGCTTTTTATTTTTTGATAAGGAGAAAAAATTAAATGCATCAGATTAAATGATTCATAGCTGCTTACACAAGCTATGAGTCAGTAATTTCATAACGTTGAAAGAACAAATAGATAAGTAAAAAGAAAGAATTATTACCCAGAGACTTGCCACTTTATCTGCGACATAGAAGCAAACATTTCTTTGTTTTGGTGGACAATATATCACACCTGCACGTTCACCGTTTTAAAAATCCACATGCTTCAGTCGTAATTCCTCTCATCGCTCTTGTGCTGCTGTCACTTAAACATTATGTGACAGCTGCACTTGACTGTGGAGTCACGTCGCATTTGCGAACTTTTCCACAAATGACTGAAACCCTGTGACAAAAAGCAACAAGGACAGAAAACCATCCAACTTCCGAAATGTCCATAAAATGTGATCAAGACGATTTTACTGAGTGGGATTGCTCTAAATGTTCTTAAAAATTCCGATTTCAGATTACATGTTGACGTTAATAAAACCTACAAAGAATATTGGATCAATTTTAAGCCGTAAAAACAACTCAGGAATGACTGTAATGACAACAGATTCAGCTTGTTCTGCTTTGTCTCTGCGATGGACGTGAAGTTCTCAGCATAACATAAGTATTTCAATCTTCACCTCCCAGGGAGAGTTTTAAGAAAACAACATGTTTTTGTGTTTTTCAGGAGGCTGAAGTGACATTTTCTCTGACGAGGTTCTCTGCTGGTTGGAGTGTGTGTGTGTGTATGTGTGTGTGTGCATCGATGTATAACTGTGTAATATAAAAAAGTTGTAGAGAGGAATCAGGATCTGTGGTGTAAATCGGATACAAATAATCAGACCGTTTAGTTTTTCTACAAGGACCAAGTATAAACCTGTTCTAGAGGCTTCAGTGTTTTGTCCACAGGTTGCATCTTGCAGTCTATAAGTGAAGCCGTTCATATCTCAACGCTACATTGTTGTTAGAATATAAAGCAGTTCACATTTTGATATCATCACATGGGGTAAGCCTCCGTGTAAAAAACAAAATAGAATTCTGCGTGAGCACTGAATGGAAGCTGGAATTTAAAAAGATAAATAACAATAAGGTTGTTTTTTGTGTTTTTTTTTAAAGAAAAAAATAATTAGTTTTTTTCAGGCCTACTGTCCATGTCTTCAACTGAAACATTTACATTTTCCAACCATGAAAAATGCAGCAAAGATGCTTTAGTCTGGTTTTCTGGGTCATGCCTCTTTACAAAGCGGATCAACAACCCCCCCCCCCCCCCCCCCCCCCCCCCCCCTC
>JAOXYM010000019.1:10798329-10815739 GCA_028567055.1 Leptatherina wallacei
GTGTGTGTGTGTGTGTGTGTGTGTGTGTGTGTGTGTGTGTGTGTGTGTGTGTGTGTGTGTGTGTGTGTGTGTTACATAAAATAAAACAATCCCTCACACAACAAAGTATGTAAAAAAAAAAATTTAAAAATACATTTTAGTTTCTCTTTACACATATCACATATGTCACATATGCATACACACACACCTTGCAGAATGCAATTAACCCCCCGATTTTTCAATCCCTCCCTCCTTATTCCACCCAAACAAGAACTCTAACGCTACTTTATATATTTTTATATAAATAAGCTGCAATTTTCCACCTTGTCCCTGAAGCCCCTTTTCCAGTCCAGGTTGAGACTCCCTTTGTCTGGCCGACACATTTAGAGCCTGACAACTCAAGCTGCTTACTCCAGCCGTTACCCAGTGTATAAGCCTCAAGTTTATTTGCTTCTTGTGTGTTTGTGTGCCTGGATCTGTTTGTGTGTGTGCCAAACGTTGCGTCGCAGCAGGAAGGAGGAGGATGAAAGCTGTAATGAGTATTAGGAGGTCACGGCTGTGCGTTGGACAGCAGGAGGAAATAGTTGCAGTAACTTCCCAAAGCTCCACAAATGGAGAATCCAATCCCCACAATTAGAATCTGAGATTGAAAGCAAACTGGGGTGTATGATGCGAATGTCATCAGTCAAAACTGAAACCAATTGATTTGTAAATCAAACAAGCGGAAAGCCATGTGCTGCCCCCCCCCCCCTTATTGGGAACATCCGTATGGATGCAAACAGTCTGGGAGAGATGAAACACGTGTTGTGTTCAAGCTGTGCTGTTCCTTTTGCACTGCCCAGTGGTCTGAACGGAACCATTCTCCATCATTGAGTTTATAGCATTTGTAGCATGCTGTATAATTACACACACGCTTAATCTCCTGTCTCACAGACATGATCTCACACGAATGCATGCAGTGATTCTTCCTCTCACATTCAGCAATGCCCCCAGCAGGCTTTGTTAAAAGCCGCTTGCTCCCTGGAATGCCACCAGTAAGGCCACGCTAACTAGCCTTTCAGGCTCTGTGTAGCCTTGTGAAAGCAGAGGAGTGAGAGTAATGTATACAAGTCCAACCTGAGCTTCTTAACATGGAGGGTGCCAGTTACACAGGAGGCTAGACGTCCCTGCCTCGTCTGCTGCTCCACTCATTTGAATTGGAAATGATTTTGGTTTGTTTTGGAAATGTGCTAGCTTTGTTATACTCGAGCCTACAGGAAGAGAGGAACTGAGGCGGATTGAGGTGCAAATAAATAGACATCATACTTTCCTTTAGCCTTAAGTTGAGTTGCAAATGACTTTTTTGCTGTGCTTATCTTCGTCCTTGAGCACGAATCCTTGCCTGCTTTTTCTTTTTAGGCGCTCTTTCTGACTGCTGTGTGCATTTGTGAGTATGTGTGTGTGTTTGTCAGTGTGAGCGAAAAAGAACAGGACAATCTCCTGATGCCATCTGTCAATCATTGCTAAGGTGTGATGCATGGCCAGCTCCAAAACATTAATTGCTTTCAACTCACCTTGCTGCCTTCCTGTGTACATCTTTGTGTGTGTTGGTGCGCGCCCGTGGCAAGCTCACACAGATAGATCCATCTTCATCACTCGCACTGATTGAGGTTGATGCGCCCCTCCCCTTTGGGGGGCCCACAGTGGGCCCTTTCACTAACAGGGCAATGCTGGATGTTTGATTGAGGTGTTCTGATGAGCCAGAGGAGAAGTGCATTACAACGCTGATACACTGATTATGTGCTCGCATCCTTTGGGTCCAACCCCCTCCACTTCCCTCCCCCTCCCCCATCCTAACAATGTTATTGATCTGCTTTTTAATGCACAAACCAATAGCACTCTCATCATTCCAGGTTATTTTCTCACCTCCCTCCTTTCCCGGTCCAATCCTCTAAAGAGGGGGGACCGTGAAATGAGCTGAAGAAATAATTTCATTTGCTCAATAAATCCGGAAAGGGGTTCTTTTCTGTCAAATGAAACGGTAGATGAGTTGTTTGGTCGTGTACCTCGACAAAGCATTTCCTCCTAGTGGCTGTAGGATATAAAAAGTCTTGCCTTGGATGTGTCAGCGGCTGGCAATTTTTATTTCTTGGCGATTTGCACATACTGTCTTTTCTTATTTCTGTTAAAAGAGAAAGTCTCTTACTGGAACTGGAATATGAGAGGGGTTGTGTCCACCATGACACTGTCGGTAGCAATAACAAAACATTTAGATTAAAAAAATTAAAAGAACTAGACAGAAACATATAAGTGTCTGTTGCTCTGAGGATTTACATCAAAGTTTGCAATATCTGCACATATCAAACTGCATCCCCCTGAGATAAAAACTGTCACCCAACCATTCCTTTTATACACTGAGAACACATGTTGAGCTCCGACAGGCTTTTGATTGTAATTAACGATTGGTCTAATTTTCCTGCTAAATTTTGACTTGTGTCTCCATCTGCCTGCAGATAAGCCAGAAAACTATGACGTGTGGTACGAGAGCCGTTTCGAGGAGTGTGACAGGGAGGCCTGTCTGTCTTTTTCCAAGGACTCTCTTTGTTCCAGGGTCACTGTGGACCACAACTACTATGCCGTGTGCCAGAACCTGCTGTCACGGTACGCTACATGGCGGGGTACCACTGGAGGCCTCCTCCACGACCCGCCAGCCCACATAGCCAAAGATGGACAACTACGGGCTTTGCTAGACGAGTGCACCAAACCCAAAAAGCGATATGGCCGCTTTCAGGTGGCTAAGGAACTGCGCGAATACCTCACACAGCTAGCTGCTGCCTCCTCCTCCTCTTCCACGGCCAGGTAATGAATGGAGTCGGCGTTAGCCCAACGCTTTGAGACTGGATTTGTACTCTTTATTCCCAGACTCTTGAGATCTCGGTTCTTGTACATGATGTCATTTGTTCCCCTTTGTGCACTGGAGCATCAAGGTGTTGGGTCTTGCATCAGGAAGTGAAGGAATCAAATTTAAAGGCAGATTTGTTAAAGCCCTAGCTTCTACCTTGACTCTGCTCCTTTGTATAAAAGGAGTGCGGCGCTAAAAAAAGAATTTCTGCTAGAATCAAGAAAGAGAGGGGGATAAAGGTAAACATCCCCCAACCAGCGTGCAGTGACATCGCTGGTGAGAGGGGGGGGAGTGAGAAAGGGCTCTGGTAAATCATCCCTCACTGAACCCAGGCTAATGCAAACCAGAGCGTCTAAGCAAAAGCATCAACACATCACACAACCCTGATGATGTCCACCCTCCTGTTCACTCCACAGCCCATCAGAGCACTTGTGTTTTTTGTTTTGTTCTGTTTAGCAGGAACAAATTTAAGTCGGTTGGTGCATTTTTTTTTCTGCTGTGCCATGGCTTTTTTTCTTTCTGCAAGCAGCGCTGCCTAGAAGGTGAGGGTAGCATGAATCTCCTGCTGTGTCACAGCAAGACATACACCAAGGTAGCGAAGACAGGCAGGGGGTAGGGGGGGAGTGGGTTGGTTTTCACATAGGATTAAAAGAGAACCCTTGACAGCTGTATAAGCATAAGTTCCAATCAATCACTCAATTTCCAGGTTTCAGGATTGTGGCAATCACGGTTTTTGTGTGTTTTCTTTTTTCCCCCCATATATGCTGTTTCTCTCAATAGGAACTACAGAGTGAGAGAGCTGCTCACAGGAAAAAGAAGGTGACAATTGGACTTTTGTGGTCCCTTGATGCAGATGTGCCTAATACCAAAGAGGCTATTTGTAATAGGAACTCTGAGACCACATCTTTCCCTCCATTTGTTCCCCACTAGAGCTGTAGAAAACACCGTTTTATATGAGCTGACAAGCTTGAATACGGCTATTTTGTCCCAAAAGAATCAAACCCAAAGGTATCTAAAACAAAGATTGGCCAAAGTTATGTTACATAAGCCTGACTGCTGTGTCAGCTTCCAGTAGAACTGATAAATGATCAAGCATGTTTTCTTTCAACAAGATTACAAAAAAACCTCTACATAGGAAAAAATGAAGTGATTCTCAAGAGAAGCAGAAAAATATGAAAAAGCCACACTGTCATGGCCTCCAGTGCCAGATTCTGTTTAAATGTCTGTAATTGATAAATGAACCAGTGCCGAATGCAATAAGCTGTGTCAAGTCATTGGTATAAAAGGGAATGAAAATATCTAAAAATGACTTTGTTGCTTAAGAAGACCTTCCTGAAGCAGCCTCTGACCTGCACTTTCAGATTTTGCAGCCCAGAAATTTCTGTTCAATTTTTAAACACTTTGCACCACTTAGAGGTTGGGACGACTTTTACACTCAGTGGACCAACAAGTCAAAGCATAATCTGGAGTACAAGCTCATTTTGATTGTGGATTATAAGACATGTTCCTCAAGTAACTTGGGGGAAAAAAATCCTGTCTTTGGTTCTACGTTGTTTCTGTAAATCAGCTGTTTTGATGTTGTTAATCAGGTCCTGAAAGCCCAGTGGAGTGTTGTGTAGCGCTGACAATAAAAATTAAGTAAATCTGAGCTGCTCCATCTACGGGGAAACTGGAAAGCACATCAGTGGCTTTTTTGTTTTTTTTTCCTCCCTCCAGCCTTCTGCATGACCTGCAGGACTGACGTGACCTTTGCCAGCTAGGAAAAGCAATAAAGACAAGTTTGGCTAATGTATTTCTGATTTTTTGAGCTCCCATTCTTTGTTGTGTCAGATAGATTTTTTTTTCCCCCACAGTTTGGAAGATGGTCAACCTGGAGGGATTTGTCCATGCTAACTAACTGTCCACTTTTGTACTGTAATTTTCCTTTTGAGTATTATATCAGCATTGTCTGATTTTTACCTGTGCCTTTCATTCAAAAGTTGTATTTACAACTTTTAGTGGGATTAAATATTAAAATAAAGGAAGAAATATATATATATATAGATATATATACACTTACTCGCTGTGTGGACTCTTCTTGCTTCTGTCTTAATCTTGTTTTAATTATTTCCACCGATAAAGTCCATTTGGCTCTGCTTCATTTTGTATTTTAAATTTCAATTCACTGTGTCGCAGCAGTACATCAGCTTTTGCCAAGTCCTCGTCATTTTTTTCATTTCTCCTTGATTTTGATCTTTCATATCTTCCCCTTTTTCTCTAATTTGGATCCCAGCCTGAGCTCTGATTTGTTTTGCTCTCCACTCAACTAGGATGTGAGCCTTTATCTCGTTTCCATTTATGGGGAGATCTTTGTTAAAATAGTT
The DNA here is from genome assembly GCA_028567055.1 of Leptatherina wallacei. Classification (NCBI taxonomy): domain Eukaryota; kingdom Metazoa; phylum Chordata; class Actinopteri; order Atheriniformes; family Atherinidae; genus Leptatherina; species Leptatherina wallacei. The sequence goes on from JAOXYM010000019.1 coordinate 10,803,553, forward strand.
CACTTCGACCATACTAGACTTTATTTCTATCATTAAACGAAGTTAGATTAAATTCAACAAGCCAATAATTCGGCTGAGCTCTTAGAAAGATCCAAGACAAACACGAGCGTGCATAAATACTCCCACACACATTGTCTTTGTGTATATTTGTGTGGAGTGTGGTCTTTGCTAATTCAATAGCTCTTCTCTGTCTCCCCGTCTGTCTTGAGTCAGCTCATGCTCGTAGCATAAAAGCCTGCGGTGGAACAAAGTAGTGCTCAAGCCACAAACAAAATTAGAAGCTACATCACTGACACTCTTTGCCACTCTTCCACTTTTTTTCTTCTTCTTTCTCTGCATGGTCATTTCTCCACCTCTTCCCCCTCTCCTCCTCTGTAATTGTGCCTTTCTTTGATACACCCGCTGGTTTGTGTGCAGAGTTGATGTCACACTCATTGTGGTGAAGTGCTGCTTAGGCCTCTGCCGTAGCTACACTTAGCTGAACTGATGAATGGCTCCAGGCTTGGTTGGCTATACGAAAAACACCACAGAAAATGAATGGAGCACCGGGCGCTCAACTTTAATAAACAGGTTTAAATAAACATGAGGCCATTCCCAAGGGCTGCCACCAGGCAGTTTCTGCATTGGACATGAAGAGAAAGAAGAAGAGGGGGGGGGGGGCTAAATAAAATGAAACAAACAGTATGGTTGTGGAGGAAAAGCATCTGGAAATGACTGCAAATAGAGCCCAAGAAATTTCCTCAGTGCATTATCCAATTTGCTGCAAGTGAGTTTGGTTTCATCAGCCGCTGTCTAAAGTTGTCAAAACTTAAAATAGAAGCAAGAGCAGCTTACTTTTCCATCCTGTGCTTTGCAGCCACTACCTAATGGGACGAGGAGAAATGGTTATAATTAATCTGCCAGTAGTCTGGAAGATGGGTAGCATTTCAGCCTGGTTGGGACTAAATGTGCTTTCTGTTGTGTGACTACCTTAGACATATCAGCAAACTCTTCACAAATCCACAGCATTTTGAAATCCTTCTCCCAAATTCCAGCTTATCGGCTCGGCGGACATCTGAAAGGCAGAGGTGGAAAGTATTGTATAGTGATCAGCAGCTATATTCTCTAAATCTCCACATGACTTTAGCCTTGCCTGTCACATTCCAAACCTGGCAAACTGCTGATACCTTATTCAGGTCATCAGCTGAGAGAAAGAAGAGAGTGAGAGAACTGCCATATGTTTGATTACAGCAACAAAAGGGGGTGAAAAACGATTTCCCCCCCCCGGAAGTTTCCTGGTTGCTGTTGCTCGGCTGAAGTGATATAAAGTCTATTTCATGCTCTGGCAACGCTCGGGGACAGTCAACCATTTTTAGAAGCAAAATGACCCATATTTTATTTTTATTTTTTTAGAGGGTTTGAGGGGGCAGATTTGCTGAGTGTTAAGGGTGGGTTATGAATAACAGTGTGTAAAGCTGTGTCAGGGGGCACTCATCCGTGTGCACATGGCCTGTTGTTTTGGGGCTTTTCCGGGTCTGCTTGGTGCTCAGGAGAACACTCTGAAGACTCTTTGTGAGCGCCTCCTGGAAAATCATCACTAATGCAACACGGGAGTTGCTAGAAGCAATGTTCCTGTCAGGCTGCTTACATCTCCTCAGCGTGGTTATGTCGCTCTCACATCTATTATGCCTCATTTAGAGAGCGCTCTGGTGCTTTTTTAAATGCCGTGGCGCACTTGGGCCCCAACATAAAAAGTCCACAGTTGAAATCCTTTGTTTGAGTGCTCGACAAAGAGCCACAGGATACAATATGGGAGCCGCTTGTGTTTGAATGTTTTATAAAGTTAATTTGGCTTGAGTTAGGCTTGTTTCAACTTTATTTGAAATCACATCAATTCAAAGCCTAATTTCATTGTTTAAACAATGGATTCACTCATTCTGAATGTGGTATACAGTGGCAAAAAGACAATCGAAATTCAGAAAACTGAACAAAATAGAAAAAAAAATTACACATTTAATACTTTTATAAAAGACAGAACAAAAATAAACAGAAAATATAAAAAAAAGCACAACAGGACCAAAAACACTTATAAAAACCCAACAAAAAAGTCACAAAGCGCACTTCAAAGATATTTAGTTGTTTTTCCAAAATATATTCTTACTTGTTCAAAGGAATATGAAGGTGTGTGTGTGTGAGAAAAAGGAGATATGGGTACTTATATTTATTTTCTATTCTTTTCAATTAGAAAAAAATTGTTTTTATGTTAATTTTATCATGTAAAGCACTTTCTGCTACTCATGTATGAAAAGTGCTTAATAAATAAATCGATTAGATTTGATGTGAACATTTCGACACTGTTGTGCACTGGCGTCATTGACCTTTTAGTTTAAGAAAAAAATTATTAATCACATCTCCCAAGTTCATTGTATTTGTGTGAATACTAATTAACACCATGTCGGCTATTAAAGACATTGTATAATAAGTTTCATGACCATTTTTCAAAACAACTCGAGATAACCAACAGAGTTCCACTCATTTGTTTAAATAAATAATAAAAAAAGAAAGAAATAGAATTACTCAATTTGACAAAGAAAAGAAAAAGTCTGGAAAGTTAGAACAACACAGGCCAGCTGAGACAACCTGCCTCTTCAAAGGTGTGACAAGTTGACTAATACAGAGAGAAATTAGAGGAAAAAAGTCTCCTCTTCATGCAGTCTGACAGGACTCTGCATTTTAACAACAATCTTGAGGCTTGCCATTTAAAATCCTTACTTTCTTTTTCTACTCCCACTACATGTCTGGTCAAGAACACTCCATGTACTTTGACCACCACTGAGTGAACTTAAAACTTGCACAAGCTGAACCCAAGCTAATCTGAGTCCTCCTCTGGTGTAATTCCTGGTATAAATTGCTGTAACTTTTATTTGTTCTTCCCCTATATTCTTTATTTGTAGATGGAGTTTTAAATTGCTCTTTCACCTCCTATCTCCACTCCTATCATTGCTCCTGTGTCCAATACTTGATGCCTCCAACTTAAAGACACAAACACACCAGATGGAGCCATGCTTTGACCCTCTGTCCCTGCTTACTGGGGAAGAGGTCACATGTGTTATCAGGGGGCTTATCTAGCAAAAGACCAGCATGTTTGAAATCTTATTACCCACCCATTCAGCAGTTTAGATCTGTATTATTGTTTGCCTCGGAGGGGCTTGCCTGGATAGATGAGGAACTCCACAACCCCCATCTCCCTGGGCACATTAGTTGACACCCAGGGCAATGATTATAGGCATCATTTATTCAGCAGGCTCACTTATGCAAGCTTGTATTCATCCCCACCAAAGAAAAAATATCAGGCACAGTGCACGCAGATCAGTATGCACACTACTGGTCTAGATAGCAGACAGTACCAATCGTGTATCCTAGCTCAATGAATCAAACTCTGATGTGCACATCTGTTCAAAATCGATGCTTTATTTCAATGCATTTTTCAGGCCATCTGCAGGGAGCTGAGATAAGATATTTCTGTAAATCTTATCACTTGCCATATGGTACGCTGTGACTCAGACAGGATGTAATAAGCGTTTAGCAAGTTGGAGATGACACTAGGTGGCATTTGCACTGATTGTGATAACTGTTCCTCTGTAGTGGCAGAGAGCAGAAAGTCGGTAGAAGGGATGGATAACAGAAACTCGGATAAGACACGTCATAGACATCTAAATTGCACAGATTCAAAAAATCATATAATCTGCTATAGAATTAGGTGCATTGCTTGCCCTTCAGCACACTAAGACGAGGTGCCCCCCAGAGGACGGAGAGGACGGCACATTCTACATGAAATCCTCAGAGTGAGGTCCTCACTCTCCCTGGGACAAATTTACTTCTCTCTGACCTCACATGGCATCTCCACTGTGCCTGTGAAAAGCGGCGCTAAAATCCTCTGTGCTTTTCACATTTGCCCTGCAGGCAGCGGCACAACTGCAGCCCGACACACTCTGGAGGCATCCATCACTTAGTGACACTTGAGTGGACAAAATGGAACATTTTCTCTGCTGTCTGTCCACCTCTTTGAGTGACATTCGGCTGAAGCTGATAACGCCAAGGAGAATTTCCCTTTGGATCATGTCCCGCTTGTTGAGTTTTTCCAGGTGAGCTTAGAAAAGGGCTCAACGTTGCATGGGTAGTGCTAAAAAGCAGATATCTTGGACACAAACCTGCCACCATTTCTCACCTTTTAGACATTCTACAGCTTGATTCAGACAAATGTATTGATTTCTTATAGAGCAAGTTGACTCGGTCTATTGTAAAAGATAAGCATCATTTCTTGTTTTGAAAACCGAAAATACTTCCTTTTGGAGAAGCACAAAATGGATGAAAAATGATTACAGTTATTCCATTTTTACTCAGCTTTGATTGGAAGCCCCACAGGAGTAGATATTTCACAAACAATGCTTGAGTAAACACTAGACACTCTCATCAATCTTTGAGGTCAATAATCAACTACAGGGTTGTTGTTTTTTTTTTTAGTTTCTGATTAATGCTGCAGATATTCACACTCAAAGACTTACAGCATCATTAAATACACAACAGAGCCTTTTCCACCACCACTACTGTGTGTAACTTCAAGTGGCAGTTCTCCCACTTTGATTGGTAGCAAATGCTTGGGTGGACCCCACAGCTTGCCATTTGTCTCAAAAAGATAGTGCAACATGATGTTTGAAAAAAACAAAACAAAATATCCATTTATAGGCTGTCAGGTCCATCTACTGGGGTCAGACCTGCAGCTGTTATATGCAACCTGCTCTTCTCTCCAGCCCTCATCTGCCCACTAGCAAGGCGGTGTGGATTGCAGAATGCAGCGCAGATGTGAACTAGCATGTAGTGCACGTTTGTGCAATGCCACTATGCTGACAGAGACTTCAAACAGCTCTGTTAGCGTCCCACAGAGGGATTCGCCAGACGTCAAAGCAGCCAACAAGGATCGACAGACAATTATTTCCACAGTTTCCCTACTCAGCTGCTGCCGCTGCTCAGAGATTGTAGCTTGCATGTGCAAGCAGATCACTCCTGAGAAAGTGCCTAATAAGCAGTTCAGAGCTGTCGCGCGATTACTAAGACATAACACACGCAGGCATACAGCAGCCTGGACGGCAATTTGTTGAGTAGTTATGGTGTTTGATTGCCAAGAAGCAGGTGGCAAGTGAGTGCGTGAGAGAGAGGGAGGGTGTGTCAGGGTGGGTGCATGCGCATGTTGAGACAAAGCATGTTTTAGATTCAGGTTACAACTCGAGTACAACATTTTCTTGAAAAAAAAACAAAGAAAAATCAACATTTCCAAAAGCACAATAAGATGACTAACACACTTGAAAAATCACACATGCACAACAACAAAATGGAAAACACAATAACAAAAGAAAATTAAAAATTAAATTAAAAACTTTTCAAACTGAGGCCTTGTCCCCATGGAGATGAGTTTAGATGTATCCACTAAAGTTTTTAGTCGTTTGGATGTTTCATCCACATTGAAAGGATTTTGTGAACCTGAAAATTCTCATTTTTCAGATCCCAGAGTGAATAAATCTGGAAACAGCACCTTTTCTTTCCCATGTTAATAACTTATACTTATCTTTAATGATCTTTTATAGAAAAATCTGTAAAAAAAAACAATACCCCAAAACACCACAATTATCTCCCTTTTAGCTTCTTTTTTCACCCTCTTCTTCTTCATATGTTTGTTTACATAGCAGGAGTTTCCATCGCCCATATTCCTGTCTTATTTTCTGTTTTTGGTATATTTGTGTGGCATGGTCACAGCACCACATACGGGCCTGGCATATGCAGCTTTTTGAGTGGCTTTTTTTGCACACTTTTTTTCAAATTAAATCTGTTTGTGAATCTAGCCAAAACAACAATTGGTTTAACAAACAAACAAAAAAAAAAAAACAAAGACAAAAAACCTTTAGAAAAATATAATAAAAAAAAATGCGATTTCTGTTTTTGTTTTATTTTAGATGCAGCAACAAAAAGAAACAAACCTGTGTTTTCTGTTTGCTTGTTTATTTTCAGAATTTTTTTTATTTTTTGTTTTTGGTTGGATCTTCTGAAAATATTCAGTTTGTTGTCAGATTAGTCAATCTCATTTTTTCTTTGGTTTTGCCAGATGTGTTTTTGAAGCTGAGGGCCACCATGGAATTAGATCCGCATTATAAATCCTCACAGAAAATTGCTGGTTGTTAGCTGCTTATCTCCGATATAATCTGAACTGCACATGATCAAATTGGTTTATTCTCTGGAGAGCGGATCAGGCAAGAGTTAAGGGAAAATGAGATTTGTGCACACAAGAAACAAGCTGCAAAAGCTCAACCTGGAAAAAAAAACATTGTGTAAACTGGATTCCTCACCAGCCAATTGGAGGCTTTTAAAATAAATGAAAGAAAATGTGTTACAAGCAACTGTGGACTCTAACGGATGACATCCTATGAGGTTTTTACTGTAAACCATGACCCTTAGTTTAAACCTGAATGATTTTATAAGTCAAATGTCCTCTTAACGTGTAGAACCCAGACAGTACTCAGCTCAATTATGCAGGTGAATCTCTGTTTTCCAGCCTTGACACTTAGATTTCCTATAAGAATAAATCATGCTCCAAAGCTGTCTTCACATGACATGAAAGATTTAATGATCTTTCTTCTCACCTGAGGCAAAGCTCCTGACTTGAGGTTTGTGAAATACTGAAAACAGAATAGAATTTCATGAACTTAACTGATTGGGATTATGAATTTGAATTCTTACCTTTAAGCGTAACATTTCTCTTTAACCCTAGAACACTAAAGGTGGGTATATTTCACCCATGCTACATTGGTTTTCAATGGTTAGAGTACACAACGTTAGTGTTCTAGGGTTAAAAAGAAAAAACAAACAAACAAACAAACAAAAAAATCTCATTAAAACAGCGAAGATATCAGAGAGTGACAGACTGTGACGTGCTGATCAGGCCTCACATTTTTCCAAGCATTCTGGGCTTGTGTTGGAGTAATACTCCAGAATCAAAACTCCAACAGCATATGTTTATCTGTTCTGTGGCTGGCTGCACACATTAGCATGCCTTACTAAGAATAGTAGTGACCTAACAGAGCTGGGATTGTTTGGTTTGGTTACAGAGTATGGTATAAAAGAAAGAAAGAGGGAAAAAACAACACATTGAGAAGAATTTTTCAAATGTGTGAAAGCTAATGTGTTTTAGTGCCAGCGGCTCTTGCTGCTCATTATTAGATACAGGTAAGTTTGCACAGCAACTGCCACCAGACACATGGATTCATCCATAACCTAAACACATTAGTCTTGTTATGCTGCATAAAAAATTTACGTCACAACTGGGTCTGACAAGGGAAGCAAACACATGAACTCCTTAACATACAATTCTTCTAATGGCCACTAGTTGCTGACTCCAAGGCATCTTTCTATCTTGATATGCTCTTTGTAGAATTTCTTGGAAGTCGTTCCAGTAAAGAATAACTTCCTCTGATTGGTGGATCGCGAATGTACATTTTCTGATGTTGATGTTGTGCCTCAGTCCTGGGTGAGCGGAGGGATACTCTGAGCCCGGACAAATGATTTTTGCAAGCACTCAGTCACGTTTTGAGGAGAAAATATTTTTGGCGCAAAGAATAACTTCATTTGAGCAAACAAGAATTAAGTCTATGCGCCTAAAATGAGTTTCTGTGTTTGCTCATATCTGTGTAGATCCACGAGGATAAGACTTTCCCTCTGTTTTCTTCATTTTTCTCTGTCATTGTTCTTTCCTGCATTGCCACACACCTGTGCACACGCTCTGTCAACACACTTGCTCATCTCGGTGCAGCGTGGTAGATGTGTCACAATTCCAGCCAATCACAGGCTTGCTGCTTTGCTGCATCTTGATATCAACAGACTCACCCACTAAAATACATCATGGGTCTGTCCACTTCTCTCTCAGCACAATATGCACTTTACTGTCTCTGCAAACTCTTATTTTACCATTTTTGCACTATGTACTTTCCTTGTGCATATTTTAGAATCTTTATGTCTCAGTATTAATTATCCTTTATTTTCTTACATTATGTACATTTGTTTGAGCTTTTAATTCTCTTACCTTACCTCCTTCATGCTGCTCTGCTGTGCCTTTTAGATTGCCCATCTCTGGGACTAATAAAGTTTATTGGAGTGAACTGAATTGAATAAAAGTTGAGGAGCATGACTGACTGACACGTCTTCATGTCTATGGAGAGTGCTGCTTAGGGAACATAGGCTGGGAAGTTTGTTCAAACTTGAGTCAGGAGGAATATCTGTTCTGCTCCAAAACCCAAACCATCATAATATTTCATATGTCAAAATGAAGTATCTCCCTGTACTTAATGTTTTTCTTGCCATTCTAACTTTCAGTCTTTATACACAAGTGTTTGTTGCTGTATTTTTTACCTCATTTTTCTCAGTGTAATTTGCCTCCAAAAATGCATATAAATAGAATTTTAAATAGATTTTAAAAAGTCCCCTGTAAAACTTGTAATAAATATAAATTGCTATGAGATGTTAACAACACCACACATCATTGCACCATAAACTCTCAGTGTGAGTCAGGAGCAGCATCAATTATTCCAGCTACATTTCTTTTAATCTAAACGTGGTGTCAAAGAAGTTGTGCTCTATAAAACTAGACATTTACATCTTTATGTCCTTCATTTGTTATCATATTCTAATGGTAGTTGGCCTCAAAATATGTTATTTCTGAACCTTTGTTATGATACTTTCACCTTTCCCATCTGCCAACACTGCTCTTGGAGGTGTCACCTCCCTCTTGATTCATTATAGCCTCTTCCGGCTCCAAAATCCAAAATGGCTGAGGTCAAATGACAAACTCAAGGCCATAAAACTGTAGCCCACAAACCAAAAGGTGATGTGAACGCAACATATGAGCCTGGTGTTATATTCAGGAGTGCCATTTAGGTTGTCAGACAAGAATCCTGAAGAAGAAGAAAGGGGTACGTGAGGTATAATTTAAGACTTTTCAGTCAGTCCCAATTAAATGCAATTCAATTAAGCATTTCTGTTTGCACTATTTATCAGTATCAGTCCAACAAGGACAACAATAGTGTTTAAGTTTTAGTTTTTTATTTTCATGGAAAACAAAAAAGGAACGCATCACATACCAAGAACATCACATGATGTTGAACATGAAATCCTCAAAAAGGGACAAATTCAAAAAGATACCTTAGGCAAAGTTCAAACCAGGGGAGCAGTAGAATAGTACTTTTGTTTAGGAAGGTTCCTGGCTGAATGAAATGACCTAGAAATATCTGAACAGCCATGATAAGAGCTTCTAGAATTCTCTCAGTTCTAAGGAAAGCAGCTCCAATGTTTCCTTATTTATCTCCTTTATCATAGGAAACACTTAGAGCATCATTCATGAAAGAAAGCATATAATTCCCACAATTCCATGTGGTCACAGCTTTCAAAAGCAATCCTCACTTGTATTCATACAGTTGTACTGACTATAGTTCAATAAATATGAGGACAGTGGTGAGTGAGCAGCCTGAGACAATGTTTCACTTTTATGCCATTTTCTCTTCTTATTTATTGGAAACCTTGATGATAAAACAATATTTTATAACTTAATGATGGCAATATGATTTGTAGTCTCTGCCATCTAAGATTGCATTCACTGAAGTATCTGAAGCACTTTCTGTAGAATATGTATTGAACATCTGTAGCTTCTGGCCTGGAGCCCCACATAACAGCTTAGTCTCAGTGTGGTTGGATTCTCATTGCAGAGGAGTTATCTTTTAATAAATCCTTCCAAATGTCTCTTTCCACCTTTCTTTGGCTCTGTGATGTTTTCCATTAAACTCAAGGAAAAGAACTCAGAAAAAGACTTGTTGTATTCTTTATACTATAGATTTTGTTTCCTTTGTGTTCAAGGATTAAAATTGTAGCATGTGCACACACATGACTATTCTGTGGCAGGGAGTTACAGGTTACAAGACTGATTCATTTTTTTAAACAGTTACTGCTTGACATGTCATGTGGACAAGTGTCTCTCTTTACAATAACTATATGATGGAATGACATGAAAAACTGAAATGGAAACATAAGTTTTTAATCGATAAAGAGAAATGATAGATTATACAAGCAGCTTCTGGTGAATTGATCTGTTTTGCTCACCCAGTTGTTAAGGAAAAAATGGCAGTTTCTCCTTTTCTCTCTCTGTTTCTTTCTCTTAAATCAGTGATATCATGGATTAGAAATATCAACTACGTGTGCTCTCACCACTATTTATCCAGATTCTGCTGAATTTCCTAAGTAGGCTGAACTTTCTTCATCTTGCTTCTCATTGTTTTATCTTAGTTTATCTCTCTTTTCTCGGGTAATCACCTGACCCCTCTTATTGTTGGCTGTTGCTCCTCATTGACAGTTCTCATACAACTGTTTCCTTTGCCGATTACTCCAGAACATCAAACATGCCAGAAGACATACAGTCAGAGGTAGACGTTTCCACGATCTACCTCAAATCCCATCAGTTTTCACAGTAATTGAAGGGCACCTCTCAAACCACAGATTTTTCTCAAATCCAGGGCATTTTGTCTGTGATCTTCAATATTTGTGCATCACATGAAAATTGGGCTTAAGATCTTGTGATGTAAATGAGGCCGAAGTCACGTCACAACATATAAGCTGTCTTTTAATCTTCTAAAAAGAAAAAAAAGAGTCGGGTAAATGAATAAAAATCAAGGTTACTGTGCAGCAATAATAATTTGCTTAATGCTTTGAAGCTCTTTGGCCACAATATTGAATTAAATACATGCAACGGTGCCTGCTCATGTTTTTGTGAGGATACCTAGTCAAACTAGAAACAAAAACTGGTGCAAAATAGTGTGCCATGACTTTGCAGGCTTTTTTTTTTTTACAGGGTACATGGGTATTCTGTATGCAGAAGGAAATAATACTTCCTCTTGGGGATATCCAGCACAGCACCAGGTAAGCAGCCATCACGCTGATTAATTTTATTTTAATTGGGCAACAATTTGCAGCTAATAAAAATCTTCTGGTAATTGTTCTACAGAGGGGAATCTGAACTGAGGTGTAAAAACTTCAAACCATAAAAGCTTGTATTTACTGAAGAATCTGTGCTGTAAATCTGCCACTGATGTTTTTTACAGAACTGTTATTAATCTTTTTGATTTGCAGGGGGAAAAAAATCTACTTCAGTCACTGTTTCTATGTTGTGATGGTGCATGGTGATGTTTAATTAGGGGAGAGCTGGTGTCTGTCAAGATGGTTTCACCTCCCCTGGTTTTGAGACTTTAAAAGACATAAAAGATGAGCTGAGAAAAAGAGACACAAGATAAGAGCAAGTAGGAGTAGAAAGATAGCGTTGGCTTAACATTTCAGGGGCTTACAGAGATTTGCTTGACTGTCAGATATCAGTTATTTATAGTGTCATATACTGAATCCTCTGGAAAAAGAAGTATTGTATATTTGTGAGGATGGTGCACATACAGTAATGACTGTGCTGCTATTGAATTTGTGTTTTATGGCCCATTCTGTCTCCAAAGTGTATAGTTGATGCTTTACCAATATAGAGTATCTAATTGATCTACAGTCCAGTTTACTGTAGCATTGGTTTATTTTGCACAGTGTTTTGTTTTTTCTCCACATGTCCATTCATGCATAATAAATACAAAACACTTTATTTATTCAAGTCCATTCTGGCTAGTTCTTGAGAGGCCTCAGAATATGCTCCCACCACTAGTGAATACACATGTGAATATATTCATGTTTTGGAGTGTGAGGAATGAAAACAAATATGGAAATGTTTCTGTATTGTATCCTTGCAAAGGAAGTATAACCCAATGGGCATTGTAATTTGAATTGCCATCAGAGCTGTGAAATCTAATCAGGTTGTCGATATTACTTGACACTACATGATGTGTAATAATGGCTGGTCCACTCACAGGATGTATGCCTGGTGGCACGGTAGGGCGAGATCAAAACAAAGTACTTCGAATTAACAGAACTGCTAATATACAGCGGATGTGGGAAATATTAGTTATGATTCATAGCCAAGACCAGTTCATGAGGTGAAAAAAGGGTATCGTTTGAAAGACACTTGAATTAGATGAAATCTAACACTGAAATAAAGAAGCACAAAGGATTAGAGGTGGCTAGGTTCTCAGAT
>JAOXYM010000019.1:10815839-10839824 GCA_028567055.1 Leptatherina wallacei
AAAGACACTTGAATTAGATGAAATCTAACACTGAAATAAAGAAGCACAAAGGATTAGAGGTGGCTAGGTTCTCAGATTGTAGTTACAAAAGGATTAGGCCAGGATACGGGATGTGGGTCACAACTGAGAGAGAGTGAAACCAGTCTGCCCTGAGGAGTTTTCATAATCCTCGATGGATGGTGAGGCTGGTAGAGGCCGTGTGCCAGGTGGAGTACACAAAGGTCATGTTTGAGGTAAAGCAAGGGCTGTGCAGCTACAGGGAAACATCTGTCTGTGAAAACCTACTGTGGGTTTGTTTTCACATCTTTGTAAAATGGCACTTTTAAAAAAATTTGACAACGTGCTGCAACATTCTCAGAGTTGTGGTATTTGTATGGAGACTGATGCACTTTGACATGCAGTCAATAGTTGAAGTCACTAAGAGAACAGTTGGCCAGCCTGGCTGCAGAGGAGATTACACCATTAAGCTTCTTGTTAACCCTGTTGCACAAAACAAACCTAAGTACCACAAGAGATGCTTAGAGGGTTGCAAGTTAGGAATTCCCAGACGGGTAATAAGCATATTAACAGGCAGCTTGAGCAACAGCACATCTACCCATGCTTGTTATCACCTTACTTTTGATCCCTTCATGAGATACAACCTTAATTTGTAGATAAAATCGCCTCACCTTCAGGTTCAAATCACAAAAAAGGTGGGCAAGGATTTGACTTCAATTGCCCTTAGGGGATAAGAGGGCCAGTTGATATCATAGTTCAGTAATTACTCTGACATGGCCTCTTCTGCAGTCTCCAAAGACATGGATTCTACTCCAGCACAGGAAGAAGGATAGGGCTACAGATCAGATTGGGTGTCATGGCGGGAAATGGCTTCAGAAACAACCTCATCTTTATCTGATGGGATCAGTAGGAGCCTAGGAAACTCAATGACCTACATCCAGCTCAGACAGACATCTGTTACCTACTATTCTACATCCATGGCCAAAGTGAAAAATCACCAATTACTTAGATAAACCATCCTCACAATGGCCTTCTTGCAGTTGGAAACTATTGAGATTTCAAGCATACCTTTATATTCTATAATCTCAAGAAATGTGTAGATCCAGATTTTTCAAAAAGCTTTTCTACCCCACATATTGCCATCTGCAGCACCGGAATAATAACGAAGATCCACAGTGGCAGGAGAGTAGGCGAGAACATGGCACAGAAGGAGGAGAGATGATTATTTTTACATCATCTGAATAGATTGGTGTGTTTGGCCTTGTGCTTTGGACCCTTGAGGTCAGAGTATAAGAAGGAGGATTACAACCTAAGAGCCAAGAAGATTAAACAGCAGCTAACCCTACAGTACTAAAACTCATTCCTTCATCCCAGCTCAGATCAACATTACACTGATTACAAGGGGTCACATCCTGAAGAAGTCACAGTGTACGAGGAGTATATCTGTGTGTACCTACAGCTGAGTGTGACTGCATGTCCTTACTCTGCAGCAATCAATCTGCAATAATCAAAGGGAACTCATCGCTCAAAGAAAACAATCAACCATTGCACTTGTGTTGCATCTTTATTGTGTGCACTGTTGATCATGCAATCGGTGGTTATACATGGACACTGATTATTGCTGGAATGTGTTTCTAATATGTTGAGACTTCATGAAAATATGAGAATTGATGTCTAAAAGGTATTTTCAGAAATATTTAAACTGTATATAAAACATTTATTTCAGAAAAGTTTTTTTTTTTTTTTTATCAATTCACTCAGCCAGAGGCAGAGTAAGACATTGACAATCTAGTTTATTTGAGTGGGAGTGTGTAAAAATTACCAGTTCGGGGTCATGTTTGCAAACCTCTCCCTGCTCACTTGAAAGAGTAATCTCATTAATGAATAACTACCACGCTCCATTTTGCTTGTGCTCTCTAAACGGCCCCCTCAAAACAACCTAAATGCCAGCTATCACACGGTAACTTATGTGCTCGCGTGGGTGTCGGAGGGCAAGGGGAGCTGATGCATCTGAAATAAGAGGTGGATCTGGCCTCTCAGAGGACACGAGAACTCGCTCTTAGGATGACATTTTCTGCTGCACAAAAGCGATTTGCAGCGTCCTGGCTGATTGGATGGGCTATCCTTCAAATCTGCAATTTAAGAGGTAATGATAAAGTGGCAGCATATAGGTATAGAAATGGCAGATAGGATGGTTAAACAAAGTGCTCAATGTCCTGCAGCTGAAAAAGGTTAATACCAAGACTAGAGGCTGCAAAACACCAATTTCTTAACATCTTTATAGCCTACAGATTCAGCTAAAGCCATCTCCCTATCGGTTATTCTACAAGTACAAATGTGAATCTTAATTAATAATCAGAGTATGCACCAACTATGACAGGAATCATACATTATCCATTATTTAAAGATTGAGTGCTATCATTAATGGAAATAATTTGATATTCAATAAAAGGCCATGAATTACTAATGCTGTTTCGTGACAAATTTGCTCCAGCATCACTTTTGAAGAAATGAAATGGTTCAGACATTTGGAGGGGGTATTGTGTGTATGGTAACCCAGTCTGAGCCCTGGTAAACACTTTAACACACTCAAGCGACTTCATATCTAAGCATGGCGAGTGTGAGGGTTCATCTTATTAGACTTTCAGAAATAGACTGGAGTGAATCTTTCCTCTCATATGGAGAGATTGGCAGTGCAGTCAGGGAAGTGATTTCAGTGCTGCATAGAATTGAATTGCTGGGGGGAGGTTGGTTAAGCAAGGGGCTTAATTTGCTCTGGAGTGTGTATTCTCATACTGATATGCCAAAATGTAATTGGAGTCGGTACAAGAGCCGGTCGTTTTCATTTGAGATTTGAGGGTGCTCGTTTGAGATTTTTCCATGAGAACTGGATCATCTAAACAGTATGTTTTACCCTGCCTACGCCCAGATCAGTGTACAGAGTGGAAATTGCAGACTTATCTCATAGGGAACGTAAATGAACTGTGTCTGCAGCGATGCAATCTTATCTGCCACGATAATAAATGTGTGGCAAGCAGCTCCCAGAGGCAACTTCATGTACTTATTTTCCCCAAAGCCAAACACAAGTCCATAGCTTCTGATTGGCTTGGGTCGTGACATATGGAGATGAATGTCAGTAAACACTGGTGCACACACTGAGTTACAGCCACTTCCCACTCACCTCTCCCAGTTTGATTCCTGTGTAATGATCTGGGGAGTCTGGACAGCCGTCTGCTTAGCTTCACCGCACCGAGGGGAGCTGAGCTGAGTGAGAGGAATAGAACAGGGGGACAAAACAGGAGGAAAGGGATTTTTTTCTCCATCCTGGCAACACTGTCCTTTCTGTGCAGAGATGTGAGAAATTAGCAAACAGCTTCCCGCATAGACCAAAGGTTGAAGTAAAATCCCACTAAGTGATAGGGCTTCACTGCATTCACTCAACAAATCAACTTCTAGAGCTAAGATAAGAAACCACAAAGAGTTATCTTAGTGTGACCTGTGTGTATGACTTCATTCAAAGGCTTTTTGCAAATAGAAAATAAAGAAAATAGCAACTGTAGTTTGAGCCAATTACTTGAATGAAATCCCAGATGAAAGAAAAATTCCTCGGACTTACTGGTGCAGAAACACATATACCCTGTGCAGCTTTTGGTTTCTTCATGAATCTCTGAGATGAATTGTTACGGTGAAACCAAAAACGCTAAAAATTAAAACTTATCGATATGACCTCTTCTGTGAGGACTGAACCCACAAGACCATTCAGTGAGGTTTAAAACCCTTCATGAAACTTGCAGTCATGAAATCAAACAGAAGCAAATGATTTAAGTAGGCCACTCCAGCTGAGTTGTTGCTTTATTTCTGTACTTTAACCTCACACATAAGGATGCTAGTAAAGCTACTGGCTTTGCAGAGGGAGAGATTGTGGTGGATATGTGCTTCTACTTGTCAAAGCTGATTATTAAAGTGTGACCACTAATAACTGTGTATGGCACTTGCAGAGGATAGAGGCTTCCATCCTCTCCAACACAATCCAGGGATGCATAAACACTGAAACTCTTCAAGTGACCTAGCAGTGACTCCTTCTCTGGGAATTATATTATATTTTCTTTGCTCCAATCAAACAGAGAAGGTGAGAGTTTTGGGTAAGAAGCTTATTGGGAATATGAACCTATTATCTATAAAATAAGATAAAGAAATATACAGAATAATGTGCTAAAGAGGGGGACACAGTGGTGATTGGGTTTTAGGAATTAATAAATAAATAAAACACTTCCCAAAGGGCTTTGTAATCCAAAAATGAAGGAGTTACAACTCTGAGAAATTTAATCTGACAAGAAGAAGAAAGAAGAGAGGCAAAGACCGATAAGAAGGCTGCTTCCAGGAAAGAAAGACAGAGATCAGATGATGAGCTGGGGATGTGACAAAAGAGTCGGTGCTGGAAACCAGCCATCAACAGAACTATGAAACAATGGCACCATCCTGAGCAAAGCATACAATGAGTGGGATTTGGCTGTGATACATGTTCAGTCTATCTCTGTGCTGGAAACCTTCAAAGAACATGTGTTTCTTCATCACTGCCAAAATCCATATTTAACTAAGTTGATAAATTATGAGTTTACACCATAAAAGTTAATGTGTTGATGTAACATTCCATCTGTAGTTGATATTTAGCAATAGATTAAAACACAAATTAGCTGTAGCAAGGATAAAAATCTTATACACGTCAAAAATGTTTTTTTTAGAGAATGTATTTGCAGATTCAGTTTAAAGAAATGTGTTTCAAACATCCAATTTAAGTGACAAACTCTTTGATTTAATTGACATTTTGGTAAACATTCTCATTTGCTTTGTTGCTGAGAGTTGAGATATTGATGCAACACTCAGATGGTGGAGTAAGATGAGACATGTTTTACGCGTGCAGGCCTCAAGACAAGGCGAAATGAGGCACTAGCACAATAAAAGACTAACCAATTTCAAGATTCTTTCCATTTAAATGACAGGAAACATAGTTTGAAAACTATGTTGGTTTGTATTTTATTCTAAATAAATGAATGAATAAATAAATATATAAATAAATAAAGAGCTCCCGTGGTTGACTTTGCTCTTATAGGTAAGCTGATCCGAGCAGGGTGAGTTGCACCATCTGGGGGTAAACTCACCATCTTGTTGAATGTGAATTTCCATGTGGAATTTGACTTCATCTCTTTTTTAACATGAATTCAATAATCAATTTTTGGCAGCATGTTGCATTAGAGCTTGGTAATAACATGGTAACAGTGTGGTAACATGATGGTAATACAGAAGTAATCAGACATTAACATGGACAACAATAACCTGGAAACACTGGTAGTAGTTTTGATGTATGACCATTATATTACCATAGAATGACGCAGAAACGTGTAATTGATCACTTTGCAGCCCTGATCACGTTAATTCATGGTTATTACATAGAAACTACGGAGAATGTTTCCAGGTTATTGTTATACATGTTGATGTCTGGTTTAATGTAATATTACCATATAATGAAATGGAAAAATATAATTGATCACTTTGCAGCCCTGATTCATGGTTATTATATAGAGACTGCCTCATTATTATTAGGTTATTATGACATTTCTGTCACAATAGTATAATATTTTTTAAAATATGTATTTACCTTTTGTAGACCTGTCTAGTCAGTTACCACATACTTTCCGCAATATTACCACACCACTTTTGCCATAAGCCAGACCACTTCTTCCAGCTCATCTGAGGGGACCCTGAAGCATTCGCAGGCTAGTTGAGAGACATCCCTCCAGCGTGTCCTGGGCCTCCACCCTGTGGGTGGTGCACGTTCCTCACCAGGAAGATACTCCTCACATGTGTTTTTCCTGTTTAGTCTGGCAGAAATAATGGGCGGCTCCTAAATGAATGCATAAGTATTTTGCCAAATTAAATGGGAGCACTTATGTACTTGCTCATCTTATCCCACTCCTCCCAACTGTAAACACAAGGTTGCATCCTAAATATGCTCGCCTAGCTAAAAAGCTAGCCAGGTTAAAAGGTAAAGCAGTGACTAGGAGTGCTTTCAAATGGCATACTTATGTTCATGCATACACATAAATTACTCTTCTCTCTCTGAGGCAATATTGCCTCAAACTGATCCCATCGAGTAAACTCACCAGAAATGCTACGTCACTACAATTGGGTAGCTTTTGTGTTTTCAAAAAATGTACAACTTGTCAAGCCTCTGACCACACATGTAATGTTACAGTAAAAACAATAATTTGATATCCTTAATGACTGTCTTTTATAGGATGCTACATCATCAAATCGCTCTGAATTAAGGACTGTTACAATGTCCTTCAAACAACTGAGACCTCTGTTCCATGAAATTTCTTTTTTTCTTTTTGACATAATTTGTGGCTCTGGTCGCCTTTGTTATGCAGTTGTAGAGACAGGAAAGGGGATCAGACAGAGATGGGGTGACATACAGCAAAGGGCCACAAGCAAACCTGGGCCAGCTGTTGAAGGAGCTGTAGCCTCTGTCCATGAGCCAGCTGCTCAACCAGTGTAGCTAATCGCCAGCCGTAGTCCATGAAACTTCAAGGATGCTTCTTTGTATCCCTGGCAAAACACCCAGAATTGTTTGCACATGGCTGAGAAACCAGAGACAAAGAATTGTGTGATTTTGATGCCAAATGCACTTAAATGGAATCATGTTTGTTTTCACCATAAAGTTGTTGCACTTTAACGTGTTCCATCAATGAATAGCAAAATATAAATGGTTATAACAGCTGCCATGTTCATTTTCAACTGATTTTTCTTTTGTATTATCATCAATGGGAATGTTGCCATGACACTTTCCCACTTGTTAGGACTGTTTCATGATGCGACATTGAAATACAAGAAGGACTTTTTTCAAACCTAAGAAAGGTGTGACCTGCAAGGACCCATCTCATGGAGTAGTATCCTTGAGTTTCAGAAGCATTCTGTCCTCAATTCTCAATAGCATGCAATGATGGTAAGATGAAAGTGTATTATCTCAATTTACTTAATGGCTTGAGTTATTAACAGATATTTATCAAATTTCTACTTGTTAGGAAAGCCAACTAGAGGCACTGAAAAATTAACAGACTAAGAGAGACACTGACATGAGGCTGATGTTGTTCACAGTTGTATGACCCCGTAACAACGTAATGATCCATAAAGGTCCAGACAGGAGAGTCAAATATTCCTTGTGAAACAAGATATAGGCTAGTGACCTTTACTTGTGCTAAGTGGATACCATTGACTTCAATGCTTATAATTCAGTTCATTTAGTCCAACTGACTACTCCAAAAGCTATTATAAAAGGATCTCATCTGTGATGTGATTGAATTGTTTTTATCAATCTAATTAGACTTTTCTATCTTCCATATCAGAGTCTGCCTACTGAAAAAGGAAATATCATATAAAGAAAATCTGAAAGTTTATTTTCGTCTGCTGGGAATTCTGAACATGGCAAATACCAGAGGACGCCAAGAAGCAATGCAAAACTTTGCAGGAAATAAAAACAAACATACCAGGGTTTAAGTTCAGGCAAGAAAAGCAGTATTATGTCAAATCATTTTATATACCCTGCCCACATTGATGATATTTTAAGAGCGCATGATTTTAGTTCCCATAAAGAGATGATGGAAGAGACTCCTCGCTCTCATGGGCGAGGAGTCTCATGTCTCTTTGTTCTAAATAAATCTTGCCCACCCTCTGGCATCATTTCATATTAATTTGAAGTGGTGGATTTTTATTAGAAAAGAAAAGGGAAAAAAAACAAATGAGAGAGAAAATTCAAGTTAAAATGTTAAATATTTAACTTCACTTGTATGTTGGATATTCCAATTTATTATGCAATTATTTGATATGAAGATTTCCTTTTGAAACACAGCAATTTAATTTGGATATGATGGGGCTGTTGTATGAGCTTATATTACCCTGACAACTTCAAAAACAACAGTCAGTATCCATACATTCTTGTTCGAATAGATGGAAGCAGGAACAGTTGTGGTGAAATCAGGCCAAAAAACTGATTTACATCAAGAAAAAAAAAAACTCAGAAAGAAACAAACTGTTTGGATGAGTACACTTACTGAACACACTCATCATCTGTGTAATCTTTTCCCCAGCACAATGTTGTTGATGCAGATTCGGCTGTCAGTGACATGCACAAAGTGTTTTGCATTCATTCCTTCGTGAATTGGTGTCAAAAAGCCTTAGAGGCTTCTTAATCCTTCCACATCAAAATAGGACACGTTTCCCATAAATTACAATGTGTTCTGGCATAATTACTTTGGCCCCCATGTTACATAAACAACTGGATGAGGCTTCAGTGAATATGCATAAGGTATGACTTTATGGTACATTGTGAAGGGTTTCAGAAGAGTCTCTGATGACCATGCACACTTGCACTACCGACTTGATGGAGTCCTAATCTTCTTTTTTCCTCACAAACAATAGTTCCTGACTATTTGAATGTGAAAGGTGTTGCTTATAGTGAAGAACCTGCAGACAATTGGCTTTGGATTCTGGTGCATTTGAGCTTATCATCACCTTTCAAAGAGGTTATGTTTCAGCTGGAGTTTATGTGTTACAAGGATTGCACAAAACCCAAAGCTGATATCCATGAAAGCTGGTAGGGTGAAACAAGAACTTATTCAAATTTTCAGCACTTTGAGAACAGTGGCATGATAAATTGGACTGAAGTTGTGATGTGCATGTAAGTTTTCAACAAATGCTCAGTTTTGCAGAAATGAAGTACTGATCGATTTAATTGCTTTGAAAAAAATGCTTTGAATCCAAATTCAAAGCATTTTGATCTTTATACACCAGGAGGAACATAGGATCAATTTGAGACTGAGTAAACACTGGTGCATTAGAAGGATTCTGTCATGTGGAAAAAATGCAACAGCATGTAGCCCATTCTTTTGTTTGATATCCCTTAAGATTGATACTGTGGAACCAAAACTGTCTTGTATAGAGACCATCCTTGTAAAAACAACCCGTGGGCTTTTTGTTCATGCAATAATGACTTGTAATTACATTCAAAGAAAATGTTACCTTTGTGCTTGTGTGAACTGTGAAAATGGTGCCCATTATGGAGATAATGGCATAGAACAATGTAATTTTGTCCTAAGCGTTACCCCAGCAGAGTTTGATTTTTTAACCCAGCCTTTGTAATGTTATTGCCTAAACCCATCAGAAAGTAACTTGAGTGTTTTAGTATGTTGTCAGGGTTGTTGCTTTAGTGACAGAAGATTTAAAAAACTGCTTTTGTGTCCTGGAGTTGAACTTGGGTGCCATGGTTAAATGTGTTGCACGTAATTACGCCATCCACCCCTCCCTCCTTCCTTCCTTCCTTCCTTCCTTCTTTCCTTCCTTCTTTCCTTCCTCCTTAAGAGGACTTTGTGTCCTGTTAGCACTTGGGAAATGTCATTTTCTCTGATGTGGACACATCCCCAACCCACCCCCCCAACCCACACACACACACACACACTGCTGGTAGGAATGGATGTTACAGGTCAAAATAAAGGGTATGAACAGACAACCCATTTTGATTGGAGGACTTGTTGCCTATTATGTTACTTCAGCTTCTCTTTTTTTAAAAACTCTTTCATGCATTTCTCTCTCACATCCTTACGGGGAGGAGCTTAGACACAAGGAAGTAAACAGTGAAATATAATAGCATACAAAGCACTTTCAAAAGTCAATTTCCAACATGTTAAATTCTCCTTCACTTAAAAAATATTATCATGGACTTTAGATCTCAAAAAATCTCCCATGTCCTCAATCATCAGTATTAAGCATTTTGAGCATTGATGCAGAAATTCTAAAGCTTTAGCCGTGTAATGACATTCTTACCACTGAAAGAAGTTGCTCTACCTTTGTGTGTATTGTAATCCAAGCTTCTCTTTTCTATTTTGTACAAAACCACACATCCCTATATGGTATACAAAATGATGAGATTTTCCTGAAGATAAACGTCTTGTCGTCCATGGTGTCAAGTATCAAGTGAGAACCTCTCTCACCTGATAGCTTGGTTTCTGTGCCACCGGTTAAGACATAATGTAAATTTTTCAGAGTAAAATGCAATCCAAAGTCTATTCATCTCTAGATTGAAGTGGTTTCCAAGCGGCAGGAAATGGACAGCCGGGTACTTTTTGGGGAGGCAGAGCATCACAACGCACAACACTTCAGAATCGCTGCACTGGTGGGGACTCTCTGATTAACTATAGTTGCACAATCAACCACAAAGCTACTGAACAGCCGCGTCACGATGCTTCCTCTTTCAGTGAAACGGAGGTTACCAAATACAGGAAATGGACTACAAAGCAAATGGCATTGTAGTGTGGTGGGAGAGGTTTTCCCCTCTTTTCTTTCTCCCCACTCTTAACACAACAGATGTTCCCCGTTTGCAGTGATTGCTGAAATATAAAGCAGACAGCATTATATCAGGGCAGGTATGTGCTCCTCGGCATGCATCTTCATCTCCTCTGCTGTATGTCAACAGTTGGTGTGGTTGGTCAAGCCCGCTGCCTTTGAAAACCTGTTTACCGTTAGTGTAATTTCTTGCCAGTGAATAGCCGGGTTTTTCGTTCGCTGGGTATTATAGATGCTCTATTTTTCTACAGTGTGGCAGTCTGCTGGCCTTGAGTGGGGAAGCCTGTGTCGCACGGCTTCCTTTAAGTCAGCCGGTTCACCTGATTCTGGCAGTAGTGACCTGGCATCAGGCCAAATTGTCTGGCTGCGGCTCCTTACCTCAATCTTTGTGGGAGAGGCTGCGCTCTGCTCACTGGTAGGACACCTGCAATCATTTCTGTTCCACTTTATTGAATCCTAAAGTAACTTGTATAATTTTGTGCATTTTGTGCCATGCGCCACAGTCATTCTGCTCCGGCGGCCCTGGATGCTCTGCTGTCTTGCCTTATATTTGTTTGACCCGGTCTTTCTCTGGGATGATCACGCCCTGCTTTGTCCCACTGGGTTGGTTCATCACAGCAATTTTGTGATTTTGTGTTTATTTGTGTGGCTTTATTTGTTTCCAGCTTTATGAGTTTTTTTTTTTTTGCATGTATTAACTTTTCTTTGAGTTGACAGGTTGGTTTTTTTGTTTTTTTTTGATGACCTCAAGTCCCCATGCCCAGAAGAATTAGAGGTTTTTTATTGGTGTTCTGGTTTTATAGATTTCTTGTTTTTTAAAACATTGTTAAATAAATGTTTTTATATGAAAATTCTATCTGTCCAGGTGCATTGTTTGAACCTGTGGCCTTCCCTAAATTTACTGGGAGTGAAATTCCTCCAGCCGGCCATGTCGGTTTTTAGACTCTCACTCATCCCTCTCGTCACAGCCTAAACCTAAACATATGTGCGTTTGGGACCAAGAAAACTCTGGCTTGGAGAAATGGCTTATGGTCAGATGTGGAAGAACGTGGTAAAAGTTGATTGAAATGTTGTCAATCCAAGACCACTAAGATTTGATGCAGCTCCATGTTTACTGCCCACTCTGATGGAACAAAAGTTGCCTTGCATTAACCAGATGAGCCAGATTAATTAGATGAGCAAGTTTTCTTCTTAGTTGCGTGTCTTGTCTTTTCCTTCAGTAATTCTTGATTCAGCGCCGCCTCAGGCAAGGAGGGGAACACATTATTTCAAAGGTTTTGTTGAGTATGTGCAGTGTGAATGCAAACCTTTGCCGGAAGAATGTTGCAACCCACAACTCAACAGAGTATCCAATCATACAGAGTCAAGCGGACTAACCTGGTAGGAATGCACCAGAAATCAGAGTTAGAGTAAGGGCTATTCATAACATTCAAAAGTTGTCACAAATGTAATTAAAGCTGAATTGGGATTGATTGACATGTAGCCTATGTGGAAATTGTGGGAACATTTTAAAACCAACAAGAAGGGATTGCAATAATTTAAGTATCTCATAAGACCAATATTCTATTGACAATCACACACAGAACATGTCAAATATTGAAATTTTACTTGGGTACAACATGTGTCAGTAACGTTTGGGATGGGGCAAAGTAAGTAATACTAAAGAACTGGAACACTTTGCACCATATTAGTTTAATTATTTGACAAAAGGTCAGGAAAATGGATATTAAAAAAAGGTAGAGACTCTGAAAATAAAATAAAAAATAGAGCTATCTCGAGGGAAATTATAATGGTATGGTAGCATATTATTTTTAGAAATATAAAATAACTGATCAAAAGTCAATCATTTTCCAAAAGGTGACGGCTGAATGCAGAGGTGCTGCATGCCAACAGACAAGTGCTTGGGGCCCCGAGCCTGAAGAGGGCTTCCGAGGGCTGATCAACTTTAGATTACAGCGACAATAAAGAGAGTTATTACCGCAATGACCACGTCGGCTATGCAGTACTCCCTAAAGGGGCCCCACCCTCGCTCTTGCTCCTGAAGTGGCAGCAATTTGCAGTGCGTCTTACCAAAACAAGTGAGCCGGTGGTTGTTCAAAATGAGGAGAGTATATCCATCTGGCAGTGAAAAATGAAAGGTAAAAAGAACAGAGGAGCAGAAAAGACTCCAAGCAAGTGGTAAGCAGCACAGATAATACATTTGCTATCTTGCTAAATCAGCTTGGAACAGCTCAGTTTATTCTGTTCCTGTTGAGTCTTGCTGCATAAAAACCACCTGCAATCAACTTGTTCACTCAGGCTATAAACAACACATTTTGACTTTTTTCTGTTGCTATTAAATGAAAGATAAGTTCAGCTAAACTTAACTGTCAAGCTAAGAATGCTAAGAAATTCAGATAATGTAAGGTGCATGGATGGAAGTTATTATTGTATAATGTGCACCACCAGATTGTTTGAATATTACTTTATTATCCATATATGATATGCTGACTTTATGCCTCTTAACACTGTATTTATTAAATGTAATGCAACCTGGTGACACAATGCACTCTTTAGTTTAATGTTCTTCATTTGTACTGTGTTCATTTTGCTACAAATTTAATTAGTTTTGTTTTTTGACAACCGACGAAATAATTAAGAATAAATTAGTAGAACAGTGTACTAGTTGAATGGGGCTGAATGGGGTTGAATTTTTGCCTAGGGCCCCAAAGGACTTTAGAATCACCTCTAGCTGAATGACCTTTTGTACCTTTCTGCCTTGCAGTGAACTTGAAGAAACCTTTCACTGAACACACTGTTGTTTCCTCACTGTATTGTAGTGGTTTCCAGCCTACTTTCCTTGTGGTCCCCCTTGAAGCAACTACCAACCTTCTTAGAAAGTTTGTCCAGTTTCTTTTAGTGTCTGGCTCTGATGCTTCCCCAACAGATGGCTGCAAAGTAGATTCCGCTTTTTGCAACATTTGAGTGAAGACACTGAAGGATCAATGCCAGACTACGGACATCCATCCAGCTTGTAAATGCCTGCATCTCTGATGGTATAGGGGTGCTTGCACATCTGGAAGGACACCATCAATGCTGAAAGATAAATGCAAGTTCAACAGCAACATAAGCTCCAATTTAGACCTTTTTTTTTTCTTTTTTTTTTTTGCACATTTCAGTAATTAAATGCTTTGCCACATCTAGACAACAATATGAGACTGGAAATCCAGACTTTTTACCAACTGGAAACATTTGTTACACCATGAAACCCCAAATACAACAAAAAAGCTAGAATCCAATGTCTGTCATAATTCATGGTCATATTTTACATATAATATATTTTTTTAAAATTTGGGCTTTTAGATAAAATGAGACAAACAACATTTTTATTGCATTGTTTTATATTGTGACCAAAGCCTCTCAGTTGTTTTAGTTGGCTTATAAACCACATTATTTGCCTTAACCTCAATGAATTTATAATCATTTTTTGGATATAAGCCTATTTGCATAGAGTTGGATGATAAAATTCATCACACTCTCATGACTGTGGTTAAGCCTTGAGCTAGACACAGGAGTCAGGCATTTTAGCTTTGCATTATTATGAGAAACAGGGGAAAAGGGCTGTTCTGACACTGTATAAAGATCACTAAGTGACATGAAACCCATCTCTGCGTGAACAAATTTCCAAAACAAATGCTGTCGTTTTAGGGGGTTATGTGCTTTAAACAATTTATTTGTGAGTGTGGCTTGGAGCAGTGTCCTCTTTTGACACCTAATTCTGTTCAGAAATTCTATGCCAGGTTAAAAACTAATCGCAATGTGTGGTTGAAATATGCTGTACTATTGTTATTATACGTCTACTCTAACAATTATGTATAACATTTACAACCAGAATGTCTTTTAAACTTGCTTAAATGTATGATTGTGTTTTTAATCCAGTGTTAAGGAATTTGCAGCATCACAGAGGCAATGTCAGAGCACAGCTTGAGCTTTTGGAGTCCACTGATGTGCATTAATGCCGCTTCATCTTTACTTAAAAGAGTACCTAGAGATGTCAGGGTAGGGGGCTTGATCAGTTTTATTTTCATTCTTTTGTTTTTGTGTCTCTCATACCTCACAGCTGCTAGTCTTACATGCTACTGTCATTTTTAAAAAGCTAATTCATGCATCTTACAATGCAATGTCAATCCTCAGGTTTCCAAGGGACAGGTATTCCTTTTTAAACAAGATTATGAAAATCAGCAAAAGCAAAATAGCATGACGCAGTTTTGTATAATTACATGTTTAGGAGGAAGAATCGTAAAAATGCTGCCATGCATCATTAACTGCAGATGCAAAGATACAGTCTCAGATTCATGATTCGCAATGATAATGCTCATCAAATTTATTCCCGTGTTTCTTAAAAGAACAGCATGGTAAAAAAAAAAAGGGATATGCAGCATGGGAAATGTCATAAACTGTCAGTACAGCCTGTAATCTTGCTCAGGATGGTCTTCATAGTAAGCATCATTAAAAATAAATTCAGCTGCAATTAATAAGCTGCACCTCCCGAGATTCATTTCAATGAAAAGCAAATAAATGATGTCTGCATTTTTGGTATTACTATTGAATCAAGCATATTACTTTTTCTTAATTTTATACTCTGATGAGAAAGACCATAAATATTCAGATGATTGTCTGGTATCTTTGAGAGAACCTCATACCAAAACATTGAAAACTGGGATAATGGGCATAGATAGGTACAGTAGGTAGGTGTAGAAAAGATATAATACTCACTCTTGAGTCCATACCCTATGTTGAAGCATCACTAACTCCCACACACATTTGTGATGTGCTACATTTCAATCACTTTATTTATATCCATCAGGCTAATTAGTGTGCACTGGATCCAAATACTGAGAGGTTCTTACAATGTTTGGACAATTATAAATACATAAAGTGCCATCTGCTCGAGGCTGCCAGGCTTCTCATGGCAGCTGAGACGCAGCAAAAAATTTGCCAACTACCTACTTAGATCTGAATTATAATCATATGAATCTATTTTCTGTTTCTAAATATGACGATTTATCTCAACTCAATCTGAGGAATCGCAACCCACAGACAGCTAAAAAAAAGTATGCATTGTTTTTTTAACAATAGTTGCATCCCTCAGTGTGGCCCTGTTTATAGAAAAATTGGAATGTATTTAAGATACATAATAGACTTTCCCATGTGTTTAATAATCACTACACTCATAAATAATAAATAGACTTGTGAAGAAGCAGCAACACATGCTTTAAGTGTCATGCATTGTGAATCCACACAAAAGGATAGAGCAAAAACATTTTGGCTAGATAATACACTGCCTGGCCCCCCAAAGAAGTCACCACCAAAATAAAAGATCACACACTCTAATATTTTGTTGCATTAGCTTTATTTATGGCACACATTTGCTGTGGCATTGTTTAGATAAACTACTGTAATCTCACAAGATTTATTTCCATCCAGAGTTCCATTATGTTTTCACCATAATCTTGTATTGATTATGGGAGAGTCTGAAACCTTCACAAAGTCTTCTCCAGCACATCCCAAAGATTTTCAATGGGGTTCAGGTCTGGACTCTGTGGTGGCCAATCCATGGGTGAAAATGATGTTTCATGCTCCCTGAACCACTCTTTCACAATTTGAGCCTGATGAATCCTGGTATTGTCATCTTGGAATATGGCCGAGCCATCAGAGAAGAAAAAATCCATAGATGGAATAACCTGGTCCTTCAGAATATTCAACTGATCACATTGGGCACATAATGTTGCTGAACCAAGACCTGACCAATTGCAGCAACCTCAGATCGTAGTGCTTGGCTGCTATGATCTCAGGCATGATGGATGCATCACTTCATCTGCCTCTTTTCTTCCGTGATGGACTTATCACTCTGGAACAGAGTAAATATGGACTCATCAGATCACATGACCTTTTTCAATTGCTCCCGAGCCCAATCTTTATGCTCCCTGGCAAACTGAAGCCTTTTTCTCTGGTTAGCATCACTGATTTGTAGTATTCTTGTGACTACGCAGCTGTTCAGTCCCAATCCTTTGTGTTCCTGTCAAATTGTTCATGTGGAAATTTTCTTGCTTTCACTATTAGACATAGCTGTGAGTTCTATTGAAGTATTTTCTTTTTACCATCTGATTACACCAAACGTTTAAGTGATTGCCGATCACCATCATCCACAATGTTTTTTTGACCACATTTCTT
Source organism: Leptatherina wallacei (assembly GCA_028567055.1). Taxonomy (NCBI): domain Eukaryota; kingdom Metazoa; phylum Chordata; class Actinopteri; order Atheriniformes; family Atherinidae; genus Leptatherina; species Leptatherina wallacei. The sequence goes on from JAOXYM010000019.1 coordinate 10,832,445, forward strand.
CCTGGAAGGCAATGATTCCCACGATTCTTCCAGTTTCAATAATACTTGGGCAGTTCTTAACCCTTTTTTATTTTCTGAAATGTTTTTTCTGCTTGATGCATTCCAATGATTTGACTTAAACAGACTAACATCTTTTCCATGGCCACGTGCTTTCTCTTACAACATGGTTGTTTTACAAATGAGAAGCTCATTTTATCAGTTGGGGTTAAATAACTTGTTGCCAGCTGAAAGTTAATCGCCCATGCAGTAATTATCCAATAGGAGGCTCATACCTATTTGCTTGGTTAAATTTCAGCCAGGCAGTGGAAATGCAGCAGTAATTTTTTTGCTGAATGTTTAGATCTTATTTGTACAATGTCTGAAGTGATGGTTGTATTTAACCTATATGGCAGGTATTTCAATCCACATGAATTATAAATTTAACACAAAAAGTATGGAAATTTGTCTTGGTGGATTATTTTTATGCCCTAATGATATCAATTGGTGCTGTATACATTGCTGGAAATCTCGATAAAACAGCTTTACAACAAGGGTATAACTTGTAAGGATCATGCATTTATGGAATGAGCAACATTGATAAAACATATAGGTAGTATCCCCCCAAAATGTACCATAATCCCCTACAATATTCTCCTGTTGGTATTTACTCTTGTTCTCAAGTGCTGCCAGATGTGTGCCAGTCACAGATGTATGACTGGCATCTGATTGGCACTAAACTAGTGGTTAAATACTGAAATAAGAGTCTGGAACCAGTGGTGATCCTATCTCCAGATCCTGGAACCTGACTTCATCCTCCAGGATGACAACACTCTCCCCCACAGAGCCAGGATCATCACAGAGTTCCCCCAGAATTTGTAAGTTGGAAGAAGATGGAATAACCTGCTGGGAGCCCAGACTTCAGCTCAACTGAACACTTGTGGGATTATGTTTGGTGTGCTGTTTGTGCTCAAAAGACCAATACAACTACACTGGTTGACCTTCAAAAGCTCCTGGTTGAGGAACTGGATGCCATCACACAGCAAAATGTGACCAGGCTGGTGAACAGCGTGAGGTGGAGGTGCCAAGTTGTTGTGGCTGCATATGGATCTTCCACACACTACCGAGGTCCCTGACAGCGTATGATGAATAACATGAAAACACGGCCAAAATTAGTTTTTTTCCTTATTAGTGTGGGAGAGTGCAATCATCTGATCCACCAAGCAACAAAAAAAAAAACATGAATGTGAATTAGAGAATATTACTGGGAATGTGGGGATTTTGGGAGGCACCACCCACATGTTTCACTGTGGTATTATTAAAGGAGAAAAAATTAATTTACCAAAGCTTCTTTTCAACCTTACATTACTGTATTAATGTTTTATTATTGTGGCATCATAATGCAATCTCAGTTATTTAACGTGTGGTCCAAAAGACGTGTTCTGCTTTCAAACAACCTCAAAAGACATGACTGTGAACTGAAAATGTCAAGAAAATGGATTAAAGAGTAAGTGAAAGTCATGGGTTTGGAATATACTAATATTATGCTCTGCTTACATGTATTATTTTATTGAATTATGTAGAATGTAGCTTTCAGGCTTGCTTCCACATTGTTAAATATCTTTATGTTTTGAAGCACAGACCCGAAGATAACCTCAAACATTGACCACCACAGACCTGTTTCACACAGCAGACGTATAAATTGCAGTAGCTACAAGTGGATGTGTGTCAATAAAGGCTCAATATCATTAAGAGTCTCAGTGAGTCATGACAATGAATCAGTATGTACAAAAGCATATCTTCCCCTAAGTGGAACGCAGCCACCTGTGCAGTCCTTATTGTGACAACTCAGGAAGTGAAAAGTTTATTGTGCCTGTCTCTGTGGGAATGTGACCTACAAGGACAGTTGTGAAAAGACCCCGCTGTTCAGAAGGTTTCTCCACAGTCATGGTAATGAGTCCTTATCTGACAGTCGCTTAGTGGAACGGACTTTACAGCAAAGTTTCTATTAAAAACTTGGTTCAAATCCTACATCTGAAAAGGGTGAAGAAGGAAGGCAGCAGAAGTACTATACATTTCAACTACCACTGTAGTAGAGTGCCGTGACTGTAAACTAATGGCCTTTCATGGTGTCCTCAGGTCCTTTGTTACACATCATTTCAAGTAAAAGAAAAAAAAAACCTCAAACAGGCAAAGGAAAAATAAACCTGAGCCCTCAAGAAAGTACTCCATAAACTAAATGATCATGTCACAGTGGCAACATTCATTTTTTATTTGCAGTCTATAATTTGCAGTTACCATCAATAGACCTAAATACATGTGACATTATAATTAATGAATCCATGTTGAACACTGCAGGACTTATTGATTCATTCAATGACTGCATAGAGACAGCAGATGAGGCCCATGCTACTTTCTGGAGTATTTCAATTTAATCTGGCCTTTTTGGATTTGATGTTAAAGGGGGCTGGCTGGCGACTTAGTCAGGGTGTACGAAACCTTTCACCTGATAGCAACTGGGATAGGTTCAAGCGCCCCCCCCCCCCCCCCCCCCCCCCCCCCCCCCCCTGGCCCTGAATTGGAAGCAGGAAATGAAACTGATGGATGAACGTTAAAGAGGCAGTATGTAACATCTTGTTGGCTCTTATAAGGAATAACTGAAAATGTCTATAAAGACAGAACAATTGTTCTTTTTCATAAACTGTCTTATGTCTCTATTGTGTTTTCCTGTTTGTGATGAATTTGTTATTGTGCGATCACTGTACTTGTTCAGAGACCTTGCTTGAGGCTGTTGTGTTGTGCTCTGCAAAACCTGTTGTGATTAGACTCATGCTGCTTTAAACTGTAACAGTGTTTTTTCACTGAGTGATGTCGGATAAATGAGTTGTTCTAGGCTGTGCTATGAGATGAAGTGAAGGAAGGACCCAAATACTGGATGGTAAGGCAGACAGACGTAGGAAATAAGATCAAACTGACAAAACTAAAAGCGCTGCAAAGACAGGATACACAGGAAACAAAACTATAAACTCAAAGCAACTCCAGAAAAACTGACAATGTAACCCTGAGAGACACAAAGACAACTGGGACAGGATAGATGAGAATCTGGCAATGAACCAAAAAATAAATAAATGGAAAATATTATTTGTACAGAGTGAGAAAATTGCTACCAAGGCGCAGGTGTGACAGTCAGAAACTGAAGATCAGGTGTGACATGAACAGGAAGTAAATAATTTCATACTACTGTTGCATGAAAATTGCAGTCGCTTTTCCCCCCCATCAAATTAGTTATTTAAAGCTGTTTGTACAGTAATATATTGACACCTAAACCCTTCTTTTAACCAGAGATGTTCCCAAGTCATTTTTTGCAAGTCAAGTCTCAAGTCTTGAGATTAAAGTCAAAGTAAAGTCACAAATCTTTTTTTTTTTGTAGTGAGTAATCCGTCCTCCGACGCCTCCCATCTGGTCTGCTTGGAACACTATTGTAATATCCAAGGAATTTAAAATTCATACCCACCCTTCATCTAACAGCATTTTATAACAGCACCGATCATTAACTAGAACTGAATGCTCTGTGCCTCTCCACTGGCCAATTTATTTGCTTTACTGAATTCGGCAAAACCTGTAGATGGACATGGACTTTTTTTCAGATGAATAAATATTCTCTCAACATATGAAATAACTACTTAAGCCGAGAGTGGCCGTGTTCCACTATTATTATCATTCTTGTTAGATTCTTATATTATCAGACACTTCAATTCTTATTCCTACCTTACATGTTTCGATGACTGTCTTCCATCTTCCTCAGAGATGTTACTGGGTGGTGTGTGACGTGGTTAAATCAGCGGATTTTCTGTTTGAGGCGGTGTCTGTCAATATGAATATTCTGTGTGACAGGCCGACACCGCCCCTAAGCCGACGTAACCACAAAAAAGCCCCTTCATCCCGGTTTATGGCTGGATGGGCTCGCTTCCTGATCTCAACTGCCTCCCTGATCCAACGCTGGTGTCGATCGTGCTCTGTGCGGATGTCTTTGGCCTTTCCCCAGTCCGTGATATGAATCTCCCGTTTGCATTGGTCCGTCATTGCCGATTTCATGTTTTCTTGTAGTGCCTGCTCTTTCCTTGACCGAGTTTGTCTTTTCTCAGTTTCCTTCTCGCATTCCTTCTGATGTTCTTTTTTACGGATGTTGAAAGGGCGCCCTGTTTCTTCTATATATGTTTTATTACAGGAGTGACATGGGATTTTGTAAATGACATTGCATTTGTTTTCCTGTTCAATTATGTCCATAGGGTGCACTAAGAGTTGTCTGAGTTTTATGTGGGGTTTAAACTATGGTACTGAAATGGTGTTTATTCATTGTCCTTTGTACACACTCTGTGATCCTTCTGATGTATGGCAATGTGATAACTCCTTTGTTTTCTGTTTTTCTCTGGTTTATTTTTGTTTAGTTTCATCCGTTTCCTCCACTCCACCTGTTCCCGTACCTTTTTTATTGCCCACTGTGGGTATTGGCATCTGGTTAGTGCATTTTGGACGTGTTTTTCCTCTTCTTTTCTATCTTCCTCATCTGTTATACGTTTTATTCTATCATGTAATGTTCTAACCACTGATAATTTGTGAGTGGTGGGGATGTTGGTTTCCTGGGAATTTTTATTTTTATGCTGCCATCATCTGTGTGTGTGATGTTTATGTCCAAAAAAGTACCCGGTGAGAACCCACGCATACATGGGGAGAACATGCAAACTCCGCACAGAAAGGCCACTGTTTCGACCCCTCCCCAGCTCGAATCAGCAACCCCCTCTGCCTCAAACTCCGCCTGAGGCTTGAACCAGCGACCTTCTTGCTGTGAGGCTATTATTATTATTATTATTTTCAATCGTTATCTTGAGATAATAAGCTAATTATCTTGTTTTCTTGAGATAAAGGGACAATTTCTTTCATTATCTTGAGAAAATGAGATGATTAAGTTGGCTAAAGCTAAGTAGAAACTGTGTTACACCTGAATAACCCCATGGCAGCTGGGGAGGGGGCTAGAGTCATGTGTAATTCTGTGAATGAGTGAAGGTAAAACTTAATTAACACATTGCAATTTCAGCCTTTGTCAGACATGATAGAAGTGAAACCAGATGCATTGATCAGGGATGTTCCTCCATCTGACATCAGATGGAGGAACATTCCTGACGTCAGACCCCCCCTTGATTCCTGTATGTAGTTAAACTGGAAACCAGCAGACCACAAACAAATTCAATAAAAGCCGATATAATTAATGAATGTAAATAGCTACCTATTTTTTTTTTATAATTCTTATATCAGGTGTCTGGGAGGAACCTGTGTGGAGTTTGCATGTTCTTATGTGCTTATTTGAATCTCTAAACTCTAGGGATGTGTGTGAGTCTGACTGAATGTTGGTTCTGTGATGGACTAGGACCCGCTCCAGCCCCCCCGTGACCATGCATTTGAGTAATCCGTTAGAATTTATCTTGTTATCTCAAGAAAAGTTTGTTATCTCGCGATAAGGAGATAAATTATCTCCACAACTGCTCTTGCCTTCTGTACTTGGCTTCTGTAAATAGCAGAGTTTTTAATGTGTACCGTAATCTATCTGGACCTGCAGATAACTTTTCAAAATACACATGGCAGTTCAAAGCTTTTATGAAAATCTTTTCTGAATGCATAGAGGAGGGCAAGGCTACAAGTGTTTCCCTGCTGCAACACAGTTGACTCAAATTAATGGGTCATTAATAGGCTTTTACAAACCTGTTGGTGGTAAACCTTTTCATTTGAATCAGGTGTGTTGCAGTAGGGAAACATCTGAAACCTGCAGGGCTGTGGCCCAAGAGGTCTGGAGTTAGTAAGCCCTGCACTAATGCATCAGTAAAACCTTGAAATGACTTTGTGAGATGCATACACAAAAGATAAATATGACACTTTTTACAACTGAATAAAAAATCTTGATATTTAGATTAATTTGCTCCAGTTCTTAAAGGTCTGATAAATATTGTAAACATTACTGAAGCAGCAACAGCTCTAACCTATTTTTTCTAATATACAAACCTAAAAACATCTCATTGTTTCCAATGGGTCTGATGATTTATCAGTCTCTGTTTAATGTTATCTGGGGTGGGTCATGGCAAAGACAGGAGTCTAAATAACTCACAGTATTCAGTAAATGTCTCATTTTAATTTTTAAAGACATCCAGTGAATCCCAATCTGAGTTAAAGTTATTGTGTGCAGAAGTAGTAACAAGCTAATGTTTACACTGCTATGGTGCTATGCTCGTTGCTAATATAGATGCTAACTTCAAGCTTTCATATTACAGTCATTAACCAAGAAAATATTGAAAAATAAAGATTGTTCACGGTATCAAATTGCGAGTCCAAGTCAAGTCTGAAGACACTGTATATGTGACTCAGGTGCGACTCTAGTCCGACTCCCAGACTCGAGTCCCCATCTTTGCTTTTATCCCTCTTTTATGTTTGAAGCTATGAAGCAAAATTTTTCATTTTTAGAACACCTTTTTCATCCATTAAATGGCATATTTTACTTTACAGTGCAAACTTTACTTTGTAAGGCTCCCATAATTGCACACAAGTGTGCTAAAACTGGCAAGGAGATTTGAAATCCTGCACAAGGCTGTGTGCCACCACATATTTTGATTTAATAGAGATGGTGGTGCCAAAAAGTCCGGGGCTTGGCTAAACAAAAACTGGAAGCATTCACTGATTCCAAAGGGATTATTATTTTGTCTTGTTGAGGAGGTGTAAAGAGCAAAGTTTTCTGATAACACCTCCAGCAGGGATTTCAGGCGCAAATGTACACTGAGAGGTGTGAGGATACCAAAGTACACATAAGGCAAGAATGTAACCCATATGGTTTAAATAAACTTAGGTCCTGCTCATGTGACCACATAGGATGCTCAGAACATTTAACATTGCTGTACTGAGTTGAGACTGTTTCTTTTTGTAAGTTATATTACAACTATACTCACTCTACTCAACATTATAACACTACTGATATATTTTCTCAGATTTTCTTGTTTTTTTTTCATTTTTTCTTCTCCACACTGACACTGCACAGTATAGGCAAAGCAAAGGAAGTTAGATGGGGATGTTTTATGAGGAGACATCCATCAAATAGACACTTGTCACTTCATTAGCCAACACTTCTTTAATACTAAAGAAGCTAAAATTTGAATAGACAACTTGAGCTCTCCTTTCAGTGTGTCCCTCACACTGCTTTGCTTGCAAATGCTCAATGCTCACCTTCCCACAAGCCTTTGCATTACAAGCACATGTTTCCTTGTCCAAATGAATGAGGGTTGTAACTTTGCATGTGAATCTTGTTGCTTGTGGACTTTCACCATTGGGTCTCTTTTGATTTCATCACAGACCCTGCTGGAACCA
>JAOXYM010000019.1:10888550-10899615 GCA_028567055.1 Leptatherina wallacei
ACCCCTACCAACTCATAGGTGCTTCCTACAACCACACAACAGCCTCGGTGGCTGGTTGAGAGAAGACGAAGATGCGTGCTGAGCGATCCAAACCCTGGGTCTTTATAGTTACGCCTCCCCCGCCAGCAACCAATCCCCACACAGCACCTGCACACTCAAAGGGAAAGCAATCAGTCATAACAATAGTTTTCAAGAAAAGTTCTTCAGGCATCTGGGAGGACTTTCCAAAGCTCTTCTTTGAAGGTTGCAGCCTTTTGTCTTATTTTCTGTAGATCTGAACTCACATTGCCTAAATAATGTTGCGGGGTTCTGGGAACAATTCATCACTACATATTACATGTTACTACTCATTTTCAGTCTTTAGTTCTTGTGTCATTGGACATGCCTTTTCTCCCCACTTGCCTTGGCATTTCCCTTAATAATGGCTTCTTTTCTATTGTATTCTACAGTCATTTAGCTGACACTTTTATCCAAAGCGACTTACATCTGAGTTCACCAGTGATGCCAATACTGGAGGCGAGGAAGGTTAGATGTCTTTGCCTTAGGACACAATGGCAGTTGACTGGGGGAGCAGGATTTGAACCGTGAACATTGCGGTTATTAGACAACCTGCTCTACCACCTGAGCCACTGCCGCCCTCATTTCTTGACAGAAATAGAATGAAATTCTGACGAAACCTCGTTGAACAGTAAATGGATCAACTGACCATACTGAGATATGAAAGGTTTTCGGCAAATAGCTTTTGGGTAGAACATAACTTTACACCAACAAAGTGCCCGTAAAACCGACATCTTTGACATTTTCCATTGCTGTAACTAACGAAATCCTAACAACTTACCATATATGTCTTTGAGGCAGACTAAAAAGTGCTTAAAAATGCCATTTAAAATAGTTTCTTTGTTGTGTGTTGGCATGCTTAAATGGGTCATAGCTCAGTGTTAAGAAACAAACCAAAAAATACATTCCTCTGAAAATGGTCAGGTACAAGAACTGGAGTGAAAACAAGTAATAAAAACAGCCCAAAGAAAACTCTGAAAGACCTTCAGTAATCTTGGAAAACTGCTTGTCAAGAAAACTTGAAATGATTACAAAAAAGTAGGTTCCCCTTGGCAATAAAATAGAAAAGAAAACAGGCTTTGTTCAAGGCATTTGCTCAGCACTGTATGCATGATCAGTGTTGCATGTCTGTGGGCATCAAAACAATAAAGATTGCTGCTTTCTTTTACTGATTCAACAGTCACCTTAGGAGGAAAAAACCAAATCATTAACCGTCATTATTCTTTTTTTCTCCTATTTGTGTCAGCAGAACACTCATTGTCCCTGTTTGTCACTTTCAGACAGATTTGGAAGCATGTTGAAGCCATACACAATTTGATCGCTGATTAAACAGAGAAGCTGATCTGTACGGACACTAAAGCCTGCATCTGTATGCAAAACACTTTGCCAAAATTGATTTCTGTGTGATCAGTGCATGGCTAAACTTAGAATGACATTTGGGCATTCGTTTCTGGCATCTGCAGGAATAGTTAAAATGACAGAACCTATTCCACAATTCAGAGGAAAGTCGTCTTGTCCTCCAAGCTTTTTGCAGGCGCACCTCATGCCAGTCATGGTGTTGACTTTGCTGTCCCCATTTAAAGCGACCCCTTGAGACACATGCTCTGTGTTACTTTTTTCTTTACTTTCAGGTTTAATGTCTCTTTCAACCCTTTACCTCGTCCTGTCAATAAACGTACCACACACATCATACAGGCCTGCTATACTGCATGCAGCTTCTCAAAACACATTCAAATAAAATAAATACATGATGCCGATGGCAGTGAAGCAGGTGAGAGTGGTAGCACTGTGAGCTTTTAGACTGTCTCGGATCGACTCACGCTTCTGCCCACTGACTGAATGCATTTACTCAAAAACACTGCTGACTTTATAGATTCAAGACATTGATTTTCTTATTTTAAAACTTAATAAACTGTAGATAAAAAATAGAAAAATAGCTAATCTAGTGGACCGCTCTTCCTTGGTGGCTGGCATTAGTTGATTAGTTTGCCATGCATAATTGAAAGCTTCATTTTTTAATCAATTGAGAGGCTGGCTTCACAGAATACTGTAGCGATAATACTATATTTGAAGTGAGTAACCACACACTCATCTGTGGCTGCTCTCTAACATTTCTAATAGAGAAAATATCATCGAAAAAAAACAACAACACATTTCTGGACTTCATCAAAACGATACGATATCTGAAATAAATTTGTATTATTCATGCAATCAGCAACCCAGTCCAAAGTGGTTATGTTTCGATACCTACAGATTCAGATCATCTCAGAGTTCCTTTTTTTTGTTGGTGCCTTAATGCACAAGCCATAGCCATATGTGCAACAGCAAACGCTGACAGAGTAAACAGAATACCTTACAACCTGAAGAGCCTGACTCAGCAATCTTACCTCAAGGTTCTTTGTTGTTCTTGCAGATAGATTTTGTCTATTTTCAATTAAATGTACTTGTTTATGTTTTTGAGCACTTTACAGCTTTTTTTTCAATGTTGTTTCAAAGGTTCAAAGTTTATTCCTGATTTTAGAAACAAAAACATACACATCTTTGTAGCCTCAAAGATCTATCAAGAATAAAAGCATGCACTCCTTAAGCCAGCGTGGAATACAGGGGACCATCAGACCACACAAATCTAGGAAAGACACTTGTTGGAAGAGAGAGGAGCAAGGCAGGAATATGAAACGAAATGAAAATTGGTTACTTGAGCTGATGATAACTTATCACATCACTGGAAATAAGAGCTTCCAACATGTATTTATATGCTCCTTAGACATTCAATTCAATTCCCCTTTTTTTGTGTAGCACAAATTCACACTGTAGACAATCAATTAAAACCAATTCATTGTGATCCAATTAAAACAAATCTACATGATAACAGTGTTCATACAAACCTGATCATAAAAATAATTGCCAAGCTTTGGAAAACCAGCGGATTGCATTGTATTAGTTTATGATTCTCCCATCCTGAGCATGCATGGGGTGGCGGGCGATAGGGAATTTATAGAGCCTTAAAGTAGCACTGGTTTTGACCCGTTTTGATGACACAGTGACATATCTTAAATACATTCCTGAAACCGTCGATACCCTGCAGTGTCTCAAGGCTGAGAAACAGCATTTCACAACTTTTGCTTCCAGGGGGGCTGCGTAACTTTACAACTGATTTCACTTCATGCACCCCGTCACGCGCCATGATGGCTATCAACAAACTGGCTGTTTTGAACTTGCACAATAACTGATTCATCAAAGAAACCCAAGAGGATATTACTGGAGGAAGAGAGGAAAAGAAAGACAAAGGGACACAGTAGGAAGATAAGAGTCAACATCAAACTGATTTTTACTGGCTGGAGAGAGCTCAGAATAGAGGTGGGATGTAAGTCGGAAGCCAATTAGCCGCTGTTATTATCTTTATTATATTAAAATCATGAATATTGTCTTAACATTTATGGTTAAATATTTAGAATAGTTAATTTTTCTATATAGTTTTATTTTTATTTATTTGTTATGATATTATTTAATAAGAGTGTCAGCAGGTAGAATGAGGATGTTGATGTTATAGGGACGATCTCTCACCATTTTTGAGTGTCTGAGTCAAAATTCAGAGTTTTAAATTCAAATGAGAATTTGCAGTCAACTCTCAGTGACCCTTATTTTTCTTTCTTCCCACATAACATAATCAAATAGGACACACTTGGCTGATTCATATGTTACAATTGTCAGGCATCGGGTTGGCTTAAAATAATTTTCCACTTGGTGAGGTTTAGAATTTGGAGATTCTCTTTGCAGGCACAATTTAATTTGGAATACTCAGTGTTAATACCATTCTAGAAAGACTCAGATTGAATGACTTTATGATGTGCTAAAATCAGATTGAAAATGATAGTGCATTTATACATGACTACCAATCATATTTGGATTTTTTTGAACCAAATAGAATGATTAAATCTTTCTCATTCTCAAATATCTCTGTGTGTCCTCAAACAATCCAACTTTTATTCCTCTAAAGTTTCTCTGAATGTCTTGTCGTGGCCTCAGCTAGTGCTAATTATTGTATTCTCAACTATGCAGCATAGACAGCCACAGGTTCACTCGTGGTGTTTATGCAGTGCCTTCCAAATGATTTTGTTCTACTTGGCTGCACACTTTAATGAAAGTGTAAATGCTTTTGGAATGGTGAATCAGCTGAGTTGGGCGGATTAGCACTTCCCTTTTCCACAGCCTTGATGTTTAATTACCGCTAGTTTGTTGTTTTCTTATTCATCTGTTACTTTTCTCTTTTCAACTTTCAGTCAGCTTACATTTAGCCAAGAGCCTGAGTAATTGGTACTTTGAGGAAGGGTGGCGGAAAACTGGTGAAGAGGAACCTGTCTGGCATCTTCCTGACAGACAGATGTCTAAAGGAGGATTTGGAGTGATCCAGCTATTTTATTAGCAATGTATTACGCACAAACATCTTCACTGAAAAGCCTTAGTTGATCAGAAATTTTGGGTTTCTAGTTTCTCTGTCTCTATTTTCTCACTCACAACCCCTTTTTCACTCATCAGTGTAATTTCTTTTTTGCTTTTTCTCCTGTGGCATCAGGTTTTGGAATGCCATCACACCTGGCTGATGGAGTACGTTTAGGTCGTCGGTTGGGTCTGACTTGTATTTAGCATTTAAATCAGGCCAGGATTCGCTGTGATCTCATTAACAGGACACCTGACTGTATTTGCTGTAAAGCCTGGGCATTAATAAAGGTCCCTCATGGGTTGAAAGGGGGAAAGATGAGGCTTGTCGTGCAGCTCAGGTAATTTACTGCAGTAGAACAAGATGGAGAGATTGTGTTATTATAGACTTGATCGCTTGGCAGGCCGACTCGTAATTGATCTGTGCTCTGCAGAAGTGCTCAGTGGTGATGGAGGGTGTGGTTGTGGAGGAAGAATTCGATGAAGAATGTAATACATACTGTACCACTGTCAGACAGATCCATAATTTGAGAAGTGAGAAGGCAGGCAGAGGAGAGTTAGACAAGTGAATATTGATTAGAAATATTCTCTGTGACACACATTTAGCAAATAACATAAGGATTAAGGTTTTTTTTTTTTTTTTTTAGGGTTTGGCTGCTACTCATAACTGTTAGTCTAAACAACAGTGAGATATAAACTGAATTTAGTCATTTTGGAGAAAGTAGAAGGACAAACATGGTGCAACAGTCGGAAATGTCCATCAGTGAAATAGCAGATGCATAATACACCAAATTCATAGATTAATTTTCTAATCCTGTTCAGGGACACAGGGGGGCTGGAGTCTATCACAGCTGCCATCAGGTTAGAGGGGTTGGCAGTCCATCACAGGGACAAACGAGACATATGACCATGCACGTACACACTGTCTGCTCGGGTCAATCTAGTATCTTTAATTAACATGATATGCATGTTATTGGACTCTGGGAGGAGACAAAATCCTGGCCCTGCTGCCCTTCTGTATGGAGTTTGCATCTTCTCTTTAGGTGTTTCTATTGATGTTTGCGGCCACAATGCTAACCACCACCTGTACCCCACTTGCACGTCAGTTCAGCCTTAAGTAACATCTCGTGGTTGGCCTGGGAATCCTTTGGGAGTGTAAATTTCATTTTCAACAACTAAAACAAGCCTTTCATAGTGACTCAAGTGAATGCTGTCTTGTGGATTTTTACATCACATCACTTCACAACAGACATTTGTTTACAATCTTTTTCAAGTGAAGAACGTCCCTGATGTTCCACATCATTACGACGGCTGCAGTGGCTGCCCATCATCTCCAGCTGCCAATCCGCTGAATCCATCTGGACTTTTGTCAGTCTTGCTGGATAATTTATTGCTGGGCTCTTTTTTTTCCCAAAGATTTAAAGTCAGGCCTATACTACATCATTCATGCTTTTTCCAGGTAAATTGCTCATATCTGCTGTCTCGTGGTATTTTGGGATTAGACAGACAGAACTGCCAATCGCAGCTGATCAATGGAATAACTTTAAAGTTTAAAGTGAGGCATTGTTATGAGTGGGATGTAGGGATGTCAAGATTGCTTAATTTCACAATTATTAAATTGTGGTATTAAATGCCACAATTAATTAATTGTAAAGATCCATCAACATTGTCACATTCCATGAAAGATTACGTCTGAACCGTAACGGAGATCGGTGTAACTGCGGCATAGAATGAATACGAAGTAACTCAAGATCTGCCTGTTGCCACTAGTGTTGCTTTACTTCAGTTCTCTGGATGTGCTCCAGTGGCTATGGCTGAAGAAGAGTTATTAGTCATCCTTGTTGGATTTGAAAATGACCAAGGTGTCATTGTGGCGGATGACTCACGGCCTGTAAAGCATGATATAAAAAGTTACAGTGAAAGGAAGAAATACACTGAATATGATTCACCACCTGCAAGATAACCACCAGTTTTTTACAACAAAGTAAAGGTAAAAGCACAGATGTCTGGTTAAATTATGTCAACGTTTACCTAACATAATATTGAAATGAAATGTGATTGTGTCATTTGCAATTTTGCAATTATGTACAACCGATTGGGTTTATAGCACAACGTGAAGAATAGTTTAATTGTTCAAACATAGCTGACAACGTGTAAGTTTGATGCCTTTAAGTCGTCAGTGTGCAATGGGCTGAAGAAGAAAACAGTATATGATTACAGATATATGGAATTGTCTCTTTATTTTCCCTGTTTTTAAGTTTTATTTATGTTTCAAACAGCAGCTCTCTGCTGGAGGACAGCTAGAAGTCAAAAGCTAGCTAGATGTTTTTTTTTTGTTTTTTTTTTTAAATTCTCTACTCAGGTTCCAGGTAGAGGTCTTGTATCCTTCTCTGTTTTCTCTGAGACAAATCAAGCGTAATATGTAGTTTTTATAATCTATTGTTTACAGAGCAGAGGGGATCTAGTTGGAATAAGCCTTCCTGGTTACTTTACTTTGTTTCTATATTGTTTTTTTAATGTTGGCATCAAAAGATAGGAATAAATAAAACAAGTATCCATGTGATTGTTACATGTATAGTGTTGTGAAATAAATTAGTACATAATAATTGTGAAAATCATACACACATGATTGTTTTGTTTGACAATAATCGTACCGAGAAAATCTTTAATCTAGTGGGATGGCTGTCATGTGAGTTATACAATGGATATGGATAATTGGTTCACTTCTTGAGCAATTCTTCTTGTTGCAAAAGATTGAGTTTTGCATGCTGATCACAGAGAAACAGACAACTACAATATGATTCACAACTGAGAATTTTAACAATTATTTTCATGCCCCTTTGATAAATAATTCCTTTTTGTTATTTATCATGGAAATGTGAAATGATTCCAAACATCTGCACTATCCATCAACACACCAGGGTAATACCTTTTTTACAACAAAAGCGCAGATGATGCAAATCCTGAAGGGCTCCTATAAAATTGCATATCTTGACCTCAGTGTCTCACTTGCACAATGTAATGTCCTCTCCTTTGTTCATTTGGTGTTTTATCTTCAAAAGAGACAAAGGAAGCAAATTAATCCTCCCCCAATGTTTACCATAGCATTGTTTATCGACTTTATCGAAGAGGGCAGAAATCTCCAAAGGCTGCAGCTGAAATCAGAGCAGTGACACAGCCTCAGCGCTGACCTAACCACGCAGCCCTTTCTTAAGCGTCTGCAACAAAACACTATATTGATCGTTGTGCTCATGGGAGTCAAACCTGGAACAAATAGAAAAGCTAACTTGAGCTACTCTAAATTATTTTGCTGTCTTCATCATAGCTGTTTACAACAGGGCCCTTTGGGGTGGCCAGAATCAATCAGGCCCTGTGGAGGTGTACTTATTATATGCCAATAAATGGTCTAATAAGATGCATACACGTCATTTAATATCTAGTTAAAAAAAAGTCTATAATAGCAACACTTTGGTTCGGTTATACATATACGGTTATACAAGTTATACATTGACTTCTGTAAGCTATTGGCACTGTTCTGCAATATGGGCCATTTCCTGCATGAATCATAGTGTTTAGAAAGAGGAAATATAGCGTCCACAATATTTGAAGTGAGCCTTGGTATGGCAGCAATGTCACTATGTGTTTGTCAGATCAGTCTAAAATGTTTTTGGAAAGAAATAGATACGTCCTTTTACATCAAGTTAGACTTTAGCCTTAAATTCATCAAACAGCCCTCCACACCAACCGCCTTCGTTTTCCTTTCCTTGGTCCACTGGCCCTGCTGAATGTCTGGCGAGGGTGCAAGAAGAGTTGACATCTAGGTCAGCATGAGTGACTCAGACCTATCGCAGGAACACAGAGTTGGATTATAGGAGGCTGAAAATACTCTGAAAACATGCAGGCACTAACATACAAAGACACACACACACACAGCTATCATTTATTCCCTTCTCTGAGCTTATTCCTAAGAACTGATTATTAGCCATGAATGTTTTGTGTCTAAGGAAGTAGAAGAGCAAGGTCATGAACAGTCATGTAGATTCAGTTCTAAATGCATTTGCGTCATTCTGCACTCAGTTGCTGCAGAGAAAACAAAACTTCAATTTATTTCCTCTCTGTTTTTATTGCAGAGGTGACGGTTTATACAAATTAAATTCAAAACCCTGTGGCCTTCCATTATTGCCTGCGTTGGCTTAAATTGCCGATGAATCTCACACGTTACAAGAAAAATATTTCATCTTATTGTTGCAGAAATTCATTAGTGATGGGTTTCCTGTTTCGTGTGCACTCCTTCTTAGATTGATTATTTTGTGACACTCTCCATTAAAGCCCCATTAGCTACCATCATAACAGCCTATTTTCATAGCCAACAATAACCCTCAAATAGAAAGCATTGGGGAAAGAGCCCAAGATGCAAGCACGGTTTGACAGTTACATGATTGTTCATCATTAGCTGACATTGTCTATGAGACAATGGAATGTCATTCACTCAAGGGTTATGCTACATGCTTACACGACAGAGGATGTTGCTGTTGCAAGGTTCTATGGGGAAGAGAACCAAGAAGGACTCACTAATGATAAAAGATGCGATTCATTTAGTTTTTGTACAAAACATTCATCCTCAATATCCGCAGCTGCTCTCAAGCTTTGATTAAGAGATTCAGTAAAATTGCATGAAAAGGAGAGTGTCAAGAGGAGAAACAGACCATTTCCTCTGCACCTGCAATCGTTCTCTCTCTCATTTTCCAGTCGTATGATACATAAGCAAAGGTGGATAAATGTTTATTACTTGAAGGACGAAAAAAAAGACAAAATAATCTCTTACTGAGGCTCCAAAGTTTCTACTGATTACTGAGTAAGTCTGCCTGTAAGTGTCACAACTATTTGCATGAAAAATTGTACATTAATTTAATAAAGTGCAAATCCTTTTTTGCTTTGAGAGTCTACTATTTTGTTTTTTTTCCCCCCGTTTTTCACCTCATCCTTCTGAGATAATAATCAAATATGGATTAAGATATAATTCTAATGCCTAAATGATGAATTCTCATGACAAATTATGATTGTCTGGTGAATTTTTATTTGAACATAAAAGGTGTTTTTGGCTGGAAATTGTATTCAAAAGTTTTTTTTATACATTTCAGCAATATGTACGTATTTCTACGTATATGTTTTGTTTTTAACATAGCTTTTTTTGTAATGCATATCAAAGTCTGTATTTACTGACAAAGGTTACCGCAATTTCCAAACAAGGTTCAGTATAAAAATGGAAGTGATGTGAGAGCATGTGGGCAGAACAGCAAACTCTTGTCTGGCTCTTGTCAGCTGCCAGCAGACACTTACAAAGCGTTGTCTTTTCAGACAAATTGTCAAGAAAGTATTTCCACACCGGTTATTGTGCTATGCTTTTGATATATCATTATCATGTAAACTTATAAGAGACTTTCAGAACCAGACTTAAACAAACTGAACAAACTGATCAAGAAAGCTGACTGTTTGGGACAACTCTGGAGCCGATTGTACGGAGAAGAATGCTGCACATGCTGCTTAACACAATGGACAATTCTTTACACCTTCTATACACCACAGGTAGGAAACAATAGAGAGCGTGTAGGGGAGAAGCTTTCTGAGATCTGCTGCAACACAGAAAGATACAGGACTCTTTTCTTTTTTTTATTCATTATTTAAATGAAAAAGATAAACAAACAAACTTACAACCCTGCCACATTATGATTTCCCCTCTTGGAATAATCAAGTATTTTCTTTTCATTTCATTTAACAATTAGTTTGATCATCTATAAGGGTTTAGTTTAACATCAAAAAGCCAAAACCCACTTGGCATAATCTTTATTGCCTTTTTATGCACTCTGGAAGCCAACTAATATAATTTCCCACTGCTGACCTGCCTTCTCACTTTGCCACAGCCACAAAAGACTGCCAGTAAACTGCGCCGCTTTCTCTGTTCTCATGTCTGGGACATACTGTCAGGAAGATGGTGAGATTGCTGAGGCACAGAGGCATAAATGACAAGAGACAAGACACACTGCTCTATCTCCCCAGAGAGGAAAATCCTCTAACAAATGCAGCAGTTATACAGTGTGTTTAAGAGGATGTGCTACAGAGAATTGAAAATAAATATATAAACTGCTAGCATGTAATTCTTAAGTAGTTACTTCAGTGATCCAGTTATGTCTCTAAGTAGCCGACATCATTCTTCTATAATTTATTACCAATGTCTTTCATAGGAAAATATGGATAATTTTGTTCAGTGACTCCAGTGTTTGTGAGGACTTGACCAGATTGCCGGACCTCCACAGTTGGGTCTCTAGGAGCAGCTTGCTGCTGCTGCGACACTGTGCAATCCATGGCCGTCACATCTCCTGGTTTCTGTAAGTCTGCTTAAGTCAGATGGACTTCTATTGGAGTCTCCCTGGCACTGGATTCCCTAGTTTCCATTTCAAATCTACAATGGTAAATAAAATTTAATCTTTTTCTGTTTAAACATCTGCAGCTCATCCAGAATGCTGCTGCTAGAGTTTTAACCAGGACTAAGAGATCTGAACACATCACACCA
>JAOXYM010000019.1:10920388-10936946 GCA_028567055.1 Leptatherina wallacei
CTTTAGTACACATCCAGTTATTTTATTTAAAGAGCTCAGGGCCCAAACCAGAATAAGGTTATTGGTGGGCTACACACTCAAGAGAAAAAGTACTTTTTAACGTGATACCACAGCATGATACCACAAAAGGAATCAAATATACAAAACAAAAAATAAAAAAATGAATGCTATGTGCATTTGTATCCTTTAAGATTTGCTCAAGGTTATACTAGATGAGATGCCCATTAGAAGCTCAAAAGTGTCAAATATTGAATATCAGAACATGACATTGGGAAGGTGAATTTTATTTAGGCAGCAAGATAAGTCTAATGGGTTGCACAGTTTTCCCAAAGGAGGACCATGTGACATAAAGTCAAAAAGGTGACATATGAAGACCAATTACAGGATCTGCACTGCTTGTATGAAACTATGTGTGCTGCAGCTCTGGTTCTTTTCTAATTCAGGAATGATCTGGTGCTATTAATATTGTACCTCTTGTTGAACAGCAAAGGACACCATTGTCTCAAATTGACAGAGGCACACAAAGGCCAGTAATCAAAAGCCCTTATACAGTAATGAGGCAGAAATATTTAACAGTACATCTTTGCCTTTGATCCACACTATTACCTTTGGGCATGATAATAAGTCTGATGCTAATGTGTTAAGTGCTAACAATAGAAACTAAATGCTCTTTTATGGGTTGAATGGGTATTTAAATCTGGTCACACAAAGTAGTTCCAGGGTAGAGGAGGTCCAAGGCGCACTATTTGATGATGATGATTTTACTGAATTGCATTTCAGGGGGGAAGAAAAATATAATAAAATAAAGAAATAAATATACAGTTGTGCGCAAAATTATTCATACCCTTCCATTACAAAAGGAAAAAATACAGCTGTCACTGAATTAAGCTGAAATTGACAAAAGTAATAATAAATAAAAATGTCATGAAGATCATGACATTGTTTCTGAATTGTGGTTCAATAAAAATATTTTTTTAAAAACAAGCAAAAAATATGATGAACTATTATACGCTACGTCACTCATAAGCTAATGTTTTGTTGAGCAATCCTTTGAGGCGACCACTTTCTCTAACTCTCAATTAGACTTGTGTACCTGTCCACAGGTATTTTGCCACACTGCTCATCAGCAAAGTGCTCTCATTGGTCCAGGACTGTATTGTTTGTTTATTTTTTATCATGTTTTCAACTCAATTAAATAAAAAAAAATTAGTATTTCATTAAAGTATAATTTTGCATCTTTATTATTACTTTTTTCAGTCTCCAGCTATTTAAATTACTATCAAGAACTTTGCCTTTTCTTTAATGGAAGGGTATGAATAATTTTGTGCACGACTGTGTATGTGTATATGTATATATATATATATATATATATATATATATATGAATGTATGTGTGTGTGTGTGTGTGTGTGTGGCTAAGATTAGTTCACATTAGCACATGGATCAATACATGACAAAGGCACAAAAGGCATTGGTAAAAATACAAGAAGAACCAAACACGAGCTGCTGGTTGACAGAACTGTCACTCAAGACTGCAAAACCAGACAAGCCTGTGAATTGACTGGATTGATTACCAGAAAGTCTATGACTCAATGCCACTTACATGGATCCTGGAATGCCTAAAGTTGTACAAGGTCAACAACACTATAAGGCCCTGATTTGTCAAAGGATTGTACCTCTTAAAACAGGCGCAAAGTTGATAACGGACACAAAAACATGCAGCAGCTGATTTATCAAACCTGTCGCAAAGAGGAATGTGTCCGCAAAACGATTACAATGGCGCTGCAATGCCTTTTGCGCTTTTGCCTTGAATGAATATGCAATCTGGGCGTTTTTCTTCCAGAAGGCGCAAAAAACTGGGAGGAGTAGATGCAGATATATCAGCTTTGCGGCGCAACATGATTTACTAAATGTGGAACATATTTTTAATATATCAGAATATAGGATGTTTTTGCACCTATATTTAGCGCTTCTGAAAGGCAAGCATAAACTGACTCATATATGCGCACAATTGGATGCAGCTGGATGAGAAGCGATGATCAAATGCTTCAGGATTGTAGAGCAGCATCCGTCTGATTCAGAATCTTTTGTCATGGCCGGTTGGATACAATGACTGAACTTCTGGAACAAAATCTTCCCATATCAACGGATCATTTTTGTGAATATTAAAATCACAACTGTTGTTTAGACAAACGTTGTCAAAAGGAGGCGTGTTTATATTTATTATATCTATAACAACTATGATGTATTAAACAGAACATGTTTCAGTTTGTGCACATACCTTGTTCCACAACCGGGTATGCGTGTCATACCCGGCATTATCTGCTCCTCGCAGAAAGTGTGCTGCACCTACTGCTCAGTATTGGTCAGGGGAATCTCCTCTGTCAGCTCCCCACCTGTACATTTACAGAGGTTTTATTACTAGCTTATTTTGTCTTCTTCATCTTATATCGTGCCATTTCTTCTAAAATCATCTGTTCTTCTTGTTCTTTCGACAGGTTTTACCTTTTGGCAAACACTCTCCCATATTACAGTCCTTCTGGTCACATTTAGATGTCTCTTCTACTAATTTTTCGATCTCCATTTATTTTTTGTTTGCGACCGTCTTGTTCTGCTTCTAACCAGCAAATCATTTGCACACGTTATCAATTATGCAATTGAACTTAGTAGATCACCCGCAAATCATGGAAACACAACAGGCGCTAAATATTTGCAGGGCAATTTATTTAGCGCTCACTATTTGTAATCTTAGTAAATCAGGGCGTAAAAGCCTTCGTTGCAAAATCTATGAGGCTGTGGAAGACCATTGAGGCCAATTTCGAACCTCTTGCGCAAGTCTACATCAAATGTGATATATACCAAGGGAGCTGAAGTGAGTGCTTGCAGGATCAGGAAACCCCTCTGTCAGAGAGTCTTGCAGACTTCTGATCACTTCATGAGAGAAATAGTGTCCCCACACTAAAGTGGCTCCAACAGATATTTTGAGAAACATCAGACATTTCAGTCCAGAAGAGCGCAATCCTAGGAACAGCCGAGATACAGGACCCGAGCCAAAAAGAACCAAAGTACTACTAATGAAATATTTTATTCTGTTGGGTAAATGTAAAAGTTCTTTGATAAGCAAGAGATAAATATTTGCATTCACGAGAAACACTGTTAATGAACCAAAGAGACATTTTGGCTACATGCAAATGTTAAACAATACTACTGTCATGCTGCATCATCTTTTTACCACACTATACACAGCAAAACAAACATTTCATTTGCTTCTGTACTATAATGCTACAGGGAGCCAAATCCTTTGAAAACAGGGCAGCTTGTTAAGTTTATGAAGTGCATATTTCAGTGCTCAGATTTTAATTTAATGCATAATACAGCAGCGCACAAACTCTTGTAGCCACTCACAATGCAATGAAATGTAATTGGCTGCCAGGATACAAGGTTAAATGGGCCAATATTGGTTTTCAGTCAAGAACTTAATCCAGTGGGTAAAGTAGAGAGACAGCTTGACAGAAGTGTACAAATATCAGCAGTAACATGATTATATCATCATCCCTTATTTTCAACTGCCAGCTCAGTTTTAACTGAAAAGTGCTTCTTTTTATTTAGGTACACACAGCAGGTCCTTTGATCCTTCACTCAGCAGTCTGTGAAAGCTTCAGTGTGCAGGGGAAAAGAGGTTCCTCAAAGTAAAACCTAAAGGATTGGAGAAAGCTGAACAGTGGTTAAAACTCCAGTAATTCTGACACAAGCAGAGAAAGAATTATATCATTATATGTGGCTAGACACCCTCTCTGATTTGAGGGAGAGCTTCAGTGACCCATATGCCAAAATGTCTGCTTATCCATGTTGCTTTTTAATTCCCTTGATTTTGTTTGCTTGCTGTTTGATTTGGATGCAAACAGACCATCTGAATTGTGTTACTCTTGGATTATCTGCTGTGGAACCTCTAAATCTAGCTCCTTTGTTATTCAAAACTGTTTTATGGAGACTGTTTATTTCCCTGTTGGTCTGAATAGGGCTCCCAGGGCCAGAAAAAATAATTAAAACTATATACTAACTTTGTGCATCCACATTCATTTCTCCAGATTTATAAAGCCATGCATACATATGTTTCTCTGATGTTTCTCTGATATGGGACCCCCTGAAATTAATCTTGCGACGCCCAGTTTGAGAACCACTGGTCTATAGCACAGATGCCACCTGTCTCTGTTGTGGAGCTTTTCAGCTCCCTTAGGGTTACCTTTGTTCTCTTTGAGGGTATTTTCTATGATTAATGCCCTCCTTGCCTGGTATGTGAGTTTTGGTGGATGGTCCTCTCTGGGCAGGTTTGTTTTGGAGGGATATTTTTTTCATCTGGTGAAGACTAATTTAATGGTGATCTATGCGATATTCTGAGTTTTGGATACTTTTTTGTGACCCAAACTTAAATTTATTCTCCACAACTTTGTCTGACCTGTTTAGAGAAGTCCTTGCTCTTCATGGTGTCTCTTACTTAATGGTGTCCTTTGATCAGTGGTCTTACAGACTCTGGACCTTTCAGAACACAAACATACACCCACATACACACACTGGGATCATGTGTGACACACAGGCACACCTTTAAAGGCGCATTATGGAACTTTGGCATGTATTCTCAATGACAGGCCCCCAAACGACGGCTAATTTGGCATAGGCCTACAGCTTGCATCTTACCTGTACTCTGAGCTCCCTCTAGACAGTAAAAGTGAGCCCTTTGTTGACTCTTGTCTTATCTCTTGCTGTGTCTTTTTCTCTCTTTCTTTTCCTCTCTTCCTCCATTTATGTCCTCTTGCATGTCCTCTTGCCACTGTGTGCGTTCAGAACTGTCAGTGTGTTTACACTTGCCAGCATGTGACACAGTGAGTAAAGCAAAACTCTACTGCAAGGTCACCCAAAATCTGGGTGGTGATGGCTCCAGGAATGAACATAATGCCATCAAACGAGTGAGGAACACAAAGTTTTAAGGTTACATAGTGCATCCTATGATATGATGTATGATGTAATTGGTAGCATATGATTGTATTTGAGGGTTTCTCAACAAAGGAGATGAATACATGTGTCACAGGACTGAGTTAGACCCAAAAAGCAAAGCGACAAACTGTGGAGCAAAGGTTAACAGGTTTTATAAGAACAGGGTGGATATTTGCGTTCCCAAAAATGTAAGAGCAGAGTTTCTTTCTGCAGGTCTTGGTGATATGGTGGAGAGGGATAAGGGTTATGCTAGTGAGCAGACAAAAAGGTAGGTATCCAGGTGAGTGGCTGTTAAGGGTCCAGGGATCTGAAGCAGGCAGCTTCAGTCTTTCAGGAGGCACTTTCTTCTTAAAAGCCAGGATCTGAGAACCCAACAGAATCTCTAGAAATCTCAATCAGGCACGCAGAAGTGGGTGTACAGACAGTAGGTGTCACAACAATCTAGCACTGACTGGAGGTGCATCCAGGATAAATTTGTAGCAAGATAATGAGTCTTGATGGAAGACAGCTGTGCCAAGTGAACCTGAAAACCCAAAGCAACCACACACACAACTCTCCACATAGGCACAGCAGTGCAGCAGCGGGAGACGCAGACACCTAAACATGAACACTTGACAACATATGCTTGCAGGCAGAGCCGTCACATGGACTGTGCGAACTGTGCAACCGCACAAGGTCTCACGCCACTAGGGGGCCTTGCACCTGAAATCCTACAGTTTTTTTTTTGGTTGGTTTTGTTTTTATATTCTTAACAAATTGATTAGTTAGATAAATAAATGAAAAAAAATCCAACAAATGAAGCAGATTTTTCATTGTTGCTATGTCATTTGGCCTCACTGAGGAAGGATGAAGGGGAAAACTAACATGTCAGCTACAAGAGAACACAACTAATTTCGTAAGCATGAATCGGATTGTGAGAAAAGAAAAAAATTAAAAAGAAGGAATAATTTAATAAGACACTACGTGGATCGCTGGATAAATATATCAGCATTTCCAGAGAAGCTGTGGCTGAGCAGATGTCTGAAGACAGCGGGTCTGACTATGCTAATGTGGTGGCAACAACTAGCGTCACCCACACCGATGCTGTGACACAACCTAGCAGGCTTCAACAACTGCAGGAAGGGAATGTGGGCACTGAGGATGACTGTGAAGTCTGACATGAGGAATGAAGAAAATAAGTTGTTGTGGATGGCAAATATTTTATGAAGAGGTGTATGCCATTTTGATACTGATCCAATTCAGCTGAGCTGGACCAGACAATCAATTCTCTTTAATTGTATTACAATTTATTAGTTTGCCCTGGAAGAAGAGGTCCCACTCATGCCTGATGATTCATTGCACAGTAGATTTTTTCACCCTTTGAAACAAGGATTACCTGATAAAAACATATTGCAGCGGGATTATGCTGCAGTAGAACTAGAATAGCTGTGTCTGTTATTCATGCTTAATTGTGCATCCATGTCAATGAGCAGGGCCTCGCATTTCAAGTTCGCACAGGGCCTCGCACCCTCCCTGCGACGGCCCTGCTTGCAGCACATTCAGGTTTTGGTTTTGTTTTTTGTTCTTTTTCTTTTAAATGTCTTTTCCTTTCTTTGTAAATCAGGTCTTTGATACATTTGATCGCTTTGGACTTTTTAGATTTTTTTTAAAACCAAAAAGTCCACTAAGATTTTATCTGAACTAGCTTGTTACATAAATCTAATAAAAATACCAAAGGGGTGATTACTTTTTCAAGTCAATGTCTTCATCTCTTTATTAGCTCAACTGAAAAATTTCAGAGATTCACTCTAAATCTGAACATTGAGCTCACTTTCTGAACTTAGTGGCTGCCGACCGTTGAAGAATTTCTTGCTGTGACATCATCCCATACTCCCCTGATTTAATTGTACTTCTACAATTACTAGAGAGACAGCCATACTGAATCCTCCTGTTATTGGGGAATTACCACCAGCCTTTCTAAAGGCTTTCTCACCCAAGCAAGGAACCAAACCTAAGCAACTGTTTTATTGTACTGTCCCTGTCTCTTGCTGTGCTGTTTCTCAGTATTTTGATGATCACAGTCATCCTAGAAATTACAACAGCACTGAGTTTCACTCCACTGGGGTGAGTGGACATCCTCCACTTCTTTTATCCAGGACTAAAAAAAAAATCAATTTCTCCTGTTCTTCCTCTGTCTTTGGCTAGATTTCCAGTGTGAGCACTGAGCATTTAACTAAACTCATTTATACAAACTTTAGCCTGCCTCATCATGCAACAAGTCACTGGTAAAACATTCACCACTAACCTTAAACTTCAACATTTAATTCTTTTTGTGCAGGACTCATCCATGATATAACAGAGTGCTATTGTGCAGTATTGCATCATATTTTGATGTTGAGAGTAGGGATGTTCATGCTACATCTTTTCTGAAAAATCAGAAGTGATGGCACTCTAGTGTCTGCTCTCGAGAAATTCTCCACATTTGTTCAGGGCATGGGCCTTTAGTTTGCAGATTTTCAAGCTAATAATCACTCGAGTTAGCTTCAGTAATCATTAACAACTATCTGTTCCAAGCCATCCATCAGGATTTCTCCCTGATTTTGGGGATAGGCCAATCTCCTCTGGCATGCATGAAAATAACAAATTATTTCTTAAAGGCATAACAATATTTTAACAAAACATTTTAATAACTCAAACTAGATTAGTGTCATTGTGCAATTAAGCGCCCACTCACATTCTGACCCTGTAATTAGGTTGTCGACTGGCTCCATCCGATGTTAAGAGTAATTCTTATTATCAGCTTGCTGCAGATTCCAGCCAACAAAGAGCTGTTAAAAGACCTACTTTGATGTTGTCATATGACTGTTGGATAGTAGACTTTGTTGTCCAAAGGAAGGATAATCAGGAGTATTTGATCTTAACGGAGTAGCTGGTATTAGCTTGTGAGAGACTTTTTTTTGGATCTAGAGTGGTATCTTTTTCCCATGACTAGCTATTTCCAGGTTAGTATTAGATAAACATTCATTCTGAGGTCAATAGCTACATTTATCATATTTGCATTACCTCTAGTCTTTAAATCCCTACACAAACATTATCAAACATTAATAGTTACATTACAATATTTAGAATTGATCTTACAGTTGTCAAATTACTCAGAGGCTTTTGGGGAGCCTTGTATTTGCACTACAACTCTCCACATCACATGCGCACACATATTAGTGCACAGTAGTGCAAAATGCTGCTTGGGCAGCTCATGGCACACAACCAACTATTTTGCTGTCCACTGTGCTGAAACAACAGCTCCTGCAAGTGAGCCAATATCATTAAAACAGAATGGATTATTGGCTTCTTGATATAGAAACACACTAACACCCTCATCAAAATCATAAAATACACCAATATTAGATAGTATCAATGCAAAATTGTCTGAAATAGTAAGACATATAAGTAATATGCCTGTAATATTTAATGTTTTAAATGAGTAAACACACAATGCTGACAAATTAATGCTATTCTTTTAAAGAAACAGTGGGGCCCTTATGGTAAATTGAAATAGATATAACATGAAGTTGACCATCTTTAAGATCTCCCCTTTAGTGTCTTGGGTGTTTTCAGGAGAGCTTAGATCCCTTAGATCCCCAGAAATTCAAACCATTTTTGTTATTAGCTTCAGTCACGTTTCGTTGATGAATTATTATGTTCTGCTTTAAAAAAAAAAACAAATGTTATGTTTAGTTTTTTTGAGAAAGTTGGTGTTGCTTTATCTTGATTAAATGGGTTCAGGAGAAGAAATATGACCCTTTGTAATGTACATTTGTATTATTTTTGTACCTCCCAGATGTTACCCAGATTTATGATCCATGTACCCTTAAAGAGATACTGTACAACTTATACTATTTTCTCATTGACGCTCCCCCCTATTGGTCGCTAATTCGGCATCCATCTTGCATCCAACCTGTACTGTGAGCTCTCTCCAGACAGTAAAAAACAGTCTTTTCTAAACTCTTGTCTTAACTCTTGCTCTTCTTTGGCTCTCCTTAGTTTCCTCTCTTCCTCTGATAATGTCTTCTAGTGTTTCTTTGCAAAATCTGCAGGCGTGTGTTTGATTTGTTTACATTTGCGTGCTAGCGTGTAACGCATGCGCAAAGCGAAACTCAGCAGGTGGCTCTCGGATGTGAAAGTTATAGTGCCGTTTCTCAGCCGCGGGCGCTGCTGGGCCGTGACGGCTCTAGAAATGCACATAACAGATGTCACTGTGCCATCAAACGCATCCAGTAAGCTGAGTTTTTAAAGTAAAAAAGTTATATAATAGGTCTTTAACCTATACTTTTAGAACATTTTGGTAGAGAAGCATTCTGATCAATTAAAGTACTAGGAAAGATGCCCAGGGTACTATGGTCAAATATTTCCATTATAATATGAAATATATTTGCTTATTATAATTAATTTACCGAATTTGTCTTTTTCAAAGGCACCACATTAGTAAAACATGGTTAATCTTACCCTGATTTTCCCTTTAACAAAGAGGGGGGGGGGTTCTTAGATGAGTGGTGTAAGTGTGTTTCTAAAATGGATAAGAGAAGAAGCATTCCATTTTAATCTTTGACATAATATCATTTTTAAATTCTTTGCTATTATCCTGAGCTTACAAAAAAATTTTCTGACATTTTACACCACTTAAGGTGTAGCTGATATTAGCTTAATTGCCCATTGTTAGAAATAATTCCACATCATTTTTCACAATTGTTTGGGGGGAAAAGAGAGAAAATGGGAATTTTCGTGGCTTTTACTTTTTGTCTTGTCATTTCAGGCAGTCATGGTGCAGTTCACACAATCTCAATTACCTATCATGAATTTCTGTGCAACCCGTATACAAAAAAAAAAAACTTTTTAATGAGGTTTTCACATTGCTTTCTCATACAAACCACATTGTTATCTCAAAGAAATTAAACACCCATGTCATTAGTATTTCTCAAAATGATTTTGTGGAAGCTGGATTTTTCCTCCTGGGATGCTTTAGACAGTTCGATGTCTCGGTAGAAGTGATGGTATTTAGGAAACATCTGCTTGTATAGCAAATTGTAACAAAAATTCAATATTTCTAAATAATATTATATAATATAATATTATATAATTAGCTCCTTTTATTCCCGAACATCCTGTTATCTGATTTTTTTATTATTATTATCAATTCATGAGGTCATTATTTGTATTCATGCAGCCAGTCTAAATCAGATTCTATTCAACTAACAGAATGGAACACTGAAGGGCTCTTTCTTATTATCATAATCAAGAATTGGGGTTGGACACACACAGAGAGCTTTCTATAGAAAATTGTCTGCCTGTCTTCCTAGTGCTGTGATTTTCTCGTTAGTTGATAATCTATGAAAGTCTCAACAAGCTTAGAGATCAGTGTTCATCATTAAATTTGACCAATAACTTCAGTCATCCAAGCAGTGCTATATTTTATACACTTTGTAATTCCTTGGATATAAATCTGTAAATTGTTAAATAGATGGCATCGGGGAGTTGTTAGTGGATTTTTTTATGGTTCTTGAATGAAGCCCATTTTGACACTGTTTATATTGTCTTAGTAAGTAAAGGAGACCTAGAACTTCTGCTACTGTAACTGTGTTGTGTTTCCATTCAGTGTAGTATTGTCAGGCAGTTCTGCTTTTTCTTTTTTAGTAGGTGTTCAATCTGCATTTTATGTGGACTACCACAGACTTCCAATTAACTTTGCCCACAGTGGTGGGTGATTAACGTGGGTGGTTGGATGATTAATGGCATGATGATGCAGGGAGAGTGAATAGAAAAGTCTTAGTCTCAGAGGAATTGTAAGATGTGATTGGTGACAAAGACATGGACTTGTTGAATCATGTCAGGTCCTCTACATTTTTGTATTAGGCTTTCACTGAGAATTTTAATGGAAAACATTTGATTTTATTAACATTTCATTGTTAATAGATCTAATCTTGAGAACATCTCTAAATCCACATCAAACAATCCTTTTAGATATAAAATTAGATTCTGCTTATCATCTCACAATGACAAAGCTTAAAATCAAAGTTAGAAACATCCCTACTCACACAGGTTTCTTTTTCCATGTATGAAAAGGAAATAAGTTGAAGCATGCTGTTCAAAACACTTTTGTTGGAGCGCTTTTACAAGTTTGTTGAGCCGTTTCTGCCAGAAGCAAGTCTGGGAGTGAGAAGAGTTCCATACATCATTGTACTGAAGCATTACTGTGGGTAATGAAGTGTGAACTAGGAGCAGCACTTCGTTTTGTCATAAAGAGTGGAAGGGAGCTCACTGTAGCACAAGGAGATTGCGGACCGTCTTCAGGCGATCACAGCCAAGTGCCCGAAATTACAGTTGTCAGTTGAATTCAAAAAAAGTTAAAGAACTCTGCCATTCGTTCTCATTTTATATGGAACTCTAATAAAATATGGTCTGTGTCAGTAAAAGGTATTCTCAGGATAAAACTAGAAATTAAGAGGGTAAGACTAGAGACTATATGGTTGAATAAGTAACTCCTAAGATACTTGTTTAACCATACATACTTATATACTGACGTAAGGGGCACTAGAGAATATGTGGATATGTTGCAATGTGCTACAAAGGAACAAAGTGGGAAAACCATAGTCAGGACCAGTTGTGGAACAGTTTTTCATCTTTGCTAAATGTCTTAACAGAGTTTGTCCGTTCAGTCTATGTTTTGTGGAAAATCTTACAAAGTAATTTGCAGAATTTTAGGTCCAAAAAGTACATCCTGTAACACTGCAAAGGGGACACTGCTATTATGCTGTCATCACTCACCTTTGCATGTTCACACTGACAAAACAAAGGCATTGTAGCACCATGTCAGTGTGTACTTTTAAATCGCATGTTGTGGTTGCTGACTTTGTTTGACAACAACATCAGTGTTTAGTGTGATACATTCTGCCAAGCCAGCTCTGAAAGCTTTCCCTCACATAACCACAGACACACACACAGACACACACTGTCCTATATACAAATCGATTTGGCTTTGCCACTTTTAGCTCAGAGGTGCAACTTTACTTCTCTTGTCCTGTCAGTACCTTAAAAACAGAACCGGGAAGCGCAACAAAGGTGCAACAACTGCCTGGAACAGTGTGTGAAAAGGGCTTTAGGGTATAAATGAAGTCAAAGCTATTTGTATTCATTGCAAGGAGGCAAACAGGTTTTCAGTTCACATTGGCCTCAGTGTTGTTCCTCGTCACCAATGCTGTTCTTTGCACACATTGTGGTACCGTTGGGTTCATGAGACATGATCATCACCATGAGGACCTGGAGAGTGTTGCTGGGGAAAGGTGTGTCCTTTCCAAGCCTTTTGCCCCTGTGACTGGACTCTGAATCAGCAGAAGATTATGGATGGATGGATGGATTTACAGCCATGTCCATCTGGCAGGGGACACCAGTGTTGAACACTGGAGAGATTTTATATTTCATTTAACAAGGAGACACATAGAATTTTGCAGGAAGAGCTGTTAAAAGTCTTTTGGCTCAATAGACTGGACATTTTATCATCTTGTCCAAGGGTAAATGTAAAAGCTTTGAAAACTATATATTAGAAAATTGAAAAAGGAAGGAAAGGACAGATGGAAACATTACAAAAGAAGCCTCTTGAAGCCTCTCTTGAGCAGTTGTGCACAAAAATGTTCAGTTGTTACTGGCAACAGAGTAGTGATACCTTTTTTTGTAGTTTCATCTGAGAAGGTAGGCTAAGGCCTTGCGAGGTTCAAAATTTGAACAATGGAATAGTAATGCATATGTAATCTTTTAGTAAGGTTTAGATACAGTCTAACCAGAGCATCTGCTAAATTCTTCTTATTTGTGAACCTCATAGACAGTTTAAAGGCAGCTGGCCTGCTTTCGAACTCTGTATACACACTGCTCAAGAAAATAAAGGGAATGCTTAAACAACACATCTTAGATCTTGATGAATGAAATATTCCTGTTGAAAATCTTAATAAAATAAAAAAAGAATGATCAATGGAGATCTAAATTATTATCCCATAGGGGGGTCTGGATTCAGAATCCTACTTAAATGTTAAATTTCCTCCCAGACCTGGATCAGGGCATCAGTCAACCCCTGGACAGTCTGTGGTGCGACTTGGAGCTGGTGGATGCAACGAGACATGATGTTCCAGAGGCGCTTGATAAGATTCAGGTCCGATGAGCAGGCAGGCCAGTCCGTAGCATCAATGCCCTGCTGTCATGCAGGAACTGCTGACACACTTCAGCCACATGAGGCCCAGCATTGTCATGCATCAGAAGGAACTGCAGGGGCATTTGGTCTGACAGTGGCATTTGTCAGAGAACCTTCAGAACCAATCTAGATGTAAGCTCAGGCCCCACATTGGACCCTCATACCACCCTCATGGAGTCTTTTGCTAAGAGTTTTAGCAGAAACGTACACATTAGTGGCCTGCTGGAGGTCATTTTGTTGGGCTCTGGACAGTGCTCCTCCTGTTCTTCTATGCACAAAAGAGCAGATAGTGGTCCTGCTGCTGGGTTGTTGTCTTCCTACAACCCCCTCCATATCTCCTGGTATATTGGCCTGCCTCCCGGCATCTCCTCCATGGTCTCAACCTGTGCTTGGAGACACAGCAAACCTTCTTGCCACATCACCAAAAATCAGCCAGAAAGGACGAGGACAGGGAAATGGTCTTTGGCCACACCTCCTGGACCATTCTTTTATAGAGGTTGTCTTGCTAATTGCGTCTCATTTCCTCCTGTTGTTTGTTCCATTTGTACAACAGCAGGTGAAATTGATTCACATTCAGTGTTATTTCCTAACAGGACAGCATGGTATCCCAGACATGTGACTGACTTTGAGTTACATGGTAATGATTATGTGCTGCCTTTATTTTCTTGAGCAGTGTGTTTCAAATATAAAATAAATAGAAAAAAAATATGTAAGAACACAATTACACTTAGACTATTAAACTAAATATATGCTTTTCTTTATTGTTCATTAGAACAATCCTTATTGATAGAAAATGTTTCTTTACTGGAGTAAATTCATAAAATCTGCATTTCTCTCTTTCATTTGCCTCCATGTACAACCTGACTTGTCCTTTAAATTTGGTTAAATCCAAGAAGAAATAGTACCTGCAGACAGAAGCAGACCTGCTGTGGAAACATTCAGATGCTTTCATTTGTTTCTAAGCAGGCACACATAATTTCACAACTTGATTTATTGTCCACACAGACAGCATTGCCCCAGGATATCTTAGATAAGTGCACTGCATTTATAACAAAGGAGCTCTGTTTTAGGCACCTGCTTAATGTGGTTGTCAGATTGGATTCAGGGATCACCAGTATCAACCAAAGTAATTACACCTTGTACAATGAGAATTAAATATAAAATGATCCAATAGGATGTGGACATTGGGTTTCTTTAATGTAAAATGTATTCTAATAGTGATCAATATAACAATTCAAATTGCTCACCTGCTGCAGTCGTTCTGAATGAATCAGTACATGTGTCCAAACTGTTGACTGGTACAGTTCATGCAATATGTGAAAGATGTGATTTTGTAGAAGAAAAAAAAAACTTAACTCTGCATAGGTTACATTCTATACACTTTAAAAATACTTCACAATTCTATTGGGTTTACGAGGGCATGCTGAGCTAAGCCAAAAAACATCTGCTCCTACCATCTAGAAAAGTAACAATGCTCATAAACCCCATTGTAACCGCAGGCAAAGCTTGTGTGAGTAACTACATGTTCCAGAGTGGAAGAAGCAACATATGGA
Source organism: Leptatherina wallacei (assembly GCA_028567055.1). Classification (NCBI taxonomy): domain Eukaryota; kingdom Metazoa; phylum Chordata; class Actinopteri; order Atheriniformes; family Atherinidae; genus Leptatherina; species Leptatherina wallacei. The sequence continues at coordinate 10,935,145 of JAOXYM010000019.1, forward strand.
TACTTTTGATTGACACATGAACATTTGTGATAAAAGAAATTGCTCCCATAGCTGCCTTTTCATTCAGTGTACCAATAATGTTTGTACTGAACTGTGTTCATATGCTTAATACAACAATAGATATCTAAAACAGTTTTTACTTACTGGTTGAGGCCCTTTTAGTGTCAGAACAGCCTTGACTTTTAGCTTCAGTCTCCCCACAGAGCCAGTGCCCAACTACGTTTTGCTCATAAAACAGCCATCTGTGAAGTGTGGTGAACAAATCCAAACTTTTTTATGACTGTGTGTTGCTAGCTATGAAAAACAAATTGCATACATCCATGATCTGTAGGAAAGCTGACACGGGTCATCTTGTCCCTGCAACCAGAAACCCATTTTGTTGGAGACATCTCTGAAATAAAAATCAAAGTGTGGTGCTCTGAGAAGTAATGATGGATCAGTGGCTCCATGGGGTGCAAAAATTTCTGCTTTAAAAATAATCGTGATGGATAACTTGCTGCTGGGGTGCACTGCCTGGAGAATTTGAGCACAGAAGGAAATCCGGGAACAAAGATGTAATAGTGGCCATAGGGCAAAAAAAAAAAATGTTTTGCAAGAGTTTGCAACTACTGAATAAATTGAGGTCCTACTGCAAAATACTAAAACATGCTAACACTTTTTTATTTTTTAGTCAGGTTTAATGTGATACTGCATTATTTTACTGCAGATAAACCAGAAAACGTGACAAAAAGATGGCATGGCCCCTCTAAAGCAAACACGTGATATTCACTTTAATATACAACAGGTCATAGGAGTTTTATTCCCCTCTTGCCTCCGATGTGTGAGGTAGAGTACATGCTGACTTAATTTAGGGCATGAACAACCAGTTTATTAAGTCTTTTTTCAGGACTTGTTGAAATAACAATTGAATTTTTTTCATTCCTTTAGAATAAAGTGTTCCTATGCTCTCCTTGCTGTTGAGCTTGAAAAGTTGGACTGATACATTAGTAATTTTTTCATTTTTACTTCTTTTTTTTTAACCAAGTGTGGAAAGTCTCCATTTGTACCTTTAAAAACATATTTTTGAACAATCCCATTTTCCTCTTCTTGTAAATCTTTAAAATCCACATGTGTAATTTGTATAATATATTGCCAGCATCATTGTGCCAGAGGGTAAAGAATTTCTTCAGCTGTGTTAATAACAATCTCCCGTTTAGTTTAAAGATACAAAAAGTCTAGTCTAAGGGGAGTACTATAGTATAGTGTTTGCTGCTTGACATGGTGCAGGTAATTTATTTCTATCAATAAGCTTAGCAAAATGCATTTACTTTCTGCCTTTTTTATTTATTTATTCTAATTTGAAGCATTACATTTAAGAGATGTTACATGGTTTAACAGTGTTGAATGGAAGAGCCTTTACATTTCATACTGCACTGTCCATTTGACAATTTTGTTGCACATTACATTTACTGTGTTCATATTGTTCAAATAATAGGATAGGTTCGATAAAGGTGACAGCCAAGAAAAAAAGCCCTCCCGTTTAATCTGTGATTAAACGTTCCAGATGTTTAATGGGGAGAACTTGAAGACTTTGATTGTTATCAATTATTCTATCCCTCTAAAGTTTGCTGATTTTCATTTCTTCTATGTTTGCCCAGCCAAGCTTACATTGACTTTTCAGGGTTCACTGTAACAGCTGACAAAGCAGACAAGATCTACTGTATGCATCAGGACTGGTACACAAAAGGAAATCAATCTGATACTGAGAAAACAAATAACTGGAGTCAATATGAGGAGATGACAGACTCAAGGCTGTTCCAATA
>JAOXYM010000019.1:10961616-10973628 GCA_028567055.1 Leptatherina wallacei
GGATATCATTAAAGACCTTAACTAGAGCAGTCTCAGTGCTGTGATGTGGCCGGAAACCTGATTGGTAGACATCAAAAGTACAGTATAATTAGTACAAAAAGTACAATTCTGCAGTATCTTTGTTGGTATTGGCTTGAAAAATTTATTTGTGGTGAGACTAGATCATTTCGATCATTTTCCCACTCCACTTTGATGTTCCTTGCTTAGAACTGAAAGCAGACCCTGACAGTTCTGTACAGACCATTAACAGCACGAATGCATCAAGGGTTCAGTACTGTTATGCTCTCACGACATTGGAACTTAAATTTGAAGTAGAAAAGAGGTGCTCTTCTGTGTTGATTAGCCTGACACACTACCACTGAATGATTGCTAGTGCTACAAGGAAATTGTCATACACCTGAGCTGTGACAAGATGTGCTAATTAGGTACGTTAACAACTTAATCTCCAGATAGCTCTCCTTTAAGCGCTCTTATTTTCACATCAAATGGAGAACATTGAGAAAGGAAAAAAAAAATCACTGTGAAAGCATAAGGTATGGATGTAAAAGTTTACCTTCAAGCATCAAAATAGAATGAAGATGTTTTAGCTATGGACAGATTTATTAAAGTAACAGACACAGTGGAAATAAATAAAAAAATAAACAGTTGTTCTGTGGATTTGATCTGTCAATTGCTTCTGTCTCTTAATGTTATCCCAGAGTGCTTCCAGGATGTCAGGATAAGTCACATTCAATCACCTTTCCCCCTGGGGAATAATAGGTGTTGCAGATTGGATTAGAAAATCAGTAATTGTAAGGGCCATTGAGCAACACCCTGGCTTATCTTCACTGTGAGGCATACCTATATCGTGCATCCTGTTCCAGATTAATCACCCTTTTGCATGTAGTTTAACCTGACTTTTTCCTTCTCCTTGTGCAAAACATTTAAACAAATTATGCATCCTTACATTACACAGTACCGAGGCTTGATTTGTAAAGATGTATGAGCAGTTAAAGTATATTTCCTGTGATGTCTGAAAAAAGGTTCTAATGTGCCAGAATGCTGAAAACATTTATACAGGAAGGGATTTTAACTGGAACTGGTAGAGAATGTTTAAATCACTGCCTTTTCTTCATCATGGGCTGTAAGATCCACAGTTGGCAGGGAGGCCATATCCTTTGATGCACATAATTAGGCATCATAACCAACAACCCTCCATTTGTTACTCTGTAGTGCAATTTGAATACTTTAAATTAAGCTCTTATCTCACAGAGATACAGCAGCTGACAAGGATTTTTGTGATTTGAAGCAACAGTGATAAAAGCAAATGTCTGGATTGCCCTGAGAAGGGATTCCTTAGACAGCTTGTGACTTGCTACTTCAGATGTGTTTAAAAAGGGATGATAGCTCAGACTGATATAATGACACAGTTTGCGGGCGAACAGGCTGAGGAGTAAAAAAAAATAAAAAATGAAGCGGAACAAAAATTTCTCTTTTTTTCTTGTGTCTTGAGTTTGTGACAGTTTTAAGAGTGAATTTGTCTGATACGGCACATTATTTCTGAGCAAATAGTCACAAGCGATTTAGTGCTGTGGGTCTTTCAGTACATTTGGAACCGTATTAGACACTGTTTCCTCTTTGTACTTCCAATCCAGTTTTTTTTGTTTTATGTGGGAAGTATAAAAGAATACATGATATGCACCATCGTTACCAAAAGAACAAGAACTTTTCTTTATTCTGGAGAAAATAGGATCACACAAAGCAAATAGATGGAAAACATAAACATGCAATTATGCAGCATGAATAGTTTGAGAAGGTTCCTTTTGATCCTCTTTGTGGCCTTAGGAGGAAATCTTTATATGCGGTGACAGACACTTCGCAATGGCTATGGTGTTTCCTCAAAGCGCTGAAAGACCTTTTGAGGTAATTATTTCTTTTTTTCTAAGATCAATCATTGGCATTTTTAATAATGTGCCTTTTATACACAACCATAACTCTCCAGTTGATATGGCCAAAAAAACACTTCCTGCCTTTTTCAGATCAGACCACCTCATGCCACACACACACTTTTTAATTACAATAAAAGCACATCAGCTTTATGTAAAGAAAAGGCAGTGATTGTCTGCTGCTCATCTCTTCATTATAACACATGCTGCGTGATGAGGTGTAAATATAAGTTTTAACTGAGATGGAAGAAGTGGCATAAATCCCAGAGAGATTTAAGCTGTTTGAATTGCATAGCAGCTCATTCTTTAATTTACTTTCAAAGACAAAGTGATTCAGAAGAATGCGTAATAACTCTGACAAAAGATTTCTCTTTAAGTTGTTTTGCACTGAAAATAGAAGAAAAGGTTTACTCATGATTCATGTCTCTCTCTGTTTTGTCTCTGCTGCCGTACGTAGATCCAGGGACGACAAACATATTTCACACGTTTTTCAAAACATGAAAGATTTGCCGGGTCCAAAATTCTGATCCCTGGTGATTGTTTGTTGATTTTTTTTTTTACAATACAAATACAAAAACACCACGGATTTATTTGTTCTTATAATAAGCTGTAAAAATAAATTTTTAATAAAGGCGCACATCAGGTTTTCAGAAATAATTGTCAGGGGATTTATAAACTTGAACTCCTCTTCAAAGCTGCATTCAATTTAATCAGGTAACTTGTCAGTCCCCAGATCAAAGACAAACATCACAGTTAATATATTATTCATATGTTTCTATTAACATTTAGTGTAATTGATTGTAGCTTTAATGGTCACATTATTTGACCAGTGTGTGGAAAATCAGCAACTGTAAAGGAGAAATCCAAATCTGAGGAAAATGTATTCCTCAGTAGGCTATACATTTAAAAAAAAGTCCTTAAAAACAATAAAAACTCCATCAGTACAAGTTTCCTGAAGTTTATATTTGCAGGATAACATTTCTTACGAACTAATCAAAAGAATAAAAACTTAAGGTGCACTAATCTCTGGACTGCTGAATAAAGAAAATGAATCGCCCTGTAATGTGTCTTTATTATTATTCATTTTGCCTTGAATAAAGTGTCAGAGATAAAGATTGAAAACATAACAAATGCATTGCATTTTAGAGAATTAGAGGAAACACTTTTTAGTATGAGATTGTAAAACCACTGCGGTGCTCCAAGCAGCAGATCCTGATTGCTAATCCTGGCCATCCAAAGTCAAAGAGATGACTTTTAAAGCTTCGCTTGGTCTCTCTGCCATCATCATTACTGAAACTACAGATGGTCCCAGTTTTGCCGGGCTACTGCAAGGCAGGGGGTTCTGAGTGAGGCCGCGCCTGCAAGGGAATAGATGGTTTTGGTGGGAGCGGTTTGATGTGGGAAAATATTGGAAATTAAATGTTTTATGCCCCAAGAGCCTTCATCCTATCATGTGTTTCCCTCATCTTGCATCAAGACATGTTTTTATGCCAGTCTGTACTGTTTGTGACTGTACATCTTTGCTGTCTCTACAAATGTTCATACATTGTTTCTGGGATTTACAGCCATTACTAGAGGATTGATGTTATTCCATAAATTATTTCATTTCATAATTATGGCTGTTAAAACTCTTTTTCAAAACATTATCTGAGGATTTTCTCCCCCCAAAAAATACCACCCCTGATTATGGAAATCAGTCGTAATGCGCAATAAGCTCATCTTTTGGTCGGATATTTGATGAGGCGAAAACAAGGAAGACTGTCAAACCAGAGCAGCACCACTCCACCAGCAGCATCAAACCCAGCAGGTGCAAGCAGGTCACCATGGTGATTATGATTGAAAGCCCATTTGAAAACAGTTTATATTTGTCACACTTCAGATGGCTGTGATCTGTCTGGAGCTACAAAATATGGCTCTATTTTTTTAATTTGATTGTTTTTTTAAGCATCTTTCCGAAGGAAGGATTAGCAGAACTTAAAAACGCACACTAGTCAAAGATGTGGTAATTTACTTGATAGAAAATTTTATACCTAGATTTGTCCTCAAGCCAAAGCCCGATAATGTGCCAGCAGACGCTTGTGAAGAAGAACAAAGCAATCTGAAAATTGCATTTTTAGCTATCTTTTTGTTTCTGTACAACCTTTGAAAAACTGTAAACAACTTTAATCTGATTTGCAAAGCCCCACAGGCTAAACCGAAATTTAAATGTCACCAAAGACCAATCGGCAGATCTTAGAGCAAGTGTTGAGTTTTGTCTACAAGTTTTGGCTTTTCATTGCACAAGCTTTAGTGCATGTAGATAATGGGAGCATTAAGACAGAAATAGCTCCAATATAACTACACAGTGCAGATATAAGTGAGAGCTGATTCACATTAAAATTACCATTTAAAAAAAAAAGAAAAAGAAAAAAGTTTAGATTCACTGACTTAAACAGCTGAATAGGAATTATGTTCATTCTTTTTCTGTATTTTTGTATAGTGTGTGAGAGGAATATTAGTTTGGTTGTGTTGCAGCAGGAAAAGTCAAGCAGGATGTTGACAGCTTGGCTTTATTACCACACTGATTAAATCCTAAAAGGTCAAATGCAGTTTTCTTTGAACACTTAAAGACATTGGCATTTTGGCCATCTGCAATCTAAGTTAAGTATGCATTGGTTTATTTAGAAAACCCAAATGCCATATGTACTAATCCAGTGCTGGCCTGATAGGCTGATACATGTTGTCAGACGAATCATTAACTGAAATTAAGTAAGATTGGTGACACTGTTTTACATAACAAGACTGGTTTTTAAGTCAAATCTGTAAAAACTGTCTTGGATTTTAGATTTATCCCTCTCTTTTTTTAATAAGCACTGGGGCTGTCCCTTAATCCTCAAAATGTAAAGATCCAACATAAGTGAATGCTAGTAACCTGTTTGCATTAAGAATATGTGGTTTGTAAGGGCATCAGAGCTTTATAGATGGGTGCACTGGACTGTTAGAAATAGATTCCCTTTTTTTCCAGTAGAGAAACAACTTGATTTAATGCATGCCCTTGTGACTCCTGTATGGAAACAGAAAGGGGCCATAACTGAAAAAACAAACATTTTTAAAGTCATCATTTTGAGATGATTTTTGATCACAAGGTAACAAAGCTTGTTTTGTAGTGGTATTGGCTAAATACAACTATTTTCTCAAGATAAGCATTGTTTTTTTGAGATAACAGGTTAATATATATTTTTTTAGTTAGGCCTGGTAAAGTACAGTTTTCTGTCACTGCAAACAGTGGTATAGCCAGAAGGGCAGCTGCTGGCTGAAGCAATAGCTAAACACTCATTTATGCACACAGATGCCTCTGCCTGTGCAGACGTTTACTGAACTCGTTGCAGCAAACAGTTACGCCTGCATGTCTTGACTTACTGTTATAAAACTTTGTGAAGACAGGAACCACATATTTTCGAGATCACCCATAATCATCTTGTGACGTCAAGAAAAGATTTAGATTTAAAAAAAAAAAATGTAATTACTTGCAAAGGGTGTGTCTGATTTATGTTATTAGCCTGCAGATTTTCAGACTATGTTATAAGGTAAGGCAGTCAGTACATTCAGAGAAATGCTGGTCGACAAATGGGTGTTAATATTTGGTAATGCAAAAGTACAGCTATTTACGCATTAACATACAAGTGTAATTTAATCAGTTACATTTAGACCTTGTCCATATAAAGATGAGTTTAAGTGTGTCTGCTAAAGTTTTTTAAAAAGTTATATGTTTCATCAGGGGCGTAACCATCATCTCAGAATTTCTCAGAGATCTATTGAGTGATTTATCATCCCCTTCATCGCATTCAAGTGCACCTCTCCTTAATGGCAAAAGAATCACATAATCACTAACAGCCACAGTCCAACACCAGGGGACCGATTTTAGTTCTTTAACAACACTACCACTCGAAAGTTTGGGATCACTTTCCCATTGAATCCAATGAGTAAATGATCCCAAACTTTTGAGCGGTAGTATATATATGAACAAAATCTAAAGTTTTAGCTGCCAAACTCTGGTTGTGTTGACACAATGACCCCTGAACATCCTCAGGGTAAGTAACCATATAATTTGTGTGGGATAGAACCTAAATAGAAATGAAAAACTGAATGAAATATACATATGCATCTGTGATAGGCCAATATCTCTACCGAATTCCATTAGAGGAATAAAAAAGCCTCCCACAACATGTACATAAATGTAGCAGGACACTGATCTCACCTGAAGCACCCAAACATGATTCTGCACCTATCCTTAGCTGCAATGAATTGCTGAGCAAATGAAAGCAATAAAGAGCACAAGCTCTGCACAGAAATGAAAGAGGACTGTGTTTATTACTAGCATGAACAAATAAGTAGGGGAAGTAACATAGGCAACAAATTCTTGTTAACTAGCTTACAATGATATCTTGGCATGTATTAACCAGTCGTCATTTAACTAAAATTATCTGGATGCAACAGCAGTTCTCTACTTACACGGCTTGTTTGGTAAAAACTGTGCAAAGATTTTTGCTTGTGGCTGGCTTTCGCTAGTTTACTGAACATGATTATGACGCACACTGTGCAGCGCTGCTCAGCAGCACTTTCCTCTCCCGTCGAACACTGGTGTTCTAACATTTCATCCTATCCATCGAGACGTCCTGTGCCTTTTACGCATGTGCAAAACCCAAAACGTAATAGCTATGTGTTTTGAGGACATGCCGATAAATCCATGCTACCTTCCAGTCCGCGTCTAAACAGCTGTACCATGTTGTGAGGCTTTTGTCAGCTGTAGCTTATGGAATAAACTAATAAATAACTTTCACATGCGTATTTCGTGTATTTTCATAGAAATTGTAGGCCTATTTTTAAATTTTTTTGAGTTCTTCATTATCATAAAGGCCTAATAGAAACATCCATTCGTTTATACAGTTGAGGCATCCGACTTTCATTAATAAAGGTAACATATTTGATAGGGTCATTTACACTGTTGAAGCATCCTGTCTGCACGGATACAGGCTACTGTATAAGGTAGTACATTTTTATGGGGTAATTCATACTGTAGGATCATCCTACCTTCATAGATATATAAGGTTGCACTTTGATGGGTTAAATTTATACTGTCCTGGTGTACAGCTCTACCTCCGTGTTGAGAGACTTTAGTGTTGTGAAACAAACTTGAGTTATATAAATTTATATTCATATTCGTAGAAATTGTATAATTTCTTTAAACTATTTTGAGTTCTTTATTATATGTGAATATGTACATTTATTAATCTTACATTTAATAATCCTACCTGTATGAATAGGCTATATTATAAATAGTAGCATACTTTGATTAAGTAATTTATACTGTTGAATCATCTTACCTGCATAAATATATAAGGCAGCTGTGGTTTGATGGGGTCATTTATCCTGACGAATCATCCTACTTGCATTAATTATTCAAAGTTTGCTTTTTGAATGCCTGTGACGTTATTTTTAAAACTGTACAATAAAGTTTAAAGATCAATAATCCACAAATATGTAGATTAATGATTATTAAAATGATTTCTGACAAACTAACTATTGTTGATCACACAAAACTGTGAACTGTATGAAAAATGCATGCAGTATTCTGTTCTGACTGGGTTGCACAGATCAACAGGGTAGCCTATAGATTCAGCCTGCGGTAGCATGTTTCTACAAGGTAGCACGTTTTGATAAAACACCGGCGTTATTGGTAGCTCATGGTGCGTTTAAAGATGGCTTGGAAAAACACGTTACCGCACGCTAATACCAGATTAAACCGTTTTAACGGCTGAAAAAAGTGCGGGGAACAGCTTTCCCCACGTCCGTTACGCCCATGTGTTTCCTCCACATGGAACTGCCATTTCTGAGAACCTGAAAATGCTCCTTTTGAAAACAGGATCCCAAAGTAAAAAAAACTTTATTCACAATAAGGGAACTTGTTTCTATTTTTACAGCCCATTCACATCTTTTCCAAACAGATGATGGCATAGCAACTCCTCTCCCTTAACGTGTGTTATGTCATAGGGTGGAAAACAAGGAGATGCAGAACTGTTGAACTGGCTACTTTTAGGCCAGTCAACCTGGCAGAGTACATCTCTCTTTCATACATCATCCTTCACCTCCTCGACTTCTGTTATATCATTCACGTATTACATCACAGAGCCCCCTATCGTTGAAGGAATGAGTCTTTCTATACAAGATCTTCACATAGAAGTGTCTGTAAACACAACGTGCATGCATACCCAACCCCTGCCAACAGCTACAATAATGGAGTAGTGTTGGTGCTGCAGAAGCTACTGAGTATGTTTTGAGATGAGCTTTTACAGCAAAATGTTCTACATCTTGACTACCGTTCATTTTAGCTCAATTGTCCACCTCCTTCTTCTTCTTCTTCTTCTGATTGTTTACATCACGCAAGCTATGCACATGCTCCATGTCTTATTCTCTGTTTTTAGAGTACATCTCTGGCAGCATTACACCACCACTTACAGGCCTGACATAATACAGCATTTTCAGTGTTTTTGTGTGGATGCACACATTTTTTGAAATGATTCGGCCTTCATGGAAACCTTTTTACCTGCTGCTTTTAAAATCAGTCTGAATTACGTTGATAGCGTAAATGGTTGAAGAGTTATGTCATTTTCTAATGAGCACCGAATATTTTAAACATTGTTTTTTTGTTTTATTTAAAGGATATGTATTGGCTTCAGGATCGTGTTATCAGGCCTATCAGCTCTTGCTTAAGTTAAGTAAGCTGAATCTACTTAACCATTTTTCCCAGAGCTGAGGAAACAAAGAAAGCAGAGCCATAAAAAAATAATGAGCCCCCAGCTTATCACAAGGAGGTTTCACATCTCAATGGCTACAAGATCCTTTTTTCTTTTTTCCCTGTTACAGCTCGGGACATACAGACCAAGGGGATGATGGGTCATTTTACCCAAAGAATCTTACCCTGCAGAGATCAGTGGTGTGAGACAGATTATTTTTCCAGTGCCTCCGGAATGGTTTTCATGGTTCTTTGAGCTGCACAAAACAGTAATTGTATCAGCATCAAATCATCCCTGATTTTAAATAGAAGTTAGTCCCAAGATTTATCTGCTCCCTGCAGAGAATCTGCTTTTTTATATATAAAATCACTACTGGTTTGATGATGGATTCTTTTAAATGGGTGTGTCCTTATGGATAGAAAGGGTTGAACCATACTTCAATTCATCTATCAGTTTCTACTTGTAAACACTTTACATAACGCAGTTATTCAGGATTTCCAAAACAATTTGGAAACGGTCGTTGGTTAAACCGGCAAGGTAAAATGTCCAGTGTATTGTAATATATTTTCTTATTTCTATGGACATTCTCAGCATTTCAAATCTAAGGCAAATTTCACATTTGCAAACATCTGATTTTCAATGCACAAAACAGTGAACAAGCAAAAAAAAAAAGAAAAGAAAAAAGCTTTGCATCTACATGGAATTACCTCATGGAAGTATCGGTATGTTTTTTATTTGACAGCTCCTTTAATGTGATTATTCACCCTCGACCTGATGTTGGTGGGGACCAATAGCAATCATTGCCAGCTTGGTTTTCAGGTGCCTCCAGCATGTTAGACAACAGCGGTGACAAACTGATGGTATTTTCTGCCAAAGCAACCTTTCAACCACCCACCTCACACTCCAATCCTCTATTCCGCGCTCCTTCCTCGTGCCCTTTTGATTAATGTGTCCTACTCTCCTCACGCTGCCCTTAAGACAAGAGCAGCTTACCGCTTTCCTTGCTCTGCCACAGGTCCTCAAAACGACACAGTCAAATAGGATTAAATTTTTGTATTTGGGGTGGAGGGTGTTTTTGTGCATCTGTTTAGGAGCGCAGGAAAAGCATCCATGAAGTAGTTTGTTTTTTAGCCAATTTATTTCAGAGGAGAAGAAAGGTGCAGCAGTTTGGGTGGGTTGATGCCTTGGCAGTCGTGTTGCTGTGAAAAAATAAAACAAGACTGGAGGGAGTAAGATAGGGATTTGAGGGGGTGATTCATTTCAATCTGCCACAATGCTATATGTGCCCAAAGCTGAAATCTCATCCTGGGTTCAGCCTTAATAAAGCTTGTTGGCATTAAGCCTTATTACTCAGCAGTCAAACGCCAAAAGACATTTCATGTCCCATGCCGATTCTACAGTTATCTATCCGGTCTTCTATTAGGGCAAAGCTGCACTTTTTTCTGTACAGGCATATGTGTTGTCTATAATGCCAAATAACCAACAGATGCTTATTTTTTTTTTAAATCAGAGCAAATCATATTAATGTAAGAAATTATGAAAAACAATAATGCACCTTCCCTGGTTAGAGGGTCTTGTTAAACCTTCTGCAACAAGGAAGGAAGTGGAGTAATCTTTTTAGATGTGCTGAAATATGCAGAATTCATATTTAGGACATGTATCAACAAGTTCAATACATTCTCTCTATAGGAGACAGCTATGAAGCAAAAATAGAATTGTATTGTGTCATATTAGCATTTTTATGAAAGCATTTATTCATTTTAGTTTTTTTCAGTGAGTGAAAACTGAAACTGTTTTATATCCTATGGTTTCATTTGAGACAAACTGAAATTAATGAATTGCCTGGGTATCAGTTTGGTTATCCATGACTAGTGCATATGCATTCAGTTTCACATATAAGCAGAATCTGTGCCACACAAGTTCCAGGATGGTTTATGTTGTTCATGCGGCAATGCAGGCAGTGGCATCAGCAGCTTGTGTTTTTACAGATAGAAGAAATAAAGAAAACCGGTTAATACAGATGAGGAACAGCAGAATGAAAGAGCAAAAAGTACACACTGAATACACTTAATATTTGATTTTGTTGTAGTTTTTTACTCATGTTTTGTTGAAGAAATAAACACTATCTTCAGCATTTCATGATACACCAAATGGTTCAGAGACATTTACATTTAAATCAGGTTTATGTGTGTGTGTATTGTGGCCTAAATATAGGTGATGCCAAAAAAAATAAAAAACCTTTGACATTCACAGTAAACTTTTTAAGCCTCCATGACATCCACCAGTCCTATTTTTGAGGAAGGAAGTTTAGAGAAATCATATCACCCCTTGCTTCATCCACCAGACAAAATGTTGCAACTTTCAAACACAAGGCCAAAAACACAGATGTTAAGCAATCTGGATTTCAGTAAAACACCCCCTTTGGTATTGGCTGCAAATCACAAAAAAATAAATTCTTATGTTGCCAGTAAAATCCCCTGATGTATTAATGGTGTAGCCTTCCCCATGACCATAAAAACAACAAAGATCCACATGTCGTGCATTTACTGGTGGATTTAGATTGTGACCATATTATTCACTATCCGTTATTAGCCCTGCCGATAATCGGAGCAGATATTCATAATTGTCCAATTATAACAATGAGCTCTTTGTGCGCTCTGATTACAGTCTAATTAAATAAAAATTTGTTCCTGTAGCTGTGATACAGCCATAAGCATGACTGCTGGTAATCTGACTCAGTGTCCCGCCTGCAAAGTTAGTAATGATTAAACATCCGAGCAACTAGAAATGCAGATGGAGAGATGCATGACCAGGAAAGAAGATGCTTATTTGTATCTAAAGGTAATGTGTATGCTTAAGATACAACACAATCATTAGTAAAGCCATAATGACACTTATTAGTCATTGTTGAGGCTTTAAGGCAGTCCTGAGGGGCAAAAATTACACTTAAATCAAACTTGAAAGCAAACTTTGAGTAGCAGCACAATGCCTAGATTGCTTTATTAGAAGTTTTGTAACTCTATTCTTTCATCTTACAAGACGGATGGGTTGATGAGGCCTTATCTACACCGTCTTTGTTCAAGGGCAGAGCAAATTCCCAGAGCTTTTCAGTAGAAGAAATTGTTATACAACAAAAGCAGATGAGTCAGAACAAGGTTACTCTGAAAAGCACACAGATTGGTAAATTACATGGTTTTGTAAAGAATGGATTTTCTGCACTGCATACCAATCATACGTTGAATCTTAACGCATACGTATGAATTATGCTATTTTTTTCTTTTTGCAAATAAACTTAAAATGTTGGTCTTTGGCAT
>JAOXYM010000019.1:10987168-10999660 GCA_028567055.1 Leptatherina wallacei
TGCAGCCTTGTATGCTCCTGGGATGTTGCAGTAAACTTGATCCAGTGTGTTATTGTCTCTGGTGGGAAAGTGTATGATCTTAAAGCACTGCTTTAAGATCCACATGATGTGACTCCAGCCACAATCAAAGCTGCCTCTGGGTTGGAGTTCATCTGCCTGCTGATCAGACAGTAGAGCTCCACTAGCGCTAGCTTAGTGTTAGCCCTGGAATGTAAACAGCTATTATCAGAATGGAACAGAACTCCCTCACTATCTTGAATGGTCTGCATTTCACAGCCAGGTATTCCAGGTCGGTTGTGCAGTGTATTCCTATGAGGTGTGTGGCTGTACACCAGGAATTGTGGATGTAGAGCGCGAATCCCTCCGCCTTTGCATTTAGCCGAGGCTGCAGTCCTGTCGGCTCGGAACAGAGAGCACCCCGCTAGCTCCAACGCGGTGTTAGGTGTATCGTAGTTCAGCCAGGTTTCCTTAATGATGGTCACACAGCTGTCCATCCTCCGCGACACGATCCTCAGCCGAATCTTGTCCATTTTGTTGACAAGTGATCTAACGTTTGCCAGGAAGAGACTGGGAAGAGACTGGGAAGAGCCGGTCAGTGCGGGTTAGCACGTTGCCTAGCGCACACACCGCTCCTCTTACCCCGCTTTTGTTTACGGAATCATCTCTGTCTCCTTGGACACAGTGGTGGTATGTTGAAAGCCGTTATAGTACCTTGGATCTCTGGTGGTATGAAATCCGGCTTAGGGGATGCAAAAAGTTGGCAGTGTCTTACAATATTCATTAATTCCCCACTGCTATATTGAAAAAATGCCTCCAGGGACTGGAACAACAACAAAAACCCGAAAAAAACCAAACAAAAGCCGAGAGCCCTGAGCCGCTGCGTGCATACCCACCGCCATAGAAGGCGGTATGGAAGGCGGTATTATTTATATATATATATATATATATATATATATGGGAAATTGTAAAGGCTTGAAACTGTTAGCATAAATGAGAAAACACAATGAAATATTGCAAGTAACTCTCATGACGGTACAACAGGTTATTCACAGTCTCATGGACGCTCAGAAACACACTGACAAAACCCCAACCAGGTCCAGAAATGAACTGAGGATGAAGTCCAGAACTAGTGGTGAGGATGTTGTGTTCTGCAGAGCTGAGGTCCCTTAAGGATGTGCGTTAACAAACAGATGGATCCTGATTGGGTAATTGTCCGGAAGGCACGGTCTGTTCGCCGGAAGTCCATGCGCTACTATGTGTGAGTGTAGAGTGAAAGGCAAGGAGGTTTGCTATACAAATGGGGACCTTTACAAGAGTTGTTACTCAGTTAAGGTGGTACAGTCTGACTTTACATATTGGTTATACACAAAACCTTTAGGTAAGAATTTTCCTCATCAAATTAAAATAAGAAAATTAGATTTTTAAAGCAAAGTTAATTGAAACCTTTTTTAACCTTTCTCAGCATCTCACAAATATTACTGTATTGTTTGATCTGTATTTTCAGTTTGGATTAATGCGGTTGGCTCGTTGATGATTGAATCAACATATCAACATAGATTGATATATTGTAACACCATGTTTGGGATCAATTTGCCTGTTTGTTTGTTTTTTGATTGATTTGGCAGCAAGAAAAAAATGACTGTTGCTAAACCATAAAGAAAGCAAAAGTTTAGTTTTTACTGGAAACACTTGGCACTTTGTGAACTTTATAGCATGTAACTGCCCATTACAAATATTGTAGCTTTGTTGTGTTTCAGTGAATTTGAACAATCCAAAGAATCCAACACACTGTGTTACATTTAGATGATCAGCCTTCAGTAAAAGATTATAATTTAAAACTCTGAAGGTACATGTAATAAAGTATAAACAGGGTCCATTTTAAGCACGATTAGTTAATGATGGACAGGTACATTTCTTATGTCCTCTTTGGTAAGACATAACAAAAAGATGAAGGAATGATGTATTGCACATTGCTTTGTCAAGACAAAATTTTCAAGTCCAGTCTTAAAATTCTTCTGTGGCATCATAATCATAACATGAGATTTTGAGTGCATAGAGAATATGTCCGGGGTTTGTCACCTTCTTAATTGGCCAAATCAATGTGTGGTACATGCCCGCGGATATGCTTTATTAGCCTAATCAGGACTCTAGAGGCAAGACCCCAAGCATAAGACCCTTCTAAAGTAGTTAATAAGGTTCTTGGATGAGAGTAGGTTGTAGCAATATAGCATGCCAACAATGTAACAGCGGGGAGAAGGATGGTGAACGCTGTATGTCTTTCAGAGAGGATTAGGGATTTTATGTGTGAATGTTAGGTAAGTAATATATGCAAGGGCATTCAGCACTGCTGAAGATTTTGTGCAGATGGCTGTGAAAGAAGTATAACATTAGAAATTAATACTCAACGCTGCAGTAAGGACCCTGAACAATAGCTGTTTGGAAGCTGTCCTCCACAATCCACAATAAGAGGTGGTGCTTTGAATCATTTAGTGGCTCTTTTTAGCATGTAGCAGCCTTTATGAGAAAGAACACATACAAGTGGACTTTGTGTTGCGTATATGGACAGGATCTGTTGAAACTGGAAAATGTGCACTCATAAAAAGAGGTATATTTCTCATTGGATTGTATGTTATCTCCTTTGAACTATCTTTACCTTAATGTATCTTCTTTGAGAAAGGGGTTTATTAACAGAAATTCAAATATTCAGTTGAATATTATGCACATAGCTTGCCAAGACCTGCAGGAATGTCTTTGATATCTTAAATTCAAAGGATGCGTACAGGAAGTGATGCATCATATGTTTCTTCTGGCTGAATCATAAATATTATAAATCAGCATAATCTGAATCACAATAGTGCAGTAAGCTTATATGATGAGTCCTGGTTAGAAGCAAACAGTATTGAAAAATACACTTTGCACTGCTTAAAGAAAAATAGAAGGACTGTCCCTTTAAACTCGAAAGGCCCCAAATTTGGGGCTTTTGGTCGGTAAACAGTGCATTAATGACACAGATTATAACGATGTAGCACATCAAATTAAACTGCAGAAGCTAAGCTACAAGCCAGCAAAAACTGTTCTAATCAAATCATACCTAAATGAAATACAACACATACTGTACCTGTGATTTACGTGGCACTAAGACAACCCATGCACAACATGTTTGGCTCCACAGGAACAGAACAGTATCCAACCGCTGTAATATGAATATAAAATGAAAGCAGAGACTCTGTAGTTTCCAACCATCAGCTTCACAGCGCTCTACACCAAAGTATTACTAAGATAAAGGCCAATAAAGAGCAACAGCAGAAACCACCCAGCCAGAAGTTAGTTATAAAAATTGCTCTTACCTTTGTCATTTCTCCTCGAAAGATATTATTTGCTGGCAAATCCACACTCGATTATTTGAGATCAATCTCTGGCGCTAAACTCAAAAACATTTACGTTTTGCCAGAGGGCTTTGCAAACTAACAGGAGCCTTTAAAATTCACCAATACAAAAACCTGTCCGTCCCAAACAAGTGCCTTCTGCCTCTGATTGGCTGAAAGTACTGTCAATCTTACCCGTGTGGGTCTAGATACATTATACTGGCTCTAACGAATTGACTGATGTGTTATTCGTCAAAATCAACTTATGTGCTGCAGAGTTATAGGCCTGTGCAAACATAAACAACGGGGTAGCTTGACTGCTTTTTTACGCACACTGTGCAGAGCGCACAGTTAGCGGTTGGAAAACTATTGTATTCAACTCTACTGAACATAATTAGTGATATAAAAGTGAAATACTTAGTTTTGCACTTAAGAAAATACACACAAATGCAGAAATGATGGCAATTGTCCAAACTGTGCCAAAAAACGGCAATTTTGGAAACCTCGGCTGGATTTTCTAAACTAAAAACTCTCTAATTTTGTTTTGCTTAGAGTAGGACTTTGCAGGGATAATGTCAACATATTGTGCTATGATTTCAGATAGACTCAGAGCTTCGACATGCATAATTTCTAAGTGTTTCTCATCCTGAAAGTGTTTTTTTTAAGGCGAGGTAAACATTTTTGCTGTTTTCCATCCTAATTTATTCTTCACCAGTAACATATAAACTGTATCTGACACATTTTATCAAATTCCACAAGTGTTTCCTTTAATATGACATATAAAGTATTCAAATGCACCTTGTGGTTGTAGAGTTATAGCCATGTTCCTAATGCAATTTTGAGCAAAATAGCTTAGGGTTTGTGGGGTTGTGTGAGGTACTTGAGTAGTCAGTGACATACTTGTAGCCGACAGTGTTCAGAGTGCTCTCAGTTTGGTCAATGAGGAAGAAATAAGCAATGAATTATTCACCAAGAAGTCACAGAAGAGCAAATTTTCAGCAACTAAAACAACTCAGACCACAGAAATTTCACACTACGAATCAATATATCTCTTTAAGTTGGGCACTATTAATTGGACATATTCATGATATTCTTCCCCAAACATGAACTCCAAAACAGTCACAATGGGTACTTGATTTACGGGTAACACTTCTGCAGAGTGGGGAAATATTTGGCGTGACACCAATATAACCTCCAAATCAGTCAGAGGTAGAGTAATCTAACTGAAAAATTCTTCATAGAGCATACATCCCTTCCTCCAGACTTAAAAAAAATTGACCAAAGTACCTCAAATTTTTGCTGGCATAAATGTGGACAGGTGGGAAATTTGTTTCATATGTTATGGCTATGCCCAGTGGTTAATTATTTTGGACAGATGTTTGTAAATTAATTTTAGTGATTATTAATGTTAACCTTATTCCCTGCCCATTGATGTGTTTGCTAGATCTTAGGACTGTACCATTTTAAACAAGACTAGAGCAAAAGATAATTGGTTTAGTCTTCTTGGTTGCCAAAAGAATGATTTTATGTAATAGAAAAATTTGCAAGCCAAATTGTTTATCTATAGAAACATGGTTACCTGAGTTTTTTTAATCTTTTAGGCATGGAACAAATAACAGATACATTAAATGCCACTAAACTTAGGTCTGAAACCATTTGTAAGCAGGCATGGGGGCAGATATCATTGTCCCAAATGCTGTCTTGATCCAATATTAAATGAATGGCCGTTAAACCAGGTTTACTGGTAAATAAACACACCAGGCAAAGAAATAGAAGAAGACATTATTGAATGAGAAAAGGAAAGAGACAGAGCAAGAGATGAGACAAGATCAGTCAAGATAAGAATGTCTTTTACTGGCTGGAAAGAGCTCACAGTACAGATTGGATGCAAGATGGATGCCAAATTAGCCATCGACAAGGGGCACATCACTGAGAAAATTACAAAATTTCTGTAGTGCTGTTACGGCCCATGGCCTATGAGATATGCAAATCTGACTGTGTGATCCCACCTAGAGGATTGGACAGCTGTCTGGATCCTCTCTTGTGCCTGGCTGTGCCATTGCTTCCCTGTGATTGGCTGGCTGTAACATCTCCAACCCAGGATTGGCCACTTCCAATTCCTCCTCAGCTGATTCTAATTCATCAGCTCTATTTAAGCAGCAGGTTGACATTGTGTCAGCGCAGCTAGATGTAACCACCAGCCTGTCTTACTTTTGTTTTGTTTTGTTCTGTCTGTCTATCTGCCATTTAGAGTTTTGTACCTTTTGAGACTTTGTAAACCATTTAGAGCTTTATGCATTTTGAGACTTTGTAGGTTGTTTGGAACTTTGTATATCTTGAGAGTGTGGAGCTTTGAGATCTTTTTTTGTTTTGGTGTAATCATTAGTTTGTTGTAAGCCATTGGTGGCCCTCTTTCTATTTTTGTTTAAGCCTCCACTTATTTTGTTTGGTTTGGCCTGTAGAGCCTTTTGGGTCCTGTTGAGACCAATTTTTAGTTTACACTTACTTTTACTTTTTTTTGTTGCATACACCTGTTAAAAACTTTTGTTCTGTTTTTTTTTTGTTTTACTTGTGTTTACAGCCCCCTTTTCCCTAGCGAGCCGGGGTTTGTAACAAGTGCATCTTTAAGAATGGTGTCAATCCAGTGTATGTTGCCAATTTTTTTTCTTTTTCTTTTTCAAAGCCTCAAAATTGCATAAGTGTTTTTTTTAAAGCTGCAAAAGCAAAAATACCACAACATATTCTCCATCAGCATCCAGAATAATACACAAAATAGAAAAAAAAAACTTGACACAATCACAAAGATACTTAAATGGTAATGAATGCCTATTCCCAAAAGCCTTAGACAGTATTGAAAGTCATTGCTCAACGATGTTCACAAAGGCATGATAGACTTCAACTCCATGGACGATGCTTTGTGTTGCATCTGTGTAAAGGGTCACGGTCAAATCAAGAGCATCACTGCAGGAGGGAAAATTCAAGTATCCTTCTTTTTTGCCTTCACAATCTATAGAATACAAATCCCAGACTCAAAGACTGTATTGTTTCAGGGAAATATTTCACAGGTTTTGGTTTCCTGTCTTCTTACTTCCTGAATTGGAAGGACTTTTTATTCAATGGTATCAGATGTATTGTATTCTATTTGAATGTAATATACAGTTAATTAGTAAGTCATGAATCAATATCATCCTTACTTTTTTTGTTCTTTATTTTCATTCTTTTTTTTACACACACTGCACAAAAAGCAGATTCAAAACAGGAACATGTTTTGTAATTAATTCAACCTAACCAAATGTTTTTTTTTTGTTTTTTTTTTGCTTCGGAATGTACCAGAACAGCTAAACAATGGGTAAAATAGAAAGTTACATCTAGTCTCCGAAGAATAGAAAATGCAAAAACTGGAAGTCTTTAGCAAAAAGAGCAGGTGATCTTCCAAACAAAAATAAAAGAGTTAGTGGTGCCGACTAGAAAAAGTATATCAACAGTTTCGTCTTTCAGACAAAGGTTAAGGTGGAAGATGTTCGTTTTACCTTGACATGTTTCAACATGGCGACTGCAGTCTTCCTCAGAAGCATCTGACAGCTGTGATGTGCCGTTTAACACCATTGAGTACCCCCGTAGCGCGATGGTTTCTGGAGGAGAGTCCCAGGTGTGTGAGAGCATGAAGGCTCCCGTAGCCCAATTGATCCATCTTATGTGTTTGTTGGTCTCTAATCTGATGAGGTGATTATTTCGTTTGCGATGATCCGATATGGCTGATTTTAATAGTTCTTGTGCTTTTTCTTTTTAAGTTATTGTGAACTCTGAACAGATGACTCCTCTGAGAATGTTAAAACATGTCAAGGTAAAACGAACAACTTCCACCTTAACCGTTGTCTGAAAGAAGAAACTTTTGATATATATCTTAAAAAGAAGACAAACTGAACCTTTTTGAACTATGACTAGAAAAAAACGTTTGCAAGCTGTGGTATTGGCCAAAGAGTGTGCTACTAAAAACTGTGCATTCAGGCTGCATTACAAAATACTGGAATCGGAATTGGGGAATATAGTTGTCTGGCTCAAGTGAGAAAAGAACAAAGATGAGCACTGAGAAATATCAAACAATAAACACAAATTTGGGTGGGGGACAGTCACCACAAATCAGAAACCTATAGTTCTGAAGTCAAAGATCACGATCTCTTCGTAGGACACTGAAAACAATAAACAGAATAAGATGTATAGCAACCTATGTTTTGCCCTTTATTCATTGTTTATTTTAAACTTACTGCCCCTTGTTATTAGATGTAAAAGTTTGAAGTCTTGATATTGTACTTAATGCAGTGTCTTTAATGTCATATTAAAGACACTGCTTGACTTTTCGAAGGAAAGGGATGAGTTGTTTCTCTGATGCTTAATTTGTCTCTATGGATCTTTTTCTTGTGCATCATTGATCTGTAACAGAATATACCGTGTGTGCATGCAGGAACATGCATGTATTCTTCTTCTCTAACACTCATGATGTTAATGTCCATTTTTCCAATGATGTCCAGGACTCTGCTGCTATAGGCAGCCACTCTGTTTGCTCCCATATTACTCCTGCCCTGGTTGTTTTCTGCCCACCTGCTGGCTTGTGCCTTTTCCCTGCCATGTGCCGCCTCCTAGCAACAGCTTGTCTTAGTCTTCCCTGCTTTTGAAAAACTCAGACAACGGCAGAAGCACTCATGTGCTTGAAAATATATCCCTACTAAAATAAAACATTATGTTCAAGACCAACCTTCATTAGCATCCCACGAGTACTTAGATACATGAAAAATATAGTGAGCATGCATTCATAGTATCCAGCCAAATGCCCTTGGATGAGTTTAAATAAAAGACACTTTTGTTGATTAATGTTTTCTGTAATAGCAAAATAGTTAGCAGTTATTAGTCATCATACACTTATCATCAAAATTAAATGAACATAGATTTATCTTCACAAGAGCATGTGAAAAACAGATCAGGACAACTTTTCACTGAACTGTTGTATCAAAATGCTTCATTATGGTTGAACTATATAGCCACATACCTTCATTTACTCAAACCACTCAGATGGTCTGTATGTGTGCTGGTTTAGTGGGCTGGGGGAACAGTGTACACTATACATGTGTTGGGATAATAGAGGGATCTGTTCCTACAGCGAGCATTCCCGGGTTATCAGGATACATTACTCATATGATCAGATTTAATTTTTTCTTACATCCTGCTGTCTTTTATTGACAGAATGCAGTAGTTTCAATATTCCTTGCTCCAGTAAGGAGGAAGGAAAAATTAGCAGCATGGAGCCAATGAAGGGGGTTTACTGTTTTGTGAAATAAAACCGTAGGAACAAGAAGAACTCAAAAACAAAAATGAAATGCTGTACTCAAAATCTATTTTTGTGATATATATATTATGTATGTATATATATATATTTCATGCTTCAGTGTTTTGGCCTTTGTGAAGAACTTCATTCAGTCATTTAGTGTATTTTAAGTTTCTCCCTGTTATTCATCTCAGTTTACCTGCTCTCAGTTCTTGCTGCTTTTTTTAAAACCAGTCATTTGCTTTTGGTTTTACTTCGCAAATTTTTTATTTTTTACTTCGCAAATTTTTTTTTTTTATTATTGAATTATTTACGTTTCTTTACCACACCACACCTGTGTTTGTGTTCAATTTATATATACGTATATACTGTATGTACACTTTTTTCTCATCTTTTCTTCAATTAGTGAAATTCTTATTTGGTTGGTCACTGGCATAGAAAGAGTCAATACTGAGAGCCGAGAGCCCTCTAGGCTCCAGTAGGTGCCATAATAAGACTGCGCAATGTGAAAGAATTGTGCTATTTGGAAGTCTCTGTGCTGAGTTGCATTCAATGAGCGCTGAGCTTTAGTGGTTGAATAAGTGTATATAAAGGTAACTTTTGTTGTTGTCGATCATTGTCAGTTGGATAACAGCCACTTCAAAATACAATTGCGTTCCTAGTGTTTGCAGTCGAGCATATTTCTCTTTTAACAAACAAATCCATCATTAACAGCTATTTATTGCTCAGAGATCTAACAGGCATGAGAACAGCATTAAAACTCCAGCAGCAGCGATTTATTTGTAGCAGGCCTGTTCTGCATTTGTTTAAAGTAAAACAAATGTACTGTATGTACCGGTTCATCAGTGAGCTCTCCACGTGTGATATGATGAATCAATATCAGCTGACATCCAGCACACTGTTTCCTTACTTTAGCATGATGCTTTTTTTAATTGTTTGCCCTCAAATAATTGATAAAAAATGTAAATTAGATTTTTGTTAAATGTTCGTTGATAAGTGAATGTTGTAAGCTAGTAAGTATTTGACATTTTCTATTTGTGCCCAGTTAACGTGGCTTGCTGGTCAGTGATCCATGACACTGTCCAGCAGCTCGAAAGATGGACATATAACGACACAGTTCCACCTTTTTAAAGTCTTTTTTTTTTACTGCGGTGGTATTCGCTCTTCACTTTTCTTAATTGGGTCTAGTGTTTGAGTGAACCGAGCCTTTGCCCAAAGATGGCCACACAGTTTGCAAAGAAGAACCCCAGTTTTTCAGTTCTGGTTAAGAACCAACTTTTCCGGTTCTGAACTGACTTTTTCCGGTTCAAAATTATGTTCCATAAGCGGCAACGGAGCCCTGCGGGTGTGAAAGAGCTACATGAGGTCTAGTGTTCAGTTTGATTTAATCAGGAAGTGATATCAGCTCATGGTCATCCTGGAATTTCTTTTAGCCACATTTCTTCCTCAGATATGATGGTTCACCTCGGTCCTTCCAGGGGTTTTAATGACACATTAAACAGTTCTTAACCCCATATTAGGAGTTTCAGCAATCCCCTTAATTGTTTCGTTTGCTTGACATAATGAACTCTATGAAACAAAGTCAAGTCTTTTCCTCAACCACATGTGTCTTCTGTCATCATTGTTTACCGAATGAGAGGGTACTTTTCTGCATTAATTAGGGTTAAATAACTTGTTACCAGCTGACACATATCATATTTTTCCAAATGAGAGGCTCTTATCTGTTTGCTTAGTTAAATCCAGGCATTAAAATAAAGAGCAATCAGTGGGCCTAGCTCTGTTTCTTTCCTAGACTTTTTAAAAATTAGTATCACAACTCTGTCCTTTTCCATTGAGGTTGGTCTTATTTAATCATTAAAACAAAGAAAGTGTTTGTGAGTGCAACATCATTTGAATTCTAATTTAATATTGGGGAAATAAGGCATTTTATCTGGTGTTTGAGTTAAATACAGCCTTTAATATTTTGCTCACAGCAAGCCAGTGTTGTGGTTTCTGTGGCAGCTGAATACAGGAGCTCAAAAGAAAAGGCAATTTTGTGTAGTGCAACCATTTTACAGACAGTAATTTTCCCAGCAAAAAGGTTGAGTTCAGTATTTGTCGAGGTTAGCACCAATAAATTGGCCACACTTATTGTACTTTTGACATGCTGTTTGGCATAATGCGTTTGCTTTCTATTAATTTTATTAAGGGTAAATACTGCAAGGACATATGCCTTCCTTAAGTGGATCTAATGTTGCACCAATACCAGGCACTTTTTTATGGGCATAAATGTAGTGACATTTTTAAATCGGTTGGTGAAAATAATAAAAATGTGTTTATGAAACTTACAGCATGGTACCTCATCTGTTGCCTGAAATCTTGACATGCACCATCACCAATGTACAAACACGGACACATAATGTAGCACTCAGAGTTTTTTTCCTTCAGCTGTCAATCATTTGGCACAGATTGCAGCTTTCATGTTTTTTTTTCCCCCTGCTGAATGATGTCTTGATGGCCACTGAAGTCAATCCATAGTAATCATGATTCTTCCATTGGGCCGTCACCACACAAACAATAGGCCTGGATCCTGTGGTGTGTGATGCTAGTAATCAACCAACCAGTGGGCTAGATAGACACCAATCAGTGACAGACTCTGTCATACCCAGCATGACTGCCCATATCAGAGATGGCCGGTACCACCCACAGGGTGCCATCTGCTCTCCATTTTATTTCAAAGTGCCTTTACCTCTTATTGGACTCTTTAAGGAGGTAAGGTTGTGGTTTGATAACAAGGTTCTATTGCTTCAGTGTAAGAGAATATCAGTGTGGTATGGTTGATCGGCGTGGTCAGTATTATATTTTGTATTTTAAAAATAAATGCTATTTTTTTATTGCTGTGCAAAAAGATCCTTTAAAAGGCAAAAACAACCATCTTTAAATAATCAACTGAATGTTCTGTGTATTCAGTACACTAGAATATATATATATATACATATATATGAGAGAGAGAGAGAGAGAGAGAGAGAGAGAGAGAGAGAGAGATTAGTGTGTGTATATAATATTTCTACTACAAGAATGCTGCACAAGCTAATGAACATAATGGACAACATTGTGTATCCTCTAGACATTACAGTCTTCTTCCCGTCTGCTGCCAAATAAAGACGGTGTTAGTCATTCCCTCTTATAACTATAGTCTTACATAATTACCCTTTATTATGTCTATTGACCTTACTATTTAAACTGCAAGAATATAATTTCCATTGGGAGATAAAGTATTGTCACTTTGAATTAAATTCAATGAAACCACATTTAAATATATTGCTAGAAACAACTACATTTTGAATGAGCTTGTGAATGTTGAACTCAAATGACTCATCATATGAATGTTAAGCTATGTTGACTTCACTAGAGGTCAATACAATCTTTCATTAAAGTTAATTATGTAAGGATGATTGCAAC
This sequence comes from Leptatherina wallacei, assembly GCA_028567055.1. Classification (NCBI taxonomy): domain Eukaryota; kingdom Metazoa; phylum Chordata; class Actinopteri; order Atheriniformes; family Atherinidae; genus Leptatherina; species Leptatherina wallacei. Next base: position 10,999,295 of record JAOXYM010000019.1, read on the forward strand.
ATGCAAAAAGGTGACTTTTGTTTTTTTCTTCTACAAGCATTTTGTTTATGTTAAGTAGCCCTTACTACTGTAAAAATTGTATTATATGATATAAACCAATAAAAATATGTTAGATCCCCATATTATGTGTTAATGCATAACCTCTCCTCATTCAACCTAATTCATTCGCTCTAAATCAGATATTGGAAAGCTGTTTGTATGTTCTTGTTCGAATCTTTTAGCATTACTTAAAAAGTTTGCTCCAAGATATTGGAGAAGCATGGTTACAGTATCAAGCCTCAAGCCTATTTTTTAAAGGAGACATATTATGCAAAAATCCCTTTTATAAGTCCTTGGAATAGTCTCTTACAATGTTCTAAGTCACGA
>JAOXYM010000019.1:11010313-11024144 GCA_028567055.1 Leptatherina wallacei
AAAAAAAAAAAACCTCTGCTACAACAATAATTTCCCTCAAAAGGGATAAATAAAGTATTTTTCATTTCATTTCATTTGTCTTGCATGCACAGAATACCAAAGTCCTTCTATAAAGTAGATTTATTTTTTATTTGCATGTGTATGTTGACTACTTTGTCAGTATTGGTTACAATCTGCTTACCTGTGTGTGCTGCGTCCAGACCCATTCTGAGATGCTCTCATGTCTCTGTTTACTGCTTGTACTTTGACTCAAGAGCTGTTTGATGTTCTGTAAAATTAGTCATTTATCAACAACTTCCTAAAATATGAAAGAAAACTCATGCCGTTGCACTGGGGAGTTTAAGTCCATGATGTGCATTTTCTATGAAATATCAGACGGGACTCATGCCATCTGTTCTAGAACAACTGCATACCCAATACTTTCCATGAGTTCTTTAGATCCTAAAATCCTACCAAGTATTTGACAGGAACCATGTTGTTGTTTTTTTCTTGAACACAAAAGCCACCGTTTAGCTGTACTAAGTGAGCATCTCTTGTTCGGCAAAGTATACAGGAGATGGAGCAGAAATAATAACACACATAGCTACATGTGTAGCAGAGACATAGTTCTCGCAAAGGTACTGCATCTACAGAAGGTTGTTTGTAAAGTCATTTAATATTGAATTGAAGCTCCTTTGACAACAGTGTCATTCTCAAGTGTTCTTTGAAATGATCCTACAAGCCCAGCACACCTTTTCTCTTTGGATGTTTCTCCCTTTCTTTTTGACATTCAGAGACATTCAAGCTGAACCAGGTTGGATGGGGTGCACCAGTGCACAAACAGTTTTCAGCTCTCCATTGAGATGCTCTGCTGGATTTAGACTCTGGCTCGGCTGTTTTAAGACTTTCATAGGTTTCTTGAAGTCATTTATGCTTCTTTAGTTTTATTGTCTTGTTGAAATGTAAACCTTTGTTCCAAGCTGAGTTCCATAAAAAGGTTATGAAAATACTCTACTTTTTTTCCCCTTTATTCCAACACTGTCTCCCAGTGACTACTGCAGAACTACGTCTTCACAACATGATGCTGCCATTTCTATGTTTGACTGCCAGGATGGAAGTAATGAGGTGATGCAGTGCCTGGTTTCCTCTGCACATGCCGTTGGGTGGCTCATAGTTCAATCTTAGTTTTGTCAGATCAGAGACTTTTGCTTCTAATGGTCTGACAGTCATTCAGGTGCCCTTTAGGAAATTCACATGTAGGGTGTAATCTCCTATTTAATGAGGAATGGGTACTACTGTCTGACCACTTTACCAAAGGCCTGACTGGTGTAGTGCTGCACTGAGGTTTGTCCTGTATGATTTTCCTATGTCTGCAAACTCTTGATCTCATTTAGAGTGAACATTGTCCAAGGCCCTTTCCCCCATTATCTGAAGTATGTTGGGCAGCCAGATTTAGGAAGTCTGTTCATGGGTTGTCTGAGAGGCACAAGTACATTAAAGTGACGTTGTAGCTGACAGAAGTAGCGTACACTAAATCTCAGTCGCCATTGTCAGAACAAAAGAGCTGAATAATGTAAATTAGATCATTTATTACTTTGTCTTTCATTTTGTCCATTTTTAATTGTGGAGAATTATATATAGTCTGATGAGCAAAAAAAGAAAGAAAGAAAGATCCATTTTAAATAAATCTGGAAAACTTGAAAGTATCTGAAAACTTTTTGCATTCACCTTCTCTGTGTGGTTACTCTTATTGTCTCTTCAGTTTTATGTCATTGTATGTGGGGGTTTGGTTGTAAAATAAAGATGGTACTCTACTTCAAAGCTTTCCATTCTCTGGTCATTACCTTCTCTGCGTGAGAGCCAACCACTTGAATTCTCCGTTTACTGGTCTTTGTGGTGTTGCTTCAGTTGGCCTTGCAGAATTACAGTCTCTGTAATTTGTTATTGCAGAAAAAAGTATCTCCAGGAGTCTAGCAATCCTTTCTTTTTTCTTTCAGTCAGAGGTTAGATGATAACTTATTTTCATGGCTAAGTTTCTCTAAGAGAAGCTATATACTATATTTTTCATTTTTAATAACATCTGCAAATATTACAAATGCTTGCCATTATATTTGTGTGTTTCTGCTGCAATTGTACAATATGCTCTGTTCATTATTTGCAGAACACCTAATGAGAAATCAATTACAGCAGGGCTCGTATCGGAAATGTGCTACCAACAAACAATAACAAGTTTAGCATGTCATTTATATCTCTGACAGCAAAAGAAAACTGGTAAATTGCACTACGAAGTCTTGTCATCTTGATAGCTTTTGTACTTGTGCATCTCTCCTCTTTGCCTCCCCTGGCTGAGATTAATTGCTGTTGCACCCAGCAGTGACAACAGCGTTTATGGAGGGAGGGCTACGGATATGGAATGCCTGTATTTTAGGTCCTCTCCCTCCCTCTTTTGTGTGTTTTTTTTCTTTTCATATTCCATTGGTCCCTCTTATTTACCCCTTTCTTTGATTCACTAGAGGAAAAACACAGCGGGAGCATGTAATGGGAACGTGGTAGATAAGGAACTACAGGAGACAGCCTGCAGGCATAGAGGAAAGGTGATGTCTCAATTTATGATTCACCTCCCACATTGTTTGTAAATTTATCACCCAGATGCCACCTGCTGCCACTATTGATGCCTTTGTCACCCACACAAGTGCGCCAACCGTAATACACTAGAGAACCAGTGGAACCCTGCAGTTGCAGAGTTCCACTGGAAGTAGTACCAACAAGTAAAGTCAAATGCTGCACAAGGAGACCAAGATTTCAGGAAGTTGTGACAGCTGACCAAATATGTGCGCTTCACAGCCTACAAATATCAAATATAGGAGCTGAGCAGTCTCAGAAACATTATGTATTCCGATGTGATGTGAGTTTGGCCTCATCTCCTGTTTTTATTGATTGGATGCAATTTGTGCTACACAGACACAACAGACTGGTGTTGGCCAGACTGTTAATAATAATCTTTTCCACATGTGGGACTTAATCCACAGCATTGAAAGGTGCATTTGGGGCTGAATAGATTTTTATTCTCAGCTGAATTAATTCTTCATGTCCATTGTCCTGTTGTACGGCTCTTTAGAGTGGCTCAGGAGATGAGCACTGAATTCAATCTGCTCATCATCGCAGTACATGCATAATGTCTGCTGCTGCTGAACATTATGATGAGTTAATAGGCGCGGAACAAACTGCGCAGACCCTCAGTCGAACAGCTTCATACAAACTTTCCAATTAGCTGGATTATTATTTGCACTCATCCCTTTATTACTTTTACTTTATTACTTTTTGTACTTTTGAGGGATGACAACTTGACCTGTACTCCAAACCTGAACCATTTGGCATGTTTTTTATTTGGATTGCAATGAGATCCTGTTGGATTCATTAGATTTCTTTTTTTTTTTTACAAATAGTATTATACTGTTATCCTGAATTAGATGGAATTTGTTGAAAAGTGTTTTGATATATTAGATGGATGCATATGACTGAATTGTATTATTAATTGGATTGAATTAGAGTATATTCTAATAAAACTTAAACTAAACTTGTTAGCTTAAGAGCTTTGAGAAAACTTCAGGCATAATTGAGCTTTTTATGACAAATTTTTGTGGTGACAAGTTTGTCTTTTCGATTCTTGAAGGTTAAGAATAATATCAATAATGCAAAGAAGAAATGCATTTCATTGTTTTCCTTTTATTTCTAAATAATTTTTTGATTAATTACTAGAAATTAAAAAGAATCTTTTGTCATTTCTGATTTAGAAATGTCATTAAAACTGAAAACACTGTCAATAAATGAGAATGTTGATCAATTAATGTGATGCTCACTTGTCGGGTATTGTCATCTATTCTCTTATATATTTCATCAATTAATCGGTAATAAAGAAAGACTACAAAAGACCAGTCTATGATAAAGAATAATCAGTGGTTATTAAAACTGAAATTCCTTGTTTTATCACAGCAGTAGTCCAGATCTACTATGAATAAAACTGAACACACAAATAGAGAAACAAAATATTTGTGTTGGACATTAGATGTGTAAAGTATCTGTAGTTCTCACCCAAACTCTTGCCGTCACTCATGCTTGTTTTGTTTTTTTATACCATTGACATTGTCTCGGATATGGAGAGTCCCCAGGATTTAAAAGATAGTTCAATAATATGTGAGCCAAGTGCTTGGCTTGCGGTGCCTGCATTTATCAGACACAAAGAGCAGGATGAAAGCCATTTATCACTGTGCCACCTGATGTTGTCTCTCAGGAGTGTCATTTTCACACATAAGTGTCCTTACTTTGAATTGATTTGAGATTTTGTGGTTCTAAATTGAGAGAGAAAAAAACCTCTTCACATTCTGTTTTGCCTTTGCCTTCTAGACAACCCCGTGTGTCCTCGAATCTAATACTAAGAAGATTAACCAGGTCTCTGTCATGACCACCTCTTCCTCAACTTGTGCAGTCTCCTTTGATCATCTCTAAAGCAGGACGGACTGAATAACAATTCTTGTTGACAACACTTTCAAAGTCTCTCTGCTTCTAGAAAATCTGGACAGAAAGGAAATATGAATCGCATTTGTGATTACAAAAGATATGGGCCAGTCAATAAGTTTTTGTCAGACAGAAATTGTTGCTCTGCCTTCTCAAAAACATTTACTTACACTTTGCGGATGAAGCTCACTTCTGATCACAAATTCAGTGAAGGCACATAAATCTGCCAGGCAGCCACATTAAGGCAGAGAATGTGCACTGCTGTTTACTCCAGCTCCATCCCCCCACCACTACCACCCCCTATCCCGACCCGCTTTCAAGCCCCAGTGGCATTCTTCTATTCTACTGATGAAAGAGATTGCTTAGGTCTTGCACTAATGAATTGGCATTATTATTAAATGATGTTTGTAAATTATGACCCAGTTTGCTCCCAGTGAATGGCGCAGAAACCAAAAACCCACATCATCAATTAGCAGCTTACAGCCACTGCCAGCAGATAGTTGTGGAGTTAAACTAGTTTTTTTTTTTGTTTTTTTGGCTGCAACTTGGAGTTTAAAAAGATTAATTTACAGCTCGCTGGCGACACCTTGTGGTGCAAAAGCAAACATGTACATCTCAAATGAGTGATTCTTTTTGTTCTAGCGTGCTGAAATATTGTTTTACAATATTATTATCATCATTATAATTATGATTATCATTATTATCACTATTATTATTGTTATTACAGCCCAATGTTTGAGTTACACACTTGTCATTAGAAAAAAATACATATTCATGTTCCTGTCACAGAGATTACATTCAATGCAGATGATTTGGTGCTTAAAAAGCAAAGATTGGGACATTTCAAACACAAGCCTGCAAAATTAACAGTCACCCTCACATTTAAGCTTGTTTTGTGTCCTTTCTTTTGCCACAAGAGGGAAGAAGAGTGGAACAGATGCAAGCACATACGCTTCACATCTCAGTGATCAAATATTTCATATTCATTTGAAATTCTGCTTTGCTGTTAATGATGTTGATAGCAACTTCAGTCAGCTGCTGATAATTCAGACGGGTGAGTGTTTGACAAATGCAAATGAATAATGTTAATTAGGTTTTTTTTTTATCCAAGCAGTTTAAGAAGGATATTTCTAAAGTCTGCCTGAAATGTGTGCTCATTATCTTGCATCAGAATGGTGGCATTTTATAAATGAAACGGGGTCATTCTCACAGTGACACCTTGTGGAGGACATCGGCAACATACTGAAGCTCATCGGTCTGAGCTGTGTTATGAAATTCCATTCAAAATTGGTTCAATTGTCAAGGTTGTATTGAGACATTTCATTTAAAACTGTACAAAAACATGGAAGATATGAACACATAGCATCCTCCTCACTGTTAAGCTTTGAATCACTTTAAAACACTAAGATTGAAATAGTTTTTTACATGCGAAAATGAGATGTTCATGAAACAAGCTGCGGTCTTATTTTACCATGTTTAAAGGTCACATTCTATCACTTCTCATGATACTTTTATGTCTCCTTTAGCTTTGAAAACCTAATTGATGCTGTTTAGTTAGATTAGCCAGGGGCCAGTCATTTACAGAGGGAACCAAAACAAATTAAGGACATTTTTAGAAATCTTGTTCTCCTTTATTAAAGCAAGTATTGAAAGATACTTGCATATGTGAATACGATAGACTGGCTTTTATCATGTGCAAAGAGAGATATGAGAAATATCAGGATATATTAAAAGTTGCCCCTCTGAGTGTTTTTGGCTGCTTCACTAAGCACAATGGCTTCACTCTACAAATACATAAAATCAAATTGATGAAAAAATGAAATATGATCAAAGAGCTCAATTGGGATGCATGAAAACACTTTATTAGAAAGTGTGAACTGCAAACAAAATCAAATCCAACCAGACACAATGTGGTTTCATCTGGATTCAAAGTGCATTTAAAGAAATACAAAGAATCTCAGCTACACGGTGTTTGTACCCTCGAGGTTTATTAGTCATTTTATTCTGTCTTGTGCAACTGGCCTCTGTCCGAATGAAGCTCCCATATGTCATAAAAATCATCACTTTACAGATTAGAAACAAATGCTTTCCAAAGGAGAAAGGGGTTTGGGCAGTTTCTCTTTCTCTCTTTCTTTTAACCCCATTTCAAAGCAATATGAGAAAAAAAATGAATGATTTATAAATCATTTTAAACAACTTATACCATACATCAAACTGAGAAATGTAATTGATTTAAAAAGAAAATCTATGCTCATTTTGAATTTACTTACATCAGGTTTTAAAAAGTTTGGAATAGAGACAACCAAAAACTGAAATGGTTGTGTTATGCTGATGAAACATCTTAGAAGTTATTGGGTCATTTGCCGGCAGGTCACTTACATCCGTAACTGAGAGCATCACAGAGGCCGAGTCTTTCAGAAGTTAAGATGAGGAAGGGGTCCATTCTCTGAAACAGACATACACTTAAGTAATTTTGTAAAGTAAAAGCTTTGCACATTTCATCATCCGCAAGATTGAAAATGTGTATTAAATGGCTCTGATCTTCAGGGCAGCAGAAAGTGGAAGACACTGCGTAGGCTCAGTAACCCACTGTGAGTGAACAGATATGTTCACTGTGTTAAAAAAATTGCAAGTTAAAACTTTGACATGAAAGGAAAGTATTTCATCTCATCTCTCATCTCATCTTGTGTCTGTGAGATGAACTCAAAGGAAAGTAGATTTGATGAACACTACATATTCCAGACTAAAGAAGAGAGAGTCAATCGGGCAAATCTTTGCACAGTTCGAAGAGCAGCATCCCTGAGGCTATGGGGTATATTTGTGTTCATGACATATGTGCCTGACACATTTGTGAAATAAGCATTCATCATGAACGATATATTCAAGCTTTTGGAGCAACTCTTGCCTCCAGCTGGTTGATGTAAAAGAAAGCCTTGCTTCTTTCAGCAAAACAATGCCAAACCACATTCCACATGTGACTGGTTTGCCCACGGTCCAGATCTATAGCCCACTATTAAATTTGTAAGCATAATGAAAAAATACAACAAAGGAGGATCCAAACAAAAAAAAAAAAAGATCTATGCTTCACATTCAGTACTGTAACAGATGGTCCTTTAAACTTTCACAGTTTCAGTGTTCTTAATGGATGATACAACACAATAAAGATGCTACAGGCCCAACTTCAAAGTAAGTACATGTGTTTTAAAATATGAATTTCTGTGTTTCGACATTTTATCTAAATATAGAGTTTAAGTGATTGAATTCTTTATTTTACTCAAATGTCCCAACATTTTTGATAACAGGGTTGTAAAATAGGCGATACGATAAGGAAATATATTTCAGGCATAAACTAAAATGTGTTTTAATTACCATCATTATGTGTGTATCTATACTAGATTTCCGAAAAGCCAAACTCTCCTGGGAATGATGGTTTAGACTCGGAGCGTTGCATGATTGGCTACATTCCACTCCCATACTTCACTGACCAGATGTCTGGCCCACGCAACAGAGAGGCTGTGGAGTTTTTCACTCATAATATATGACTGTTACCAGAGCTCTCCCAGCAGAGAATTTATCCATCTTTATCAGCTCTGAGTCACGATGTCGGTGCAGGGGGAGTAGCTAAGAAAAGACGTCATTTTCAAGAATCTTTCTGTGAATATAAATCCCACTGATGCTCTCATTGTACATGCATCATGGTGCTCACATGTTGTTTCACATCTGTTACATAGAACAATGCTGATTCCAATTTATTCAACCAGATCAAAGTGATAACACTGTGCATTATGGCACTGAGTTTTATGTTCTGTTAATGACCAGGACACAATGGGGGGAAAAAAACTCACTTCATGCATGTTTTTGTGGCACTACCCTGCAATTTGAAGTCTGGATTACAGCCCAACCAAATTGAAGCAGGGAAAATACCAAAATCATGTCGTCATTGTAGACCTTTTATTATTTTCTTTTTGCTGCTTTAAGTATCTAAAGTGAAATTATACTTCTGAGTCGCTGCTCATATCAAATTTGACATAGATTCAGACGTTCTGCTCAGTGAACCCAAGCTGTCTCTGCTGCAGATGAATTTCACAGCTCTGTGCTACAAGGGCTTGGGGGTGGTGAGGAGGGGGATGTCACATTCCAGACCTACTGAAGCTTAAAGGAAATGATGTCACCCCTGACCAGACTACCATGATTCATTAGTTTCAGGCTGAGCTTTCATGTTGCCCTACATTAGGAGCCCTGGCAGTTATGACTGTCTTGGCAGTACCAGCATAAGAGGAAAAACACCTGGTCCATTACATTCCCCGTGCAACACATACTGCATTTTCATGTTTCTTTCCTGCATTAAAAACACGCCAAAGGCTTGTTAAGGGTTCAGATGACAGACTGAATTCTTCTCTTTAACTCTCTTCCTGGGGAACCGGAAATTTTCACTTTTTGTGATGCAATCCAGTTTGCAACAACAAATTCAGAACCCTAATGAGAGACAATGTGGGATTTGACACATGGAGACACTCCTGTGATGTAAATGCTTTTCATTCCATCAACCCATAAAGTATAACCGTACAAGGCAGACATTACAGCTAAAATTTTACTCCTTATGAGCTATTTCCAATTTAGACAGATACATGCAACACCAAGAAGGTTCCTTGTCAGTTTTTAGTAGAGTTTTTTTTTGTTTTAAGTGGGGGGGCTGTGGGCGGCATACCAGGCAGGCAATCAGTTCAATGCATGCTTGGGTGGCAATTAACCTCCTTCCAGTGAAAATTATAGGAAATTGTGCACATATACAAACATACAACAATCACCGTTTGGCTCCAGTTATTTCAGCCGACTGCCTAAATCATGAGTGCCCTGAAAGACTGTCTGAGCGTAGTGCTGCCTGTGTGCAGCAGAGAGTGGCCTCTGTGCTTGTAGGCTTACAGACGTGACTTTGTGGTTCAGTTCTACACATTAGATATTGGAGATTAACTTTTTTTTCTCCAGGTTTGAGCTGATCAGCAGGAGAAAGACAGATCTATCCAGAAGAAAAGAGCTTATCATCAATTACATGAGCTATTACAGCTGCTTAGTTACTAATAACTCTGACAGCATGAAGAGTAGCAATAAATTATAAGACTATTTAAAGCGAGTCCATCTATGTCTGATACTGTACATGATTGATACTGTGAGCTCCATTAGTATCTAAAACTTAATATATGGAGACGTGTAGTGTCATTGACGAATAGTTATGAATCAGCTGTTGCGTCACACTTGACAAGCAGCAAAGTCCCCATTCAAAGACCTTTGCGGGTTAATGGTGGCGCTGCATACGCCACTGTCAAATTGGAATATCGAACAGAAGAGCCAAGGTCAATATAGTGATCACTCGTGTTTTTAAGTAATTTCACTTTGAAATATAATTTTATGTTTCCTTGCATTTTCACTCACTGTTTCCTTTGCTGTGGTAACATTATAAATGACATGGTTAAGGTTAGAAAGACATCATGGCTTGTCTTAAAGCAGACAGTATAATAACATATCACATCAAAATATCCTTTTCCAGGATTACTGACTGCCGAGTTCCATCCTCTCTGCTGAACACATAAAACATGCTGGACACATAAACTAAATCTTCATCAGCATAAATTCTAAGTTTTCTCTTTCAAAATTATTTCACACTTTGCAATGAGACCGGGTTGCTTACTGATATTTTACTTGGCCTTTCTTCAGTTTTATCATAGTTGAAGAGCAATTGAAAAGCATGCAAATAGCAACTCCATTTCTTTCCTTTAAAAAGCGATTGGGTTGCTCTTATTGTGTGTTTATAGTCATTATAATCTGTACTGTGAAGTTGCAGACAGAAATTTAGAACATTTTGCTTCTGCCATCGTCTGCAACCACATCATCGATAAAGATCAAAGGCACATTTGCATTGGCAGCACCGAGTGCTCGTGTCTTCCAACTGCCTCCAACACGTTTGACAAATGATGTGGTAAGTTTTAGATTATGACCCCTTGTTTTCTCCCTGCCATTGAGTCCAAGTACAAGTTCATTTTGGTTTTATTCAACCAAAGAACCTTGTTCCAGAGGTGGGCAGACATTTTTGTAGATATTTTTGAGCACAGTTTGATTTTAATTAGCAGTTAAGTTTAATTTAGCCAGTCTTGTTTGTAATCTTTCATGTTAATATGCCTGCTTCATCTACAGTGTTCTTGGCTTGGATAGACACTTGAAAGGGTTTTTTTCATCAACCACATAAGTTAACTTTAAAAGTCTACCGGGCATTTTGGTGTTGCTGAGAACCTCCATGTCAATCCCTTCTTTTTAACAACTGTAAAGTCTATATCTCTCTGATATCAAAGTTTTCATTAATTACCACCAAATCCAATACTTAGAATAAACAGTAGAACAATTTATCAACATTTTCTCTCCTGATGCTCCAGAATCAGAAGGGCTACAGAATGTTGTGTTATACAATTTAACTTCAGACAATTCTAAATTATTTATCAATGAAGTTTCATATAAATTGTGTTTCAGACAGCACAGGGTCTTTCAGATTGTCAAATTGTCAGATTGTAACCGAGTTTTCAGATACAGAGTATGAATGTGAAGATGGAAGCACGTTTTTTCCAGATAATGTTTATGTTTACAGCAAATAAATCCTACATGTTGTAAAATTATTGCCACATAAATGAGTTCAGTGGCTTATCCTCACATTGTAGAAATTAGCTAACAACATACTGCAATTAATTATTTTTTAATTGAATTTTAGTACATTCTTTTATAATAGAGCAAAAATAGTGGGTTGAAGAAACATAAAAGATCAGACTGAGTGGAGGAGAACTTTTGACCCTGTGATGTCTTATACTTTGCATTCCTGTGAGGTTGTGGTGCTCGAGAGCAGTGTGATTTCTAGCTTTCTCAACCCCATGTGGTTTCTACCCTCTGTTTATATGTGTTGGGGGTAACGGTGGGGGTAGAGCACCCACGTGTCCTTCATATGACCAACACTTGACTCTGGTATTGTACGAGGTACTGATTTCTCAATCAAGCTTTCAATCTCAACTGCTAAATTTACTCAGCCATCTCACTCAGAGGTCCCACGGCTAGGCTCAAGTTTACACTGTAATTCTATCAAGCCAACCCTAATATTACACAGAACAGCACCTGAAAGATATAATAGCCGATGCACGTTATTTCCTGCCATCATAACATAAGCAGTTTTATGTGGAGCCCAGCAGAGGCCAAACAGAAAAGAACATTGCATCTCCAAGCCACATTTTATTACTTTGTGTGTACAAACTGCTTTTGTATGTGGGCCAGATACTATTCACTTACCTCATCTCTATTCATACTCATGCATGCACATGCAGAGGATGTGGGTGAGAGAGCTTGAGCAGCTCCCCCTCTGCTCCTTGATAGAAAGTACCCAGTGTCTGGAATTTGGTTTTGTCCAGCCCTGACTGTTGAGCATTTAACTATTACTAAGTATTTAACTAAAATAGATTTCTGTATATGACCGAGCTGCTCTTTTCCAGTGGCAGCTAGAACCCATTGGGACATATAACACAATTACTGGGATTATATTTCATTATGAAAAACTTTTACTGCAACTGAGCAGGCTATGCAGAGGTCTCATGTGTTGTGTATGGTGTATTTCACTAGACTCAGGGGAGCTGGCATGGTTGTGTTTATTTTCACAATTCACAGTCCAACCCGCCCAAAGCTGCCAGTTAATGGCACAGATAACAACACAACAGGCAGCCTTTCACCCTGCAACCCCAGGAACACCCTAAATGAAGCTTGGCTCGTCTGAAAACAGCTTTAGTTCATTTTTTTGGGCTGTACCAGTAACAGTGCTACTTTCTTTATACATAAGTTATGCATAAAATCAGTAATACAATCTTTACTAACAAATAAAGAGCTTTGCAGTCTCTCTTTATATCTTGTCATGCTTCCATTTCAGACATTCTTTTTATTCTTCTTTTAAAGTCTGTTTTTATTTTCTAACTCAGGGCTTATTATGTAAATTAGATCTCACAAGGTTTCTGTTGTGGTGGGTCAGAGGAGAGAAAAAAGTCAAGGAATCCACCAAAAAGTCCACAATGTTGAAGTCACCTTAAAACAACACCTTGATGCCAGCTGTTAAAACTAAGCAAAACTTAACCTAAAGCACAGAAAAGACATTTATTTGTTTAGGCCTATTTTTAACGAGAGCGCTGTTTGGAGGTGGGACTTTATATGCATAAAGCTCAGGTCAGAGGAAATGTTCAGTGTCACCAACTGGATCAGCTTGACCAACATCTTCTTTGTAATCTAGTGAGAATATGAATGTGAGGTCCAGATTAGTGTGCACAATGTCTTCATGGTTAAAGGTTGTTTACTGGAAGACTGGATTGAAAGAAAATATTCATGGCAACTCATGGTTTCCAGAAAATAAATCTTAGACGGTGATGAACTTTAGTTTGGTATCTTTTTTTGCTTCAAAATTGTTCTAAAGCTTCTTCCATGCCCTATTAGCTTTCATGCTCTGGATTTATAAGAAAAAGAAAAATCTTTATGGATCATCTTGTAGATTTTGGAGTAGAATTGGAAATAGAAAAGATTAGCTCACTCTTATTCAGTGTTTGAATGCATGGTGCATGCCTCTCTGAGTGTTGCTTGGCTAGTTTCACATGACCGTGATCATAAATAATCCCTCTATGTAAACTTGTGAAAGTCAGAACAAAAAGAGGGCTAAGGCAGGGTGCCCAGATAGAGGCATAGTGCCATGGCATAGAGTTACAAACCACAAAGTCCACTGTGGAAGATTTCTTTGCACATGCAACAGAGGTATCCAAGGGGGGAAAAAAATCCCTCACTTGTGGTTGGTCTTTTAAGTTGGAGCCAAAGAGGCAATTAGAAGGATTAGGGTGGATCACCACTGTTTTTTGTCTTGATGTGCTGTGGTCACCAGATTGCCAGTCTGCTGCTGTGCTGCCTCCAGCTCCTCAGAGGGCACTAGGTTCACATGGAAGGCTCAAAACAAACAAACACGCCCTGAGGGATTCTTCATCTTTAGGATCTGATAGGACTTGACGTGGAAGTGCTAACTACAAATCTGACAAGAGCCACATAACTACAACGAGCATACAATTATATCAAACCAATGGATAGACAGAAACTGGTAGCTTTCTATGGAATGAGGTCAAGACTATGGGAATGTTCTCATGTCACGAACACTGCTACAGCCATGCTTGTCTTTCTGAATGAGTTTTCATACGTTGTGTTGCTGCAGCTACTCATAGACAATTGATTTTATAGGAGACATAAATCTAGACTCAAACACTGAAAAATTGATGCAGGTTGACGTTTA
>JAOXYM010000019.1:11033231-11045478 GCA_028567055.1 Leptatherina wallacei
TAACGTGAAAATACAGAAATTTATTGTGAAACATTACAGTTAAATGTTGTTAAATCCTGGTAATATCTTACAGTGTACACTAATCAAATGTCTGTGCAAATTTTATATTAAACAGTAGCTTAATATGAGTATTTCACTAAATCCATCTGGTTAGCATTTAAAAGGTAGTGTTAAAGTAACAGTGGCTCACCAAGCCCCTTGTGACAACAAAGACAAGGCTTCTTTCATAAATTTTACAAGGCAGCATTCATGTTGGTGGAGTTGGTTTTTGGGACTGTATAATTACAGCAAACATGGATCAAACAACGATAGTAAAGTAAGTGTGTATCTTTATTTAATTTAACTTTGGACAGTCAAGTAACAAAAAAAATATGTTTTTGTGTAGTTTATCTTAATTAATCACAAATATATAGCAATTTGTCATTCAATTGTTCCTCTTTAAGAAGGTTGTATTGTATGAAATCTAGTTGTGACTTAGTTTTGGTGAGCTAGTGAGAAAAACGTAAAATCAAATTTGCATGTGTAATTGGTCATATAGAGTGTAAATAGACCAAGGTATCAGAATAAATGTTAGTCAGGTTCTATTCCGTGTCTCAGAAGTGGAAAGAAAAACCTGGCTGATATAAAATCATAATGCTGTTGCTTCATCTCTTCCTCAGTGCGGTCGCTCCGAAATGTAAAAGCTAGTTAGCAGCTAGGCTGCATGCCAGCCTTCAGTGTAGACACACAACAAGTGGGAGCCGCCTGTTCGGAAAAGATTAACACTTTCAGGTTCATGAAACAATCGGAGCTTTGTTGTTTTTCACAGAGCATTGTTGAGCGCAGTTTGTTACCAGTGCTGCTCAGATGAAATAGATTTGATCAGGAATCTAATTATACATCCAGCTGCATGAACAGTGCTAATGCCTTTACAGCATTAAAGTGGGATTCTAATTTTGACATGCCTAATCTACATACTAGCTGGATAGATTGAAAATTGTGTCTTTGGAAGGCTAGACACATTTTATTTTTTGTTTTTTGTTTTTTGCACTACACCATGTGAAGAGTAAATCATAAATATTAGAGGTTATCTAACCTATTTTGGTTTTCTTCCTTCTTTTTGTTTTCTTTTTTCTCTATTTTTATGCATGAAGCAGATCACTGTTACATAAAGGACATGTAAAGCTCCTGTCCAGTTTACAAAGATCATACAACAGAATAAACAGTGTACTGTGCCTCCAGAGCAAAGAATGTATTTCTTTGTTCAGGAAGTCTGAACATACACTACTGACCTCGTGTCTGCCCCCTGACCATGAGCCATAGTGCTCCATCTCTTCAACCATTTCATCACAGGCCTTCTCTGAGAGGACTGGGAACCAGAACACATCTGGGCAAGGCTGCAATACACACACACACACACACATTCATAAAGAGACTGCTGAGAATAGACTTGAATCACACCTTCACCTGGAGTAATGTAATACCCAGACATGTTAAAACCAGATGTTAGGATTTCCCAGCGACATTATGTCATTCGGTTTTTCTGTCTCTCAGTCTGTGTCTACGTCTCGAGGACATGCAGACACACAATCACATATAAACACAAACCTCTTCCATGTGGTTCTCAGTGAAAATTCGAGTGTAATTTTGGTGGATGTACTTCTCTTTCCAGTCCTGCAAAATAGAGAGATTTTCAGATTAGCAGACTTTGACTGTTTTCTGACCTGCATACCTCACAGAGCTAATCCGCCCCTCTTGCAGAGGGCGGATCCCAACTTGCCAAATGCAGTAGCCCCATCAGTCAAGAGCCTTATCACATTATCACACTTAAGTCATTGGTTCAGATTTGTCTCAAATTTTCTGAGCCTAATGTGTAATCTTCATAAGTTTGCAAATTGTTGTAATCTATCTGAGCTGTTCAGAAATATAAAGATATTTTCTGTGTGTGTATTTACCATTGAAGAGTAATTAGATATTGTTATGACTTACCACAGGGTTTTCAAATATCTGCCACAAATCATTGTTGTAATGAGAAGTGTTATAGTTGGCAGTGGAAATGAGCCTCCCAAAGTCGTGACGATTAGTTATATACATGAAGACTCCCTGCAGCAAACGGGCAGAGTTTAGTCAGTTTCATATAAGTTAGAGAGCTGATAAGATGAAGCAAACTCTCTGATGTTTCACACACACACACACACACATATCTATGTAGCTATTATACATGCAAATCTACACCACGGTAAGCGCATCAGTGGGTACCACTAGCATAACATGATAATAAAGATGGATTTGTGTTTAAATACACTGAAATTAATTATGTTCAACAATATGAAAAATACTGTATCAAAACACACATACACACAAAGATGGCTTAAATAATCTGAGATTATTTATTGCTAGGGGAGTGGATGGCTGCAGGGATGTTCTTGGGTTGGGAATAAGACAAGGGAAGGAGATAAGAACAGAGAGGCAGCTTTGGGATAAAGCAAATCCAGGAATGATATTAACTCTACGGTGAAGCATGGGGAAGGAGTGTGTGGGGGTAGATTTGGACTCGCTATCAGACTAGGCTTTGTTAATGGCAAAAGTGATGAATTAGGGCTGCATTGCAAGTTTGCGGTGGAAGTTCCCGGATTGCAATCATCTCAAATCATGTTGTGAAAGCTGTGATTTAGACCAGATGCTCTACATGGGTGAAAGGAAAATGTTGTTGTAGCCTAGTCTGAGATCAGTCTGTGTGTTCAGAGGGAGCAGAGGTTATAAGTGTTTGGTTTTTCGGGGTAAAGCATCAGGACAGGGGTCTTGCATGTGGACTGACTCTCCAGCCTTCTAACTCCTCCTCAGTAATCTTGTCTTGGAAACAATTATAAAAACAGGACCAAGAACAGAAGCCTGTACTGCGAAGCTGGATTTTCTCTTGTCGAGGTAACTTCGGGGTTAACCTGGGGTTTTCCATACAATGATTAACTTCTGACTGGGATGTATCACTGAGGCAACATACACTGAATAGCTAACCTGCTCAGCAGCAGGTTATGTTCTGGATAAGAGATCAACGAGTATAAACGCGCCACCTCATGACCAATCAGTGCTCTTGGAAAATGGCCTGCCTGTTTTCAGAAGATCCTGCAGACATTGGTTCGGCGGATCATGAGAGGAGAGTTTAGGAGAGAAAGAGTTTTTAGGGATAGATGCAATCCTTTTGATGAAAAAATAAAGCCTACACTGGCCGCTTTGAAGTATGTTTTTGTTCGTGTTCATGACTTGTCCCCAAGTCCGTTTAGCTCCACTAAGGTTGCATCTGAAATAATTAGGTTAATAAACATGCTCACACGTGGCATAACTTCAGAACTATGGAACGCACAACTACTCATGCCATCACGGAATTAATATTCCAACACAAACAAGGAGGTGCTGAACCTCTAAAGACGTCAGCAGAAACTAAAAGCAGAGAGCACTGACCTCCGCCAAGCCATTTAAATTTCTATTTTTTTTTGCCAGTGATTATGGGCATTATTTTTGTAGTTTGAAGCTCTAATGGCAAAATGATCCCCATCTCCCAATAGTAAAGAATTATTTAAAAAAAATCCTGGATCCAAACAGTGATTTAAATCACCCCCAAAATACAGTCACTTGTTTCTGATTCCATTTCTGAAACTTTCTGAAAATGTCATCAAAATCTGTCCATGACTTTTCTGCAAGCATTCCTCCATGGCTGTTGCTGTGGCAATAGTGTTGCTCATTTCACTTGGATGAGTGTTTAAATTCTTCATTTTTCTAAAGAATAATTGTCTGCTCCTCCACGGGGAAGTACTCTGCTCTGCAACCTGCTGGGTTTCTCAGTGTTGATTGGTCAAACGCTGCAGACTCCACCCCTTTTATGTGAGCACGCACTGATCAAGATGGGAAAACCCTGGGTTGAATTACCAAGTTGATAACCAGCTTCATAGTACTGCTTATCCGGATCCTGAATGTCTGGGTAAGGCAAGCCAGATAACAGAGAGATATCCAGGGTATTACAATCCCACTTCGGAGTACAGGCCTCAGGTCTTTCTCGCATTACCTGAAGCAAATCTCCTTTTAAATGTGAACTCAACACAAACAAATATCAACATCAATTTCCAAAGAGCTGCCAATCATTCTCTGACACAGGCAGCAACATAGAAAGCCTCTCAATATTAAAACATTTATCACCATAATTTAACTTGGCACTGCCAAGAAATCAAATCAGGAACAAGTCTTTTGCATGTGAAAATGGGCCTTCCTGTAAAATAAGCCAAAACTCAGATCAGTTTCTGAGTGCTAACCCATTGGAAATGGATGTTTCAGAAAACAGAATAGTCAAAGTAAATGGAGACCTTTGGGGGCCTGAGCATATGGAATGATTCCGGAGAAGGGGAGTCTTTTTCTCTGTGACTGGTCTAAAATAAAGGAAAAGCATTATGTAAACAAGAAAACATCAATGATATTATATGAGAATAACAGACACAGTGACTATGAAAAATATACATGTCACATGTATAAGAACTCCGGAGGAGTGGCATGAAAAAAGGAGCAAGATTCCCTCTGAAGCTGATGTTTTTGTGGGTTAATATGGGAGGAATGCATGCTGGGAAAAAGGCCAACAAATCCAAAAGTAGTCTGAATTTGGATCAGGCACAAAAGCTGTTCAGTGCTGAGCACAGGTGACACAGAGCGCAGCTGAGTGAACAGTTTACAAAAGGAAAAGAAAACGACACAAAGTTCATCAGCTCACAAGTCAGGCATTGCAAGTGACTGAGGATGAGGATGAAGGCAAAAGAAAGTGAAGAATGAGGAATACAAATGGAGCCGAGAACTTTAATGCATCATGGAGCATTTATGAACAAAGGAGGGCCATGCCTCGATGACAGACAAGACACGGTGAAAAACTAATACTTGCCTTTTTTTTGGTTTCCGTTGAGCTGTTTACTTTTTGTCAGGGGTTAGATTATTTGCATTTTTAAACTACAGGTAGCTGTGCTGATACTTGGTGCTACGCCTTTATGCAAACATGCAAATTTTAAAGACAATGATGAAATACTTCAACACTATGAAAAAAAAAAAAAAAAAAAGGATTTTTGTTCTTTCTTACCATTTCTCTGGCATTTCTACACAAAGCCATATCTGGGTCCAGTTTCTCCAGAACAAAGTAGTTCCTTTCTTTGAGTTCATTCCTTAAAACATTGCCCTTGACGAGGTATACATGAGCCATGTAAGGAATGTTCCACACGCCCCTTAAAACAACAAGAGAAAGAGAAAGTAGGTGTTTGTTTTACAGTAACCTTTAAAATTTAAATTCTTGGAATTCTACAAGACTTTTTCAAGTATTATTTACACTATCCGTGATTTAAGATTAAGGAATTATTAAAGACTTTATTGGAGAACTATGTGGTAAAATAAGGCAGGATACACAATGCTGTTTTCAGAAGCTTCTTTTGGTCAAAATGACATAACAGACAATTATTGTGGGTAATATTGTGCTGCGGTGGAGACTGTGGGAGAGCACCATCTGGATGCTATTTAAACTTTTTTTGTACACAATCAGAAAGTAGTGTTCAACTTGACTACTGTGATTTTCATGCCTTAGGCTTTATTGCTCAGTACTAAATTACCACTCAGGTAGTTTGTAGCTTTAATGAGTCTTCAAATGTGCATTCTGGGATAACGCTTGAAATAAAGACAGCTGATGTTGTTTATGTCAAAACATGGTGAGAACTGTTTAAGCACAAGGGGACAAGATTTATTCAGAGTTGGAGACACACAGAGGTGCAAAATTAGCACGCAGGTGTGTGGGAACCGTAGAAAATACAAAGATATGTATTGCATACGCTTGTGACTTACACGCGTTTCCTTTGCACAATGTCAACATAATCCTCAGAGCGTGCATAATAACCATCCAGACTCAAGGCTCCCCAGAAGTTGGACCACAGCTTGCTGTGACGAGTGACAAGGGGACCAATTATTTTTCTGTGGGTGAAGCGGGAAACAGAGCGGAGAGATGGTGTTTCTGTCAGAGCAGATAAAACTGGGAGAAATGTCACAGACAGCCAACCACCTAATATACTGATTCTTTTAGTGGTGAAACCCCTGAGCTGCGTTGCATCAAGCCTTAGCTGGAAATATACAGTCACTGTCAAGCTAGAAACAGATGCAAAACCAAACTCATATGTCACGCTGAACTGAATTCAAATAATTACAACAGCTTGTTGTTTCAATAGATATCTTTTTAATCTAATAAAAAACGTAAATCAGAATAATTTTTTAAATAAATTAAATACACAGGTAAGCTTTAAAATAACTCCCAATGATGGTTAGCATTTATGCAAATAGATGCACAGCAGTGCGCTAATGGTAAATTTCCTTGGTTTTCCTGCCACATCACTTGTGCCGGCAGAGAATTCTCATACTGCCTTTAAATATCCTAGAAAGTCTTTTGCTTTGCATGCTTCCAGCTGGTCACAGTTCCACTGCGACAGCCGCAGTGACATCCAGTTTATGGGAAGGTTTCTTCACAATTATAAGCTGTAGAGGGGGAAAAAATGGTTTGCATGTTTGTTTTTTGTATAATGCTAAGTGGCATTTCAGGGTTAGTGCGACAGACTTTCAGTGTTTCCATGTGGCTAGGCATAAACAGGAAGCCAGAGCAGCTTATTTTAAAACTTTAATTGACTCAGCTGTAATGTTCCTGTGGTTTTGCCACTTGAGGGATAACTTCAATGGTTCAATGATCACGACAGCTACTGAGGAGACTTGTTGAACTGGCTCCAATGTGACCTCCATTCAAGTTACTGTGTGGTTACCTGTTTTGCTCGATGAGGAGCTTCACTGTCTGTCTGTTGGTGAGCATGACATCTGAATCTATGCTGAAGTAGTAGTCACAGGCGGCATCCTTACGACAAAGATCCCTGATGAAATTAAAAAACACATAATAGTCAATCAAACACCTGAACTTTAAATTTATCAGCATAAAACGCAACTTCCACGTGTAAAGTATTATTTTCAATTTTTGTTGAGGTAGTTATTTGTATGGAGCTACAGCCGATACAAGGGTAAGAAATAAGGTCAGGGGACATGGCAGGCCTCGACTCTAAGAAGGACATAAACATACAACAGACATGACGGCAACTATGATGAAGAAGCTAGGGTCTGCCCTGTTAGCATGAACACCCATTTATCGTTGAGATATCTAGCATTCGATATCATAACACACTCAAGAGAAACACATAGTCAGAAACTGACACTTTCTCTTCAGCAACCAGGTGAGCAAAACAGATTAGATCACCAGGAGCTATTTGTATCATATTGATGACAACAGAGAGACTTAACTTGGGGGTTAAGTCTGGGGGAAATTCTTGTAGTGTTACCACCTGCCACTTATCACAAAACACAAGAGAAACCTGTTGTGTAGGGTGAAGAACATAATGATCTGACCACAATGAAAATCTTAACAGAATTTCCCTGGAACCTAGTTGCACACAGCTGGAAGAATGGCACTGCCTTCCAGAACCTGTGTCTGGATGGCAGGTATGTTCAGTGCTATCTGCACTTGACCAGAGCTCAGTTTGAGGGACTGGTGTTGAGGATTGGAGGCAGGTTTTCAAGGATGAACAAAAAAAACAGAAGTACTGTTACAACTACAGGTCATCTGTCCCAACTGTATTTACATGTCAATTGTGTAATTTGTTGGTCCTGTGATGGCCTTGCAAGCTTGTCTAGGCTTCACCCTGCATCTTGCCTATAGCTGCTTGGATAGGCTTCAGTCCCTCTGCGACCCTGATTGGACTAAGTGGCTTAGGAAAATGGAAAGGGTGGATAGCTTATGGTTTTTATAAAAGACTTATACAAAACTGTGTAAACTCACAAAACTTTAAAAACTGATTTTTCTGCTTCTGGTAAAATCAGCATAATCTAAGCTCTGTTAGGCTGTAAAACAAAACATTGTGCAAGTTTGCATCCATTTACTGTGACACAAAAATGCATCTTTTTACATCTTTCAATTGACTTCAAATGCAACTGCACCAAACAATTCGTAGAAATCACTTTTGGTGAGAATGCACCATTCATTCTGGGGCTGTCCAGACCAGTCTTTCAGGCATGGTGTCCTTTAAATGGAATCTCATAGATGATGCCTTATGGCCCTTTCAGCAGTACTGCACCATGAAACCCATCATTTTTAGCTGCCTATGCCACGCAGTACAGCTGAGTGGGCATGTGATTCTAAAGACTGTCCATGCAGCCAATACACATAACCAAACCCTTCAATCAGAGAGGACAAGATGGAGGAAAAACTGGTACTGAGCGAAACTGAAGTCCCTGAGCTCTGTCCGTCATGATACAACTATTAAAAAAAAGACTATTTCAGAGGCAGGTTTCTGTCCCGGTTGCTGTTTTATTTCAAATGGGCAGCAGATGAAGTTTTAATTGTCAACATTTTGCTGCCTCCTCTTCGCCTACCAACATTAAAATTGTGTGCTCAGCATTTTGAAAACTTAACCTATTTGGTTTTGTTTCCTGCAAGAACTCTGCAAACTAATGTGCTACATCAAGTGGTGAGTCCAGCACAGTTCATATTCTGTCAGAAAAGGCTACAACAGACTGAACTGTAGTTTAATCAGAGTGACAACACTCTTTAATGATAACATTATATTTACCTTGATAACATTATATCAACCTAGTTAAATGCAGCAATATATATTCCTGCTTTTCTAAGAGCTTTAAAACAAATCTATATATATAACCCCATTTTATCAATTATGTTCTTTAAACCACCTATTTTGATGATTAAAAAAAAGAAAAAAAACAAACACATACATTCCCATGTTCCTGGCCTCTCCTTGGCTCAAATTTTCTTCTGGTCCCACAACCTTGAAACTGCTGAAAACATTCCTGTTCTCTTCCCAGAACTTTTCAATATGCTTCTCGTGGTATACCTCCTGAATGTGGGACAGTATCGGTGAATTAGGAACAGCCATACATTGCAGGGATCTTGTTGACAACCTGAGAGCAGCTGCAATCACTTACGTTGTTGTGGACAAAAACTTGAAGTTTATCTTTGGGATAGTCCAGACTTAGCAGCCGTTGGAAGAATTCAGGTAGAAATGGAGTTGGCTGCTCAATGAACACTCCAACCAGCACATTTGGATACTCCTGTTTAGATTACAGAAAAGATAAATCAGTTGTACTTTAAACAACTCGTCTCAGTAATTCAGCAGCATGTAACATAAATCATGAGGAAGTTTACACTTAACTCTAAGAAAAATAACACATGAAGCTCCTGCAGATGACTTTAACATTAACTTGCTTTTATTTAACCGATTTTACTGTGATCCTGTGATTATATTTTTTTTTTCTAGAAGTACAGACATCATAGTATTTACACATGTAATCAAAAAGAAATTATGCGTAACATCATAGGGCATCTTTTGCTCATGCAGACCAGGCCAGATGATGATGGTAAACACATAAAAGAACCATGGTTAAAATGACAGCTAGAGCAAAGATGGACTAAAGGACGAGACAGAGAGGAGCAAAGACTTTCCCATGACACTCAGCTCCAGCCCACACATCCTAGTCTGGACTCTCGATCCTCTTGACCAGTTCACAGTAAAGGTCTGGGCAAGGGATGAAAAGCAATCTGAGCAGAAGCATCTAATTTGCGAGTTCCACAATGACTGCATTTTGAGCACAGAAAGGGAATCTAAAGAATCAAGCCAATGTGAACCTAAATCATTATACCAAGACAGTAGACAGACAGACAAGTGAAGTGGCAATGAGAGCAGTGAGAAGCTAAACTAAAGTGTTTATATTGACTGAAAGAAAAAAAAGAAGCTCCCACATGGGAAAAAACTACAGTGAAGTTGTCTGGCTGGCATGGTACCGGTCTTTGGTGGTACAACACATATGAGGTTTTTGCATGGCTTAAATTCAAAACCAGAGTACACAAAGAGCCACGCAGGACTGCCTGTGAACTGAGTTTACCCACTAAAAAAAAAGGAAAAGAAAGCCTGGACACAGTCTGACCAGTGTTTCCACATGACCTGATCTTCCAGAGGTCTCCATCCTAAACAAACACTGGGACACAGTGAAATTATTATTTTTTTCTTCTAGCCTTTATCATTATAAGAAGCTGTGTTTTCTGTATTTGAAAGGTCACAGAGATACCTTCTATGCTCGCTGAGTTTGTACTGAATCACCTCCTAAGCATGTTTATTTAAGGATCCTGTAGGATTACAGTCATTCTTAAGGATCACATTCTGCGCCAGCAGGAGAGAGGTGAAACATCTTTGAGCTGTAAGGATAGATTTTGTTGCACTTTTTTTTTTTTTTTTTTAGAAAACACCAATAACAAAGATTAACCGAGTTGGTTTCAGTGCTCAGCCCAAAAAGAGGGAAGGAGTTTGGCAGCATTCTTGACAGATGAAACCGCACAACTGGATGTATTTCCTAGTGCCAGCCATTCTCGCTGTCTATACATTTCCAGCCTTGGCTGAACTCCGTGACAAATTTTCTGTGTAACCACTATAACTTACTATTGTGGATAAAAGCCACACTGAGAAGCCCACTAAAAGGCAGGCTGGTCAACAGTGACACCCCTTTAAATGAACCCTTCTGAAAACCTCAGAAGCCATATCCTGCACCACAGCCGCAACATTGCTTCCTTTTCCCTGAGTGGCTCTCATCACACTTTTCCTCTTTTAAAAGGGTCCAAAAGGACGAAGCTGTTATTGTTGGAAAGCATTTACATCTTCAACAGCCGTGCTTATCTGTTGAAATAAGTTAAGCTAGGTTCCCCTCCTACTGTCTAGACAGTCACCGATACATGGATAGCTCATGCTGGAAGACCAGACTATGTTTCATCCTTTCCTCGGCCCACGGGCTAAAGACAGACTTTCCACAGTCGCAATTTTAAAATGGGCCTACAAAGATGGCAAATAAATGGAAAAGGACTAAATATGAATCACTTACTTTTAACTGAGACAAATCCAGAGTATCATCATCACAGTGGCTGCATCCGTGTTCATAGTTCCAACTATTGGGAACATAGTTACTCAAGTAGTTCAAGTACATCTGTAGAGGGAAGAAAAATCAGAGCAGGTGATTAACTATTTATGGTTCAAAAATAAATACAATGGTGCAAATTTAGGGTGTTTTAGTAGAAGTAACTGAATGAGAACAACACAAAAGCTTTTAGTAAAATCAGAAATGGAGACAACATAAATGCTAGATGCAATTATTGACACTGAGTTACAAACACATTTACCTTATTTTCGGTTTACATCTTTTAATTAACAAATGAACTGATGGTTTCACTGAAGAAAAAAAGTGCTAAATGTGATCTGATTGTTTTCAATGTCTTTTTTACATTGGGGAAGATGAACTGTCGGAAAGCATCAGATATGCAAGTATCAAAGAGAAGAACTCCTCTAAAGGTCATGCTACTCTTATGATGCTTTCAAGAAGAAAATCAATTAGAGAAACCTCTGTGGGTTTGGATTGTGAGGGGTAAAAAAGACACAATATAAAGGTTTCTATAGTTTCTAGTTGCACAGGGCATTATAGTTAACCTTGCAATATAATTTATAATGTGCAATGAACAAAGTCAGACTTCATGAGAAAAAGCCAAAAACTGAGCAGAAATTTACAGAGAGGCACAAAAAGGAAGGTCTGATTTTTGATAAGACACATGTATATGCTCTTTTTGGGATGATATGAAATGGGATGAAATAAAACCAAAGCACATACTTTATGAGCTGACTGTAATCCTAAGTCTACAGGTGAAAAAATGGAGCAAAGCGAAAAGTTGACCAAACCCACCAAATGCCTGTCAAAGGTTTTACTACCATAATGAACAGTAAAAATCTCTGATGTACATTTTGTGTATTATTCTTCTAATTCAAAATGTTTTTGTTTATGTTGTTTATTTTGGATTGAAATATTCTGACATTTTATTATTTATATTTGTATCTTTTATTATTTCCAATACTGTGCTTGAAATTCCGGCATGCAAATAATTCTGACCAAGGCCATAAAACATTTTCTTTGTGTGTTTTCAGCATCCTACTCTGGGATACCACAGTGGATATTTAGCTTTTCTGTGTGAACATGGAACGACTGGACAGAATCTCTCAGGAGTCCAAACTAAAAGTCCCAGGGTTGTAAATTCTGAAACTTGGCGACCATACACAATCATTTTTTTCACTTCTCTGTGTCCCTCAGAAATGTCAACATATTGTAATCACAACCATTGCTG
>JAOXYM010000019.1:11060024-11075314 GCA_028567055.1 Leptatherina wallacei
ATATATATATATATATATATATATATATATATATATATATATATATATATATATATATATATATATATATGTACATAGTAAGAAATTATATAATTTTGTTATACAGAGTAGTTAAAATATGCTGATCCAAGAAGCATTATGATTCCATGTATAGCTTTCATCGCATCTTGCAAAACACTGGTGCTGTTGCCGTGAGCCCCAACAGGATGACTGCAGGTAAAAAAAAGACAAGCTTTTGGGGAGATGGAAAAAACTGAATGAAGCTTCATGTTTTACATTGAAGGTTTTTGGTGAACGCAAGCGTTGCAGTTGCATAGGTGGATGTAGCGTGAGCGAGAATCATTAATCATTGCTATACTCTAACATGTAAATGAGGATATGAATGAAATATCCTATTTGAAACTCATGTGGACGCCATAATTTGAATATTGCCTTGTATGTAATATTATCAATAGTCAGAATATCTTTTTGTGTGTTAACTCAAGTGGAAGAATCAGTGTGACTTGCAAAAGTCATGCATAGCGCTGTATATATCATACTTTATTGTGATCTCGCAAAACGGTCTTGAGCAATAGTTCTTTGGGCTTTTTGATATCTTTCCAAGTTTTTCTTCAAGAAGCTTGAAGAACTATTCTTGAACAATACTTAAAGAAGTTACAAGAAAGCTTGTCTAAGTTTTCCACATATGTTTACACATTTCAATGAATTATAAATTGCTGCATCCATTTCCCTTTTTCCTAGCAGTATAAAAAGAATAGAGGAATGGCTCAAGAGTTTTGCACAGTGCATTATACTCGGATTCTACTGAAACATCATAGTCTACATCAGTGGTGGGGAACACTGGCCCTCATCCTGCAAGTTTTTTATGTTTCCCTGTTCCAACACACTGGATTCAAATGAATGAATCATTGTGCAGAACTTGAGCAGATGGGACTGAAAAGATTCATCCATCCACCTGTCTTCTATGCCCACTTATATTCCAATGCAGGATTACAGGGGGGAGGGGGCCTGGAGCCTATCCCAGCAGCTAATAGGCAAGTGGCAGGGTACACCTTGGACAAGTCACCAGTCCATCCCAGCGCCGGCTGAAAAGATTCTCAACCAGAACAAGGTGGAGTTTGGAAAGAGGAAGGTTGCATGACAAATGGCCTAAAAGCCAAATGATGGGATTTCAATGAGGTTTTGAGAACATGAATAAGATATTGTCTGGACAATAGCAATAGCAAGACAGGGCAAATACTGGAACTGAGTAGTGGTGGCAAAACTGAGAATGAAGGGAGTTTGACAGTGTGGGAAAGCAGCAGTTACAGTCCATATACACATTAAATAAATGGCTATAAGGGATTGCATTTACAGAACTCATGCATACATACATATATTTATAGCTGTATGTGCATGGAGTTTTATATATGTACATAAAACTTCCCTCAGCTAAACATAGCCTGGTGTCCAACCAAAAGTTTTCTTCTAAAGGTTTTCCAGCTTTGGAAAGCATTAGGACTTTAATGTGACCACAGGCACATTTGGCACTGAAGTATTCTTGTGATATCTAAAGCCTGTAACCCCCAGACATGCAGGCCTGCCTTTTAACCTACAGTAACAAATGACTTTGTTGTTAGGTAAATGATCCATGTGTTTAGGCTTTAAAAGTAGATTCAAAGGACTGATAAACAAGGGAGTAGAAAACTCAACTGCTCACAGACTGTTTAATCAAACCTTACTGGTTTTGTTGTTCACCTCTTAAATATAAATTAATCTTCTAGTGATGTTACAAGATCATCCTAATTGATAAAACACAAATTTTCCATAACACAAGAGCAATGCAGCATACCCACAGAGAAAAGCTGTGTTTTCAGTTACACGTGTTAAACCACAGGCATGTTAGCCTGAGGATGGTATGATGTCACCAGCTTTGTGCCAGGAAACTATGCCCATCAGACATCATTCTGAATCAGGAATAGTTTATCTATTTTACCAAACAAAAGCAGTTCTAATGATTGTCTCACTCCAGCAGTTGGAACAGTCATTTACTTTGGTTTCACTGCAGAGCTTTTAATCTGTCTGTGTGTAAAGAAAATACAAATAATTTCAGCAAAATGTGGATTTCAGTTTAACTTTTAACACTGTGCTCGAATCAATGAGCCAATGTATGTTTTGTGAAAGATTCCTTTAACTGGAAAGCAAAACACAACTCCATGATAGGACATTTTGATGGTGCTTCAGACATGGACTTGCTTAGTACGATGGGATACTTATACTTAAAAGGTAGCCCTAACACAATTACAGAGAAGTTCATTTGTTTCAGCACTGCCTAAGGGAAACCCTTTGCATCACAGGTGCTCGATTCTTCCACTACTTAGATATCTAATACAGTTGGTAGAAAATGCCACAGGAAAAAGCTAAGTAGAAAAACAGAATAACACGTGTTTGGCAGAAAAAGAGCCACAGAATCAACCTTGTGGTGATATAGTGACAATGTCCTAAGGCATGATTACAGCTTTGACCTGCCAAAAGGGGTTTGTTAGTTTGTTAGACTGGTATTACAGGCAATTGAGAACGTCATTATATGGTGTATATATAAGGCATGGACAGCCTTAGGTGGAGTTTCCTTAACTTCACTATAAAGTGCTCCATGCTGACATGTCAGGGATGTCTGGGAAAGATCGAATCTAAACATGTATTGTCTGTGGGATGGTGGAACGGTCCACCAGATCATGAGTAATGGAGTTATCCAAGCCTTGATTAAACATTCATAAAGAAATGTGTCAGAGTAACTGTTTGCTATCCAAGTTAATACTGTCATCTAACATCTCTCTGTTGATATAGAACAGTGGTGAACCAGTCACTTCTTCATGTTTAAAATTCCTAGCTTACAAAGCATTTGGGGAAAGGCTGCTAAGAGCTCTGGAGAATGGTTATTTTCAGTGAAACCCTAACCGAGGTTTTCTAGTAGCCTGGTTCACTGTTAAGCTCACACTAAAACACAATTAGAAAATGACTATCAAATCATAGGAATCATAAATTAGCCATCAGTTCTGTCTTCACTAGGCAGTTGGATTAGTCCTGCACAGAAATATGTAGACATTTGACCTCACACCGTAAGACGTACATGTTAAATCCCGTATGCTGTCCGAAGTGCTGTTCAAACAGTCAGATATAAATGAAAGGCTCCTTTCAGGTGGCTGGACAGTGGGGGTCTACGCAGCCCAATTTTTGTAACTTTCCGAAATGGACAAACCAACAGCCACGTCCGCTGTTCACAGTGACCAGCCAGGTGCACACTGGTGAGAAATGGGCAGAGCTCTGCATTCCTACTTCTTCCACTCCCCCCTTTTCACTGCTGAATCAAACTGTTTGTGTCTGAGCTACAACCGGTGGAAGCGTGCTCTCAGAGAAGAGCTGGAGGAGAGGTATCAGAATGAGAGTTGAGTCAGAACCAAGATTTGTGCCTAGTTAACCCTCTTTGTCTTGTTGAGTATTCTAAACAATACTTAGCCTTTACCCAGCTCGCCAAACACTAGCTTCAGTTTTCATTGAAATACTTTAGATTGGTCTGATTTTATCTGGGAACAAAACAAAAAATGTTTGGCTGAGATCTTAAGGGCGGAGTAGAAGACCAACTGTGCTGATATTCAAAACTGTCAGTGTTATAATACGTAATGTGCATAGGTGTTTCATTAAGAGTTTCAATATAATCCGTGTGATCAGCCACTAACTGGAAACAGGCTGACCCCTGGGTTTTATCACTATGTCAGGCTCAAACACAAATGGTGAGTACATCAAGATTTTACAAAAAGAAAGAAAGAAAGAGACAAGAGAATGTCTGAACCACATATCTGATGCAATGAGAGCTACATTTGGTGTTTCTCTAGTTGCTGTGTGCTACATATGTGCTGTATATTGAAATACTGCATACTCCTTGTAGAATTACATTGCACAACCTATGATTATGTATGAACAAATGGCTATAAATATCTTTAGTAATTTAGTAGAAAGGATTATTATGCATCTCAAAAGCTAAAAAAGTCAGCTTTTTCAACCTTGAGTATTTTCATTAGTCTTCAAAAACATATTACTTTGGATTCAACTGCACGGAGGCCAGATTACCACAGTAAGCGCCATGTTTTGCACCGTCCAGGTAGTTTCGTTGCTTGAACTTCAAAAAACTGCCAGAAAAATGTGACTTGAACTTTGGCATACTGGATACAAGTCCAGCATGAGATTTTGACTTCCACCATCCTCTCCAGTCTTTGAATGCAGATTTGGTTGCTATTTCACAAAACAATCATGAATCATAACTTCAGCTTTTTGGCACATTGACTCATATTTTTCATATATAGTGGACATATGGGTGTGTTACATTGTTTGCCATTTGTCATGAAAATCAGATTTTTTTTTCTGGCGATATGATCCTTACAAGGTGTCAAACACTTTTCACAGGCAAACATTAGAACTCCTAAATTTGTGTCTACGTTAAATACCACTTGACAATAGCACCAGATAGCTGCTGAGTGAACTTCCTCAGCAAATGCTTTAACAGAAAAGTATCAGCCTTAATTAACACATAACCTCCCAGTTATTGTGAATTTCAAGAAGACTGGGACTGTGTATATTAAAGGGTAATTTAGAGCAAAGTGAAAGGATTTTATTTTAAACAAGTCAATAAAACCTAACGGTTGCTATCTGAAGTGTAAACTTCTGTATGTTCATTATAGGTTGAAACTTCAAATAATAAGTTTACAAGCACCTGACTGTGTCTCAATCACAAGCTTACTTGCTATTTAATCAAAACAAGCTATTAATAACCTAGTTTATCTCAACCTACAAGCCATTGTTAACTGTGTTTGTTCATGGTTTTCACTTAAACCATCAAAGACTCAAATAGGTTATTTTGTCACAGCTGAAACTTTACAGCCAGTCTTCTGTATATAAAAGCCCGTGCTGCGCGCAAATAACATGAAATAAAAAACACGACTGTGAGAAACCGCAGACGGTTCTTTTGTGTCGAGCAGCATCATGTAATTTCACGCTCCAACATATGACGCGCCAGACATGTTCAGATTCCCACATAGGGAGCCGCAGGCATGTAAACTGCACCTCACACACACTGACATCACGCAGCCGGTAAATTACATCTCCAAAATACATAAGTCCTTATTTTCACAAATCGGCTTGACAGCTCTGAAGCGCAGCCAGAACATATGCAATTTAATATATATCACCATTGGAAACGCTGCAAAGATGCTGTTATGGAGCTTCAGGCTGCATGTGAGCACAGCCTGGATCTGAGTTGGGGAGACCTGCACAAAGCAAAAAACTAAAGAGAGAAAGTTTGTTGTTGCTTACCTTTGAGAAGGGGCGCAGGAACTTGATCGCCATCAGTAGAAAATACAGAGTCTGCTAACTTGATCCAGCATGAAAACACCAAACAAAACTTAAGGCACTCCATAGTTACTGTGACAGAGTGACCGGTGGGGCTTTCAATTCCCAGCAGTGGTCAAGATCAGCCCCGGAGGGTCCTACAGTAAGCTCTCGCGATAATAGAATAATTAAAATGGAGAAAAAGAAAAAGTCCACAAATATTGCGTTTTCTGAACGAGAAGGTCTCAAAGCTCTTGTCACAACTCCTTTAACTCCAGGGAACGGTTGAATAAGTACTGCAATTCAGGGAAATTAAAGCGCAACAGGCGTGGTTCCTTAATTGCAGCAGCAGCCACTCGGGTTCCTAGTGAAGCCTGTGATGAGAGGAGGTGGAGGAGGGAACGGTGCTCACCCCTGACACAGGGACGTCCTGCGTGAAAGTGCGACTAAACACAGCTGTATTTGCACCCCCCATCTCCTCTACCCACCCACTGCTTGTTAAATATCCTTCCTCTGGTCCCCTCCCCTCGAAAGGCTGACCAACACTGCTCCACTTCAGCAGCACACCCAAAACCATGGAAACACTACAAACAAGTTACAAAGAAATAAATATAACACTTTTCAGCGTTATTTCATTTATTTTATTTTTTGTTAATTTTGAGGTTATGTTATGTAAAGGGATTTTCTTACCAGACTTCCAATCGTATGTTTGTGATTTAATGTGCCAAATTGGATCTTTGCATGATACACTCTGAGCCCATTTAAAAATGATAATTGGAGAAGTATTGGAATCAAATGCATAATTATTTCTGTCACACTGCCCCATTTCATTTTTTATTTTTATTTTATTTTACATTCATTTAATTTCTGTTTCGTATTTGTCTCTGAGATTTGATAGTTTCATGTCCAGGTGTTTTAAAAGGTGTTTTAAAAGAAAATGTGTTATTCGTATATATGTCATAGCCCTTTATGTAGGTTTTTTTGTGTTTATATATTAATCTGTAAGATACGTTACAGAAACATGCTGGACAAATTATTTTTGACTGGTCATTGTAAAAAAAAAAAAAAAAAGAACAGGTAAAGCAGACACCCAAGCATTCTAAGATTTATTTTTTAAAGGATATTAATAAGTTAATTATTTAGTCATTTATACAATTTTTCTTTGCATTCCTGTATGTCCCCTACATATTATTGGGTTTCCTTCAAAAGATGCCATGATTTTGTCATGAAATATGCAGAAAACAACTGAAATTCAGTAATTTAATGCAGTTATCAAGAGCTCATTATTTATGGAGCAACAAGAAAATGTAACACCTCA
The DNA here is from genome assembly GCA_028567055.1 of Leptatherina wallacei. Taxonomy (NCBI): domain Eukaryota; kingdom Metazoa; phylum Chordata; class Actinopteri; order Atheriniformes; family Atherinidae; genus Leptatherina; species Leptatherina wallacei. The sequence goes on from JAOXYM010000019.1 coordinate 11,066,704, forward strand.
GTCAAATTTCAAACAAGGAAAAAAACCAAATCCAAATAAATAATAGATAGTGTCACTAACAGTTAGAATTAAGACTCAGACAACTAAAATTGTAACAATCTACTTTTGGAGTCCTAGTAGCAGTCCTTTCTGTGTTCAGAAGATATTTGATTTCTCAAAACAATCAACTGCACTGATACGACAAGTTTTCAGTTTATCTCAAGATAAATCTTCTCGCAATATTGCTTTGGTATTTCCATTCATCTGCTTTGATGTGCCAATTAAAAATGTGCAGCAGGATGGAAACCTAATTAATAAGAGTGTAGGAGACGGTCAACTGATAAAGCAGATGTCAGAGCTGCTGCTGCTGTATGTATACAGTATTGTGCATACAAGGCAACCTGGGATGGATCTCTTGACACAATTGGCCTCCGGGCACAGTCATATAAAAAGCTCCCAAAACACCCAAATTCACTTTATTGTCATTTTACATCTTTTTCATTTAGTTTTCGCCACTCTTGCAGTTTGGTTCAACCACTGGTCATGTGGGTACAAAGCAAAGTAGATTTAGTTACCATAAACTTTCTGTGTTTTTTTAGTTTTTTTATCTTGGCAAGAAGAAATCTCTGTCTGTTTGCATTGTATACTGTATGTTGCAAGAAATTCCAACCATGATAGAAACATGTTTCAAAGATAAAGCTTTAGTCTCAAAATCTTAAACTAGTTCTGAATTTTAGGAGATTTCAACACATGCAACATCAATCTTTCCTTAAACTTTCCGAATTCTATGTGTTGCACTCTGCTTGTGCTTTGCTTGGCACAGTAACAAACCGTCATCGTGCAGCACAAGTAATTGAAAATAATAGATTTTAAATTGCACTGATGCTGTTGACACGTTCTGAGTGACAGGACCTTTGTGAGCTCTATGTTTCCAGTTTGTCTCTTTGTGGTCATTTTACGTCTTTTGAGCGTCTCATTGTGTTAATTTAGTTTTCCTTTCTGGGATATACATCATATTTCTGGGATAAAACTAGGAGTCCCAGGACTCCTTGGGCCCCTTAGCCTGTGCCCGGTAGGGCAAGGAATTAGATGAGGAAAGCAGACAGTGAATGCAACTTCAATTTACTGTCAGATTACATATTTGTTTCAGTTGACCTTGAAACCAAATGCTTTGTCTCATTTATAGCTCTCCATCCTTATTAGAAGTAACAGATTTGCCCCCCTCTGCCCCCCATCCTCCTGGCTAAAACCATTTCTATCTAGCAAATTCTTTGCAAGGCAGCTGTGGTAGCAGCCAGCAGATTTGTTTAACTTAATGGCATCACCAGGTTTATAGCTTTGAATGCAAAATAAGTGGAAGTAAAACTGTTTTATGTGGGAGATTATGCCTTTAAGTCTGATAAATCTAGACAATAGTTTAGACAAAAGAGAAAAAGCCTTGCCCACTCAAGCTCAAACCATTCCTTTTTGGCAGTTCAGATGACTGCCAGCAAAGTTTTATGTAATGACATCATTGGCTTCATGGTTTTGAGTGCAGAGTTCTTAGAAGGCTTCTTTTTTTTTTTCTAATGAGTTAAATTACTTGTTTCCAGTGAGGCCCAGATAAACCCTGAAAATGAAGAGCTGTGCCAGAAATTTCAACATATAATGCTTGATTTGGACGTCAGCCTCTCGTTTTACTGCAATTCAGCGTGCAGCTGACACTGGACCAGGGGGAGGGAAAGCACATTTATGGAAATTAGTGTGTCATGAGAAAATTACCACTGTGAGTTTACTCTTTTTCTCAAAATGCCACACACCCAAAATAGAAATCCTCATTCCTGCCGTTAGACTCAAACACCAAATCTTGTCTTAGCAGCTGTACAAACCTATCAGTCCTTAGATTTGCAATCAAAAGCAACCTTAAAGAATGTGTAATTCAACAGCTCAGGACAAATATTACACAGACATTTTTGCCATGTGGTCTGCGAGGGAATTCGCCACTGCTGGAAAATAAAAGTGTTTGTGAAGCAGGGCATACTGTTGTATCTTGGCAGCGTGTTGTAGGGGGATGCAATGTCTTGACTTATTTAATTGGCTCAAATCTGAACACCCACCAACTATTCAAAAAAACCTATGAAATGCTCTCTGGACTTGATTACACCCTGACAAACTATATAAATGTCACATGAGTGGTTTAATATCCCATCTGTGTCCTCTTCTGGGGAGATGTAAGACACTATGGAGATTTTGTAGAATCACAAGCCCATCTGTGGGCTTTAACCATTCTGAGTTACTTACAGAAGTATGACAAGTTTTAAGTGCCCACGGTGGTGGCAGTGGGTTGACAACAAGTTTAAACTTGGGGTATGTGGTGTGGGGTGAGAAAATTACATTTAATTACACAAAAATTGGCAGATACAGCAGCTGAGAGACGGTTGCGGTGAGTCGGGCGAGGACGGCGTGGAAAGCTTGGAGCTCATCAGGACAACAAGGCACACCTGCATACAATTATCTCCACTCTGACTGGGTATCGGTGGATGCTAGTTCACTCTGGACTGCTGCACACACGGACATGCTGGCAAATTTATCAGTTTATCAAATGTGAAAGAAAGCTCATACAGTTGGGAATCTTTCTACTTCACAGGTGTTGTGTCCTTAAGGCTGCTTTTTTATTTCAGCTCATTCATGCGCCAAATAAAACAATTAAGCCTCTGGCTTTCACTGTTTTTGCCTGAATTAAAGACTAAACACAGTGCTGTAGCTTCCTGACGACTGCAAACCATCCTCTATTTTTGGTCCTGTTTTGGAGACAGTGGGTTTACAAGGACTATTTAAGTCTAATCAGACAGCAAGAAGAAACAGATGATTCATTAGGGAAGCAGACTCGAAAGAAGATCCCCAATTCTCAACATAAAATAAATCTTGGGAACAAACTAAAAGAGAAATTATGCTTTTGGAAAAATTAAGCTGAAACTCTTCCTCATAATTCCAGGATTGTGTTTTTCCTTAAAGTCTGACTGTAGCAGAAATAAATCCATACCATACCATACCATTTTCTGTACCGCTTAATCCATGCAGGGTCGCGGGTGGGCTGGAGCCTATTCCAGCAAGTATCAGGCGAGAGGCAGGGTACACCCTGGACAGGTCGCCAGTCTGTCGCAGGGCCAGAAATAAATCCACATTCTGAATTTGTTTCATCTCAGACAAATGTGTTATTCACCACAAAGCCAAACAGGAATGATCAAAACAAACATCAAGTACCGGTATATGAATTTGTTTCAATGTAATCTGAGACACTAAGGCCCAATCTCAATTCCCACCCTTAGCCCTACCCCTTCGCCTTTAAACAAAGTGTGGAGGTAAAGGACAATGTTTTCAGCCCTATGAATTGAGACACCCCTCTCTCCGTATAACCTGAACGTATTAGGAGGCTGGTTTGCTCGTGGCTCCCTGTTTACAAGACACGCGTGTCATACAGACCTTATGATACAACAGAAAGAAGAGCTGTAACTTACATCCTTATAACCACAGAAATGAAAATTCTGTATATTGTTATATTATATATAATGTTCCCCGAGTAGAATCAATTAAAACCTTTATGCAAATTACGACATTGTCACTTTTATTTCTGAAACATGCGTAGAGCGGTCAACCGCCGCATTGTGCCGTCATGGGTAAACATCTACCTTATCGTAAAATTTTTAACAAAAGTTAAACATTTTTAACGTTGTTATTTACGAAAAGGCAACTTTTCTGTACGACTCTTTCTGCGCCATGTTTGTTTCCTGCATGAAAGCGTAAAACTCCTCCTAACCCTTTGCGGTGAAGTCTGCACCTGAAAAAGCTCTGCTGAAAGGGATATTCACCCCTTCCCTTTAGCCCTTCCCCTCGCCCCAAAAGAGAATCGAGACACTCCTTCGTCTCTCATGAACGCGGAAAACGGAGCGGAAGGGCTAAGGGAGAGAACTGAGATTGGGCCTAAGGCAGGGTTACTCATTCCAGTCATACGAGAGCCGGAATCCATCAGGTTTTCCATGTATCTCTACGGTGGCCCTGAAGTGTAAACCACAAATTCAAAAACACAACCACAAATTCAAAAACACAACTACATTAACAAACCAGAAACGGTAAGTACCGGTGTTCCTCCGTGAAGTGCAATAAAACCAGATGATGCACGGTCCGAGTTGTTTAATCTGCTTACACCATGGTTCCACATGGTAAACATTTCATAAGAAATGATTATTTTTTTACACAAAACTTACTTAATGGGCTTAAGTATAGGAACTATTTCATGTTTGCCCCCATGTACATTTCATGCTAATCAAAAGTTCCAAGCGGCAACGCGATTCTCTCATTACTTGTCAAAAGCCTGCTAATCTGAACCAGTTAATTGAGGCGTTGCTATGGTGACGCCCTTAGCGGCGTTATATAACTGTGATTTAACTTGCCGAACTACGTGTGCATATATACGAAAATAATTCACGCCAGTTGGCATTAGAATTCTCAATGACCATGGTATATATATATATATATATATATATATATATATATTTATATATAGTATAGCTTTCATCATTAAATTTGCTTTAATTTTACTTTAATAACTATCATCAATAATGATAGACATATAGCATAACATATTGTCTGTCTTCTCCAGTCAGTGCACAACTTTATGCAATTTCTGAGCCAAAAGTACACATTTGTCAGTGGTTGGGACACACCTTGAAATTCACTCTATTTTTTACCTCCTCTGATGGCAGAATGTAATGGTTTTGCAATTATACTGGTGAGCCACATATCGTAGAAACTTGGCCCCCTAAACCTTTCTTGAGAACCCACAATTGTAGAAGGTTAGGTTACATTTTTAGCTCAAATGCTTTGATCACTTCACAGAAAATGTAATTACTAGTCCAGATCAGTGGAAAGAGTATCAGTCATTTCCTTCACTCAAGTCATCTTCCTAGGGAACCCATCACTATGTCATCTCCTGTTTAGTTCAGGCTTCTGTGGTCATATTTATGGGGCTACAAAGCTTCCATTGACCCAGGGTGTGGTCTAGGGGGGCATTTTTTGTTAAGGGATTTGATCAACACTGCGTTTAATTAAAGACGAAACACTTTCAAATGTACGTGCTATGTTTAGTAACGTCCATGCAGAGCCTGACCACACAAAGAGCAAAGAAAAAGGGAAAGATATGGACTACGTCTCACTGCTCATGAAAAATCTGTTTCAGAAAAAAGGCCTGGGGGTGCCTTGAGGGCTTGTGCATCAAATTATTTTAAGTGTACAGATGAAATTGGGTGCAGTTTTAAAACATTCCTTATTTTAGTTACAAAATTTGCATTTTCTAATAGGCTCAGGCTTTTGGGCAGTGTTCCTTGAAAATTACAGACGATGAGATCTTCAGCTGGACTTTTCATTTGTATGTCATCATTAGGCAGACATGTTAAAACCACAGGGCTTGACTAAACACACCAACAGTGGGTTGAGGAAATGAAGATTTAACCTTTTCAGAAAAACTGCCCTTCTGGTGCCACCTCATCGCTTTAGAAAATGTTCATACTACTTATTTTCTTTTTTCAAGCACAGTTTGGAGGAAACATAATTGATGCTTTCACTCCATCAACTGACAATAGTTGTTCCAGTCCATCTGACATGTTCATCTTTATATATCCCAGTGGTCATAGGGAGAGGGTTGCATGTGGCACAATTTGCAACTCAAACAATAGATTGAAGAATTTGGCTGTAATTTAGATTTCATGTGGAAATCTTGACAAATTTGGATAAGAACATTTCCTTTTAACTGAAACCTTCCTTAAGCTTTATCCCAGAAGCTTTTGTTAAAAAAATGGATATTTCTAAATAAATTCAGTCAATAAGCAGACACTTTAATGGAAAGAAACATACAAATTGTAATAAGAAATGCTGGGATGAGCATTTAAGCTATTTAGAAGGCAGAGAGAAAAAGCAAGTAGAAGTTACACATGTAATTATGTTAAAGGTGTTGGGAAACAGGCTGTTCGGAAGAGATGAGTTTTCAAGAGATTCTTTAAGGCTGAAGGACACACCAGCTTTGATATCATTTGGCTTATTCTTTGATTGAAGAACCACAAATGAGAATAATCTGAGCTCAGCCTGCCTTGTGCATTGGGATGGCATTACCAGATGTCACTTTTGAGAGAAACCATTCCTCAACTTAAATTTGATTGAGTTTAAATAGGTGGTCTGCATGACTCCAGAGTCAATCTATGAGCAGGAATTTGTGACATAAATCTGATTCAGGCAGCCATGAGTAGCCAGAGGAGTTCAACGAGCAGTTGCATTTGTCCTTATTGGGTGATCAAGCACTAGATGTGCCACTGTGTTCTGGACCACGTAAGATCTCTGGGGATGCCAGAAGACCTAAGAGCATTGTAGTAGTGAAGATGAGAAATACACTAACTGTACCCTGTATTTTTTGTTGTTGTTGTTGTTGCAGTTTAAAGTAACATAACCAAAACACACATCTGGTCATCAATGATAACAAGGTTTCTCTGTGTTTACTAGGGAGAGAAATGAAACACCCATTTCAATGTCACAATTGTGGTTTTAATATTAATATTTATGAGATTTGACTCAATTTAATAGGTTTTGCTGACTTTTTTCAGTCTCAAGTCAAATAATTTGAACTGGATTTGAACCAAAGTAGAAGAAGGAACACCGCTCATCTGGTTATAGAGGTGCAGGACTCAATGAATGATTGAAGTTGAAGAAAAATCTGCACACTCCGATCTATGCAGCATGGAAATTTTTTATTCAAACAAGCTTTCGGTCATAGACTTTCATCAGGGATGGCTTGATGCAGTGTAACAATGTCTATAAAGAGACAACACATAGTTAATACACAACACCTGTGCAAGTAATCAGTCCTGCTGAGCATTATGGGAAGTGAAGTCCAAGGTCAAAATTCCTGCGCTTATATTGTCAAAACAGCAAAAATGTTATATAAAAAGACCACAAAGAAGCATTGTGCTTCTGTCTTTCCTCTATTGTGCTTCTTTGTGGTGTTTGTATATAATAATTTTACTGTTTTGAAAATGCTGCAAGAGTACATAAGCGCAGGAATTTTGACCTAGGACTTCACTTCCCATAAGACTCAGCAGGACTGATTACCTGCACAGGTGTTGTGTATTAACTGTGTGCTGTCTTATCTAGACATTGTTACTCTGCATCAAGCCATCCCTTATTCAGCTACAAATGGACAGCTACACTTTTTTGTGTTTTCTAAAGAATTTTCGTTTTAAAATTTGTAAAGGCAAATATAGTATTTTATATTTTTGTTTCCTCTTACCCACACTCCTCTCCCCTGGGTTGAAGTGGATGGTTTTCATTCATCTCAAGCTCAGATCTTCAACCAGATGCCTGGGAGCTTAAGTGTCATGTGCAGAATTGTAGCTGTTCATAGTGTGCTCTTCTAGACGGACATGTCCAATGTTTCTCCGGGTATCTTCTCCAGTGTTGGGGTCACTGCCCGGAGTGCTTGGATGACCACTAGTCCTACTGGTGCCTTCACCTTCCAGGCTTTCTCCAGCTCTTACTTGAGCCCTTGGTATTTCTCCAGTTTTTCGTGTTCCTTTTTTCTGATGTTGCCATAAAATACATTTGTCACAGCAGCTTTCCTCTGCTACTTATTGATTATCACAATGCTTGTTTCAGGGGCTTCTTTGCACGGCCTTCACCTGGTGTGGTAGATCTGGGCTAACATTGTTCTGGTGCTCAAGTTTTGCTCCTGTGCTGCCATGATTAGCGCCTCTGTGCTGTCCTTCAATCCAGCCATATCTAGCCATTGGGAGGACTTTTTCATATCAGCCACTTCAGCTATCTGTCAGTGGTACATCTCACAGGAGTTTTTCCTCCCATGATGGTTCCAACAACTCCTCCAATGCCTGAGACATTCATGAAACACTTCATCCCTTGAGGCCATCTTCTTGATGTGTTCATGGAGCAAAGATGTTTTATCTTGGAGAGCAGCTCTGATGCTCACAAGTCCTCTGCTTCCTTTTTTGTGTTTTTTGACAACAGTTTTCCAGTCCATCTTAAATGTTTATATATATCAAACAAACAAAACATATTTATATATATATGCTAATCATAGTACAGAAGCTCAATGCAAAAATGAATATATGTTATGCCATTACTGTCAGATTTTGATACTTTTGGAATGAAGCAACATCTTAACCATTTGTTTCAAAGAGTTATCTGTATTATTACTGTCCCCAGGAAAAGAAAAAAGCAAAGAAACACTTCCATTTCTTCTTTCTCAATGGTGGGCATTAAAAAGTTAATACCTTCCTTCCATATATAGAAGCGTTGCTTCCTCTTTAATAGCCAAGGAGTATATTGCGCAAAACAAAAATGTTAAACATAAAATACATTGGTACTTTCTAGGACAAGTTCAATTAAAAATTTTACTTCAGTTTGGTGATCAGTAAAATACATTGAGAGGTGTTATATGTCCTATCATGTTTTAAAGGAGACATGTTGTTGGAAAAAATATAGTATTATGACATTTTTAACCCTTGAAAGACTTTGTGAACCCTGAAAGACTTTGTGAACTCTGAATGACTTCAGGACCAGGACTGTATGTCATCAGTTGTGGTGATGTTATTGT
>JAOXYM010000019.1:11075393-11092337 GCA_028567055.1 Leptatherina wallacei
GTGACTTAGAACATTGTAAGAGACTATTCCAAGGACTTATAAAAGTGATTTTTGCATAATATGTCCCCTTTAACAAAGACACCTAGCTTGTTTATGAGCATTAGTGTCCTCAGTCCTTGATTTTCTCCATGAGACACCAGTGTAAAAGTAAACAACCATCCCTTGTCTCAAAGTCTGCTTCCTTTCACTTAAAGTGTGTGTATACAGTGTTTTCTTTGGCTGCATTTGCACAGATGTTACTGAAGCTGTTTGTTTGTCAGTGGGTTTAAAACAAAGATACCAGAAATTCCAGTAAGTGTGTTCTGTTGGGAACCAGCTGCTGCACCGCCTTCCCCAAATGCAAACTACATTCCATTTATTTCTCATGCGTAGCTGCAAATACAATGAATAGGTCTTTTTTTTTTTTTTTCTAAGCCATGTTTAGAACGATTTATCCAGGTCCACTAAGGCTTTAGCCTTCACAGATTCATTGTTACAATCCTAACAGGACATGCTGTGCTTACCAAAAACAGTACTGAATATTCTCTGTAATTTTAAATCACTTTCAAGGTCTTTTTACTTATTCATAATGTGTGCAATGAGTCAACAAAACTATTAGTTTAACAAAGGAGCAGCGTTGCTCTGCAGCTTGGGAGTCTCAGTTTTGTAAAAAAAAAAAGAGTCAAACATAAAGCAGCTTGCTGCCCCAACTGACACGTCTGCTTCACTCATTCAGGCAAAACATGTTAAAGTTGTTTGTAGTGCTGTTTGTTTACAATCTGCAACTCCCAGACTTTGACTTGTGCAACCAAGTGTGTCATTTTTAAATGACCATATCACAAAAGAGATTACACAGTTTATGGGATTCAAAACTTTAACATGTTTTTGATTATAAGGAAAGTTTATGAAATGGGATGTTGCACTCAATATAATCATACTTACCACAACTTGAAATATGTGTTTTTTCCCAATCTGGGTCATCTCAACAAACAAATCACTGCTGCATTGACATTGATGACATCAGCTCCGTGTGGTCTGGGTGTCTAATTCATACCAAATGTGGAGTGTTTCTTTGTAACATATCATCTTACAGCACACTTTCTGTAAATGTAGAAATGTATTCTGTAGCTCTCCCTCACAGTGTACACCAGAGATAATGGTTTCTGTGGAAGTCTGGGAAGTTCTGGGAAGTCTGGGAAGTTGATCCAAAGAGTGAATTTGGGGGGAACAACAGCTATGCCTGCTCGGAATTTAAACTGTAGAAAATTTCTGACAAAGTTAGATTAAGTTTGAGGTCACTGGGAATTGAAACAGGGCACTTTTAACAATTGTTGATGTAATCAGCTGAGCATTGAAATGGTGAAATTCACAAATATAGTGAGAGGGGGGGGGACGGGGGGGGGGGACAAACAAAAGTACATGTTTTTTGAGAGATTAAAGAGGGACTGAGAACTAATTTACAGATATCTCAGTTATACATGGGAGTTTATAGCTGTAGCACTCATGTAATGATTTTGATTTAATTGAATTTTTTATTAATCTTGGGAATAATATAATGATGTAAGCAAGCTTACCGGGTTCACCTTACTGAATGCTACAAAACAAGACTTTTTGTGTAACACAATCTCTTCTCATTTTTCATCTTCACTTCTCAAAAACAAACACCACTTTTATGACAGCATGGCCATATAGAGTGAAGAAACTGAAGAACAACTGATAATCATGACTAGAAATAATAAAAAATCAGCTCAGATAATGCAAAGCTATGTTTACTTTTTAAAACATACAGTTCTCTGGTTTCCTTTAGGCTATTAAATAACAGACATACTGCCCCCTTTCTACACTAGAGTTCTTATACAATCACAGTTTATAAGTTCTGGTTGGGATTTGGAAGTTGTTTTTGTGGTTGGTTCAAATGTTAGTTTTCCTTTATGCTAGCGACACGAGACCCAGCATGGCGACTCTTTAACTGCAGGTCCATCCTTTTCTGTTCAGTGAATAAAAACAACTCTCTCCAAAAGCCCCAATGTTCCAGTCAAAGAACAGTTTTTGGTACTTCAACACAAAACTAATATTTTGGCCTCAGATATTAGTACTTAGTAGGTAACAGCTTGATGCAAAAACTGAGACTTTGAAACAGCAGCTACACAAAAGAGTCTGTTGCATCATGGTGGCTGTCTCCATCTTTTATATAGAATGGAGGTGTAGACCATGTAGGCTACATGTTTTATATATTAGCATGTTAATTTCTGCTATCTGGCACCAAAAAGAGCTGGACCTATGCTAAAACCGATTATTTCATTTTTCTTTGTTTGGTATTTAATCAAAGCAATGAACAAACTGATATTTCAGTCAATTTAATAGCAGAGCTCATGTTGTTCACCAAACTGACAAGCCATCAACTTCTGTTGTACAAACACTATCATTGCCATCCCCTGTTGCCATATCATTAGCATTAAAATGCTCTCTTGATCACAAGAAAATGGAACGAAATATCATTATAAGTCATAAGTTGTTTCCTCCTCCTCCATGCACAACGCTGTTTTCCAATAACAGCTTAACTAACTATCATATGTGGTTTATTGCCTTGAATGTTCCAAAATCAATCACAAAAGACAGATAAATGACAGAGATATTGCAGTCTATTCACACAAAAACTTTAAATGTATGAGAACTGGGACCTCAAATGTTTCCATTGTAATAATTCCTAAAACTGATGATATTCATGAACTCAGCATGACAAAGATGTTAAAGAACATTTCTACAGCAGTAATTCTCCCTTAGAAAAGGCTCGTAATGTTTCACAAATATGAACAGCTTCTGCAGAAATATCCATTAGTACCATGAGGAAAGCAAGAAATCAAGGATTTGAGCGAAACATTTTATTCTATACTTGATCTGCATGAAAACCCCAAGATACTTGAATGGTTTTTAGTGCCTTATTGATTTTGTAGAAACGAGATAAAAATAAAAAGATCTGCAAACAGCTCAGTTTAGCTTTTTTATTTAAGTGTGTCCATGGATTATTTGCACAATTGAAGCTAAGCTCAGTTTTCATTCATTGCATGACTAAACAGTTTAAGTTCACAGTATTAGTGCAAAAGTAGAAGAACAAGGACTTCAACTTGTTTTGATTGGAAATAGCAAAATTACCATAATATCACATTCTGACTTTGATATTTGGTTTTAAACACAATCAAAGAGTGGATGCATCACTGGCATCTTATACTATTACTGCATTCTAATAAAGATTTGAACAATGATGAGGCTTTTGGTGAAAATGTGACTCAGATTTACATTAACTGAATTGTTTACGTAAACAAAACAGAAGGAAAAATGTATTTTTAAAATCATGAATTAAGAAAATGATGCATTAAAAAGGAATGACCTCAATCCACTTATGGCAATTCTAAAAAAACAAAAAAAATCAATGTCAGTACTCTGAAGGCAGAATAAAGCACTGTAGACACATTATAAGTTTTCACAGGCAACATTTTCTTCTAAAACTGGCAGTGGTTAGTAATTTAAAGAAAAGAACAAAGTCTTAAAAGCTTCTTAAAAGTCTTAAGATGGACTTTTTTTTTCACGCATCTACAGAGCAATAGATAACATAGCTGTGATGAAAAAAACCCAACATTTGCCATGAATACAACACTTACTGGCATTAATGTGATATAATGTCTTTGTTACAATACCTCCCACCATTCCTAATTAAATCTAAGTACCTGTGTTTACCAATGGCTTTGATGGAAAACTATTATACTTTCATTTATGAATGATCTGTTTTCCCTTTTGATGCATGTAGAGCTGCCACATGCATTACATGTAACAGGGGGAATATGAATATCAAGTAGATTACATATAGAAAACACCCAGAAAACTCATTTTGCCTTTTGTAGAATCAGTTGCAGGCGAGTCATTCTCAGTACCAGCAGTAGCCAACACTATAATACAGTAGCATGCATTTTAACCTGAGTTTGTCCAAAAATATACTTTCTCATCTATCTGGATAAAATTCTATGGCATAAGCAGGTATTGTGACTGTTCATTAGAACTGTGAACAGATACATAGTGAATATCTGCCTCCCTCTTGTGGTAAAAACTGACATGGCTTATCAAGTTTTTATTCACGAAAAAAAATTGATAATGCATAAACTTTGTGGCATTGAAAATATAAAATCTTTGTATTCTAAAGTATGATCATTTTTGTTTCTGTTTAAACAAACACAAGTTCGCTCACAGCACACAGACACACAAATGCACACAAAGCAGAGCACAAAGAAGTGTCTAACTGACCAAAACATAAATAAATGATTAAGGGCATCAAATATCAGAACTATACACTACTACATTACATGAGCGCTTTAGTTCTCACACAATATAGCTACAAACATATTCAGTTATATAATTAAACTTTTACGTGACTAAATTAAAAAAGAGGGCAGACACCTTTGCATACTAACACCAATCCCTTTGTATAACAGCACTTGGCTCAAGTTTACATGGAGCTTTCTTTCAATTCAGATGTAGTTTAGTAGCAATTTAACATTTTTTGCTGATCTCAAATGCTGTCAGTGACCACAATGAGAACAAGCACTAAAATATGTACTTAAAAAAATAAATACTTAACAAAATGCACAATTATTACCCTAAAAAAGAAAAAAATGCATCGTGCACTCACAGCCCACTAACAACTTTACAACCAACCTGAGCAGCTAAGACTAAAACAAACCTTCTATTTCATTTTTCATGCAATGTTACAACATGTGAGTACACTTTTGTACCCTCTTGAAACAATCCATGTGAAGGTTGTTCGACGTTAGGGCATTTGGGACTGATCGTCATGGCTTTGTGGCCTTGTTCCTTCAGGAATGTTACATGGAAATCCTGTTTGGCTCCTAGTTAGTAGTTTCAAAGAACATGAAATCCTGCATTCATGAAAACAGGAAGAAAGTGTTAAATACGAAGCAAAAATATGAAACTGTTATCTATCTAAAGTGCATTTCCAAACTAAAATCTATCAGACAAGTTAAAGAATGTCACTGATATATGGGAAATATGTTTACGGATTAACATTTAGCAAATGTATCTTGTGCTATGAACACAGATAGCTTTCACAAGTTGTTTTGCAGATGTGATTGGGATAATTTAGGGTTGTATTTCCTGCTAAATGTAGGCTAAGTAGTAATTTGATTGGAAGGGATGTGCAATTTCTTGCAACCATTGCCAAGAAATACATTCCCCATGAGACCAGGGTCATCTGAGGTTGCAGCGTCTGCGGTAGCGGCAATGTGCTCACATCTTTTCCCAAATTGCAATGTGAGAATCCTTAAACGACATCCTTTACACGATTGTAACATTACAGGTCATCCTGGGATTTTTCTGTCATGTTGATTAACAACTATAAGTACATAACAAGTGCTTGGTGTTGCACTTACAATGAGAAAACACGCTCCGATCATTACAGCCTTCATTCTCACATCCAGATCCATGGGAAACTGGATACCAAAGTTGTCAGAATCTGTGAATGCTTCCCGCAGCAGTCCTGTCCACTGCTTACTGATTTTCCCAATTTTACTGACTTCATCCATTGTCAAAATCTAAGGACAGACATAAAGAAAACATGTTACAGACATGTATTGCATTAGGATAAAGGCCAGGCCTTAAACCAGTTTGAGGTTTTCAGAGGGAGGTCATGGAATAGTACGTATTTTTAGCTTTGTTGCCATAGAAATTTGGAATCTTCTTTCCCTGAAATAACGTCAAAGAATCTAAGGAGGACCATGATGGCAACATCATGCTTCATGCTTCAGTTCTCTGCACCTATGGGTTTTGTAAAAGGTCTGCATCACTGACCCAAATCCCCCCCCCCCCCCCACACACACCCACACACACACACCTTGGTCAAATAAAACTATGTGAGCCATGGAACGATGGCCACACTGTACTAACAAAAGAGCCATGTGCAGTGGTTTCATCCAAGCTGCAGCCCACTCTGATTGGAAACATATTCATCCCATCAGAGCATGAGGAGTATCCCTCGCAGAGAGCATGTCCAGAGGGTAAAAACACAACTGTGTCAGGTTTTCACAAATTTAATGGATTTCCGAGTTTAAGTAAACTCACCTCAAAGTCAACATCTGGAAGGCAGCTCCATCCACAGAAGGGCCCGTGGATCTTCAGTACAGGCTCGTTGTGTTCGTTTGCAACAATAAACTTAGGGGAGAACGGGTGCCACTGCTGTATCACATAGCCCACTGTGTTACCAGGGGGGGATTGCACCTCCAGCTGATTGAAGCATTATGGGGGAAAAAAAGTGTTTTTATAAGACAAAAAAAAGTAAAAACTCTGCAAATGCCTGACACAATAATTCCTACAGTGAACCAAAAGCATCTTGATACTAGACAAAAAAAGCTTTTACACTGACTCACCTCTTGTAAACAGCAAGGGAAGAAGCAAGACATGCACTTTAGCGGCCGGGTGACAGTAATGACCTCTTGGCCAAAGTTGTCCAGGACATGGATGGTGAAGGAGCGCAGGGGGCCACAGCACTGTCGACTCAGGCAATCATTCTCCTCAACAGCGTAGAAGACATTCTGACCCATGACGTTTCGAACTTCATATTTGTTGTTGCTTTCAAAACCAACGAGAGCTGAAAGGAAGGAAAAACACTAAATGAGCGGCTATTGTGTAAAAACCCAGCTGTACAACTCTGAGGAAACGTGCTTACATACTGTACCTTCAACAACCTCCACTTTCTGTTTGATGAGTAACTGTTCCACCTGGAAAACCACACAGATGGATTTGCATTTATAGTTTTTATCATTTAATTGCAACTGTTAAAAAAAGAAGTAGGAAGAACAGTGTTTTCTTTTTTTTAAATTAAGACATACATATTAGATCCAGCCTGTAAAACCACATTCTGATGTGAGCTGCAAAAATTTAGTAAATCAACATGGTGGGGTCACATCATTTCCAAAAGACAAGTACATTGGTTTTCTGTTTTTCATTGTCATTGTTATATACTCCTCATTCTCTGCTGAAGTGGATAAATGCACCAGCAGAGGAACTGTCTGCATATTACAAGTGACCATAACCTGAAGCTGCAGAAGTGAGAGAAAAAATGACGGCAGCAGCTTCAACTCATGAGCAGTTCTTCCCAGTTAGCAGGAGACAACTGACTTTTCCATCCATTTAACAAACAACACACCTTTATCTGACGATATTTAGTCCACTTCAATGAGAAAAACAGGAGTTAAATGGTGTAAAAGATACAAATCAGAATGTCAAATATCTCCTCATGGGGATGCTCTACACCGGTTGGCTTTGCCTGCTAGGTCTGCAGGGTTGTTGCCACGGTGATCACCCTTGTCTGGGTTGCTGGGGGCCCCTGCACTGCAGCCCTATGGCTGTGGTGTGGACTTCGGCCCTAGTCTGGGTGGTCCCTGTGGTGGCGCCCTCCATGGCCATGGGTGGGCTGGCTTCCTGTGTAGATGGATCCCTAAAATATTGTTTCCTCAGCCAGATGTTTATTTCTATTAACATTTTTATACTTACATTAAGAGAGGGATTGCCCTTCATGGGGTAGGGGTGAGTTGAGTTGGGAAAGTATACATGGGCTTTGTTTGTGTGTGTGTGTGTGTGTGCGCGCGTGCCTGTGTTATTGTGTGTGAAAGAGACCATGATGAGGTGTGTATTTATAAATTGCTTCATTATATACTTTAGTGTGTGGGCTTGTTTTGTTTTAATATACATGCATTGTTTTCATAATATAAAGCATTTATTGTTCCGTTTTGCATAGAAAAGAACTTTATAACTAAAATTGATTTGATTTGATCTCCCAATAACTATCAAATGCACCAAAGGAACAGGTATAAATATCAATGCTGCATTTAGTGGCAGCTGGGAACTCAAAGTCCCTGATCTCCAACCATGAAAAGTTGGAGAATACTGCCAGAGTTAAATTTGATGGATTGAGTTGAGGTTTTTGCTAGGGATGTGATTCTTACAGCAACTCATGATTCAATACGATTCCGATTCTTGGGGGGACGATTCAATTCTGTATCGATTCTCGATTCAAACCGATCTCAATTCACAATCAGTCCTCTTTTAGTAACAAAACGTGCTAATTAACTACATTCCTCCATAAGCCAGAAAGAGCTCTGAGGAATTGTTTTATTAGTTGAAAGAAAACTAATTGTGTTTATCAAAAAAGGTTTATTTTGTTAACCTTGCAAACTTTAACGTCAAAACGTAAATTTTTTTGGGCACCCCTAGTTTTTGCTGTGTAATCCAACAGAAACAGAAAAGGTATAAAACCTTGATAAATAGATCCGAAATAGAATTTACAGGTGCTGTACTTAATAAACTGCTTTACTGACGGTAAAATAAATTTGTGATAAAAATGTGAATCTGAAAGCTTTCCAATGGGCGAGGCCAACACAAAATCATGCATCACTATTGGTCCATCAGCACAAGTTTTTTTCTGTCGGCTCCATTTTAACTAGCCTCCTCTCATTTATTAAGTTAAAAAATGCCACGCTGTCACTGATTGACACTTATTGTAACTACTTGCCACTCAGTTTTATCATATAATTAAACTTTTGTCAAGAGGTTGTCTTCAAGTTGCTATTTATTCAAAGATGAAGTAAAAACTGTGATCACCCCGCCAGCCAAGCACCACCTGGGACTCCATCTATAACACACGTGACACGCCTCACTGCTCTGGCAGTCACGATTTATGAAACCTTATGGGACAATTACTTGTGCATTTGAAATGATCTCACAAAGCTATGCTATGTTTGCAACATCTACTTTAGTCCTTAGTTGCAGATCTTGCATTGATGGTAGAGCCAGATCACCAGGTTAATCGATCTCTGGTAGCCAGTCCGGTGTGACAATGAGATTTCATGGTCCCTGTAACACAATTTCACTCTAATGGATTCTTGCATTGTCATCTTGGAATTAGCTTGTGCTATCAGGAAGTAATGCTCTACTAATTAAAGAAAAACTGCTCATTCGGGATATTAAAGGTATTACAGGTAGTCAGCTAACCTCCTTTTTGGGCACGTAAACCTGCTGAACCTAGACCTGAGCCAGTGATGCAATGCCAGATCATAATGCTGCCCCCGCAGGCATGTAGGCAAGATGAGTGCAGCACTTTATCCGCTGCTCTTCTTATATTGATGCACCCACTGCTGTGGAACAGGATTTAAATCTGGACTCAACAAACCACATAACCTTTTTACACAGATCCAAGTCCATTCTTTGTGCCTCTTCTAATTGAAGCCATTTATTCATTCATTCATTTACTT
Organism: Leptatherina wallacei; assembly: GCA_028567055.1. Classification (NCBI taxonomy): domain Eukaryota; kingdom Metazoa; phylum Chordata; class Actinopteri; order Atheriniformes; family Atherinidae; genus Leptatherina; species Leptatherina wallacei. Next base: position 11,084,687 of record JAOXYM010000019.1, read on the forward strand.
GGGCACCAGACCAGCTCCTGAAACTGAATTGAAACAAAATCTGGCCACTAATCCATCAATACCTTAATGCCTGTCATTAAAGCTCACAACTCAGTAAAATATACAAATATTGTTTGAAAAATCAAAGAATTGTATACCTGTAAATAAAGATAATCCTAATCTAATACAAAAAGGTCATGATTATTAATTAGATTACTTTAATTAAATTACCCTCACTTTCAAGGATTTACAGTTTAGTATTCAATTATCTTTTGTTGCTGTGTTATTTGGTTATGATTATTAGGATTGTTGTAAAATACTCGAGAAACAAAAGCGGAACTTGATTAGATGTAATTTCGTTTGAAAAGCAATTTCAGACCTTGCCCTGCATTACACTGCTGGAATTAGTGGTAACAGCATTACATTCAACGTTTTTAACGGGGAGAAATAATGATGACTTACTTGTGTCAGGTATTCTAATCCTGGTGGACAGCCTGGTATTCCCGGGCTGGGAACAGAGTACATATTCATGTTGTCGGGTTGGTCGGGGACCTGTTGAAAGGTGGACGTTTGAAACAGAAAACTGGCGCCATCTTGTGCTTATTTAGGTCACAGGCAAAAACATATTCAGAACCTTCACGACAGACGGACAACAGCATGCAGCTTATATTTCTGATGTTTTAAAAAAGGTTTAAGTTGACAAAACATCCTGGAGAACCTTTGCTTTTTACGAATCGGTGTATCGTCCTATTAATAAACTGCTAAGTATAGCCTTCGAGTCAGCAGCCTGGGTGAGCTAACTGCTGCTCGTCTACGTGTTGGTGGGCGACATAATACAGAAGTGACGAGCGTCTAACGAGGAGACACCACAGGCAGAAATCCTCTTACTACTCTTGTTTACATATAAACAACAGGCCCAAAGCCAGCATAAGCCACACTGTATGTAGGCCATATCAGTGCATATCTCGGTAACATTTTTTTAAATGTTTACTGCCCCTGAACGTTTCATCAACGCTGAGGTTTAGACTACACACTTCTTTATCAAAAGAAACAGAGTAGTGAAAAACGATAAGTTACGGTAAACATGAACTTATCCCGTTAATGCACACCATATATAATGATGAAACTCGACACGAAACCAAGAGATGTGACGTTAATTCAGAATTACTCACCGAATCACCTGCTACTTAAAATAATAACGGGCCACTCGGTATAGAACAAACCATTGGAATAAACCTCCAATCTCATTGGCACGCGTCATCACACTTCCTATCTCTGTTCACCAATGGCAACGTAGTAGTATAGAACTAAACACAAAAGATGTAAATGGGCGAGAACTGGGCGAAATAGATTGTGATAGCGTCTACAAATAGCAATTTTTAAGAGCACACAGTTACACAATGACATTTAACTAAATTGGAAGGTAAATTCTGATAAACAAAATATCCTACTTTGGTCAGTATTGCCTGTTTTTCTGTACAACGTGAATCAAAACTTAAAATCAGTAGGCCTACCATACCACAATCAACCACACTAGCCATATAAATTAACAGATGTTAAAGAGGTAATAAATGTATAAGTAAGTGCATAAAGCAAGTATTATTTCCTTAATAAAAATAATCTACTATTTTTAATGTTTCTTTTGCACCTTGCTCTAATGCTTTTAATGTACTTTGAGTAGTCTTGTACATAAAATGTGCTATACAAATCAACCTGCGTAATTATATCACCATGGCCAAATGCTGATCAGGCGGCAGTTTAAATTTAAACCTACATTTATTCAATGGAAATAAAGATGCAATTATAAACAACATGATACTATCAAAGGAATGAGTATGTTCACTTTACATAAAAATGGGAAACATAAACCCAGGTTTAAAGTCACAGTTGAAGATTAATGTAGGGACCGCATCAAAGATTCTCCACCAGGTGTCATGAAATGCAACCTGGTAATTCTTGCATAATCATATCGAAAGACACAGAGAAACAGCTCTGAAATCCCACCTTCATCTTGCCTTTAGTCATGGCCAAGTAATAAGACAAGGCAAGGCAAGTTTATTTGTATAGCACATTTCATGTACAGGACAATTCAATGTGCTTTACATACAAACATTAGAAACATTACAGCGGGGTGCCGAAAGCATTAAGAAGAATTAAAAACAAAAGTATAATCACAAAATAAACAACATAAATAAATAAATAAAGAAACCCTCAGAGAAAATATCACTTGTTATCATAAAAGGCTGTAAATAGAAACGTTTTAAACCCTGATTTAAAACTGCTGAGAGTCTCAGCAGACCTGCAGGTTTCTGTGAGTTTCTTCCACATGTGAGGAGGATAAAAACGGAATGCTGCCTCTCTGTGTTTAGTTCCGACTCTGGGAACTGAAAATAGACTTGACCCCGATGACCTGAGGGATCTGGTTGGTTCATAATGAACCACAAGTTCCTGAATGTATTTTGGCCCTAAACCATTCAGTGCTTTGTAAACCAGCAATAGGATTTTTAAGTCTATTCTTTTGACAAACAGGAAGCCAGTGTAAAGATCTAGCTCACCCCAATATGAAGAGTGAGGTGCTTTTAAAATTTTAAGATGATGTAACCTCATCACAGCTATATAACACACCCATACCCTTGGATTACTTGAGGCAAATTGTGACATTTTGGCTGGAAATTTACCTCCACACATCCCTTTCCAAAAACAAACAAAGCATATTTCTATAAAGTTATTTCTTCTGTTATTCCTCTTTTTGTACGTTTTGACATTAAAAACTGTGGTTTATTCAGAAGCAGAAACACTTTAGGTTTGCCAGCTCAGTGCTCAGACACTCACTAACCAACCTGTGAAAAGATCAACACCAACAGATCAAGATAGGCTGTGATTTCTGTAAGAATGCCACACTGCTTCTATGTAAAGATTCAAAGTCTAACAGTCAAAGTCTAACAGTCAGAAGTCCACACAGTTGAGTTGAGTAAATTAATCCAATACTCTTTAATAAAATTGAGCACATGACTGTTCACAATCTGAATCCTGTTTATTCTCTTTATAGCTGTGCTCTGGTTTTGAACAATGGTTCTGGACAAGGAGAAAGACCAAAATCCCATGGTGTCAAGCAAAAGATGTCAATCCTCCTTACGCAGAGACATTAACCATATGAACAGGACAGCACCAATGATCCATACAGATTTTTGGCAGGGTTAAATTAAGAGGATTTCTTTAATACTGCCCAAAGTTGACTTAATTGGTAGATGTCATTCAGCCAGGGGAGATTTGTAAGAAGGAAACTGATGGAGCTGATTTCAGTAACTGGAAGTATCAGAAAGAGAAGATAGAGAGTTTCAATTGGATGTGTGACTTTTTGTGTGCTGTGATATTTTTTGTTTTATATCATACTTGGAAGTAAACTCTTCCCAATATTAGTAAATAAAACTGACAGCCAAAATTACCTAAAAGCAAGGAGGATTATTGCATGATTTAAATGGCTGTGCTATGCTAGCTGGTGACTTCAATTAGAAAAGCTAGTATTTTTACAGTTTTCTGATAGGTCACTTGTATATGTTGCGGCCTAAAAATATTAAGCCATAATATTTCCTAAGTTAGATATTATCCAGGAGAAGTGTTTTAGACATTTTTTATTGTTCTTACTTATCATTTGGGAGATTTCTCAGACTTTTGTTAATTCTTTTGTTTGTATTTTCTGTTGTGCATGCTGCAGGAATATGTAAGACTTGTGAGCTAAAGCACGTCATCAGCCTGTGCACAGATTGCATGTGTGTAAAAAAAAGTTTACGTGTATCATGGTGACGTTGCATGTCCTTGCTGCTTCAGAAGAAACTTGCCAAAAAAGTTGCCAAAAGTCCTGTCTGCTATAAAGGCCCACTATATAACTTTTCAACCGTAAAACTTCCTGGACTCGTTTGATGGCACAGTGACATCTTTTATGTGCATTTCTATGCATTTCTGTCCATTTCTGTCGCGGGCTAGCACTGCCCCGCAGCTGAAAAAGCGCACTATAGAACTTTCACATCCAGGACGCCGCCTGCTAAGTTTCGCTTTGCGCATGTGTTACACCAGCATGCAAATGCAAACAATCGGGTTTAACATGATAGAAGAACTGGCCTGGACAAATGATGCATCTGGAGATCAAATCTGTTTTGGTCACATGATACAAAGACTTTACTCTGCATTGGAAGTGGGGCACAAAACTGCCAGAGCTGCCTTATCTGTCCTAAAAAAAATACAGAAACAAGAAAACTGTCCCCACATAGCAAGACTTGGCAAGCGGCCCATAGTTGTACCAAAAAACAAAGTGATGTAGGTTGAGTGTGGTCATCTGCACACAAAGACCCTGAGTGGACCACATTTAGCATTCAAGCCTAACCAGGAGGCACCATGGCCAGCAGGGCTAATTATTAGGGAACAGTTAATCCAGGTGCCACTGCATAATGTGAAAATAGCAGTGACTGTTGAAAAATGAACGGACTGGGACATTACCCTCTGTCGCCACACCACACTAGGCTGGTTTTATGGTGTGGATGCAGCGTCTCCACTGAAGACAAAGCCTATGGAGGGTCGAGAACACTTGTCATCACACAGCAGAGCCACACTTAAGACAGACCAGACAAGCCATCAGCCACAGGATGAGCCTTGGGATCCACCTGTAGAGCTGAGTCATTTGTCAGAGGAACAAAAGATCCAGGTACAAAAGATGCTCAGAGATGAATGTGATGTCTTTGCCAAGGATGAGTGGGACACAGGAATGGTCAGAGACTTAGAGAAGGACATACATCTCAAAGATCATGTCCCAGTGCAGAAAACCTACAATTCAATCCCCAGACACCTCTACCAGGAGGTAAAAACAAATATTCAAGATTTGCTCAACCGAGGCTGGATCCACAAATCGTGTTCCTCATACTCGTCGCCTGTGGTATGTGTCAGAAAAAAGATGGGAGTCTTCGTCTGTGCATTGATTGCAGACTCCTTAATGACAAAACAGTACCAGACTGTCATCCAATCCCCAGGATACAGGAGGTTCTGGAAAACCTGGGGGGTAATTACTGGTTCAGTCCTGGACCAAGGACAGGCTTATCACCAGGGCTTCATGAGCGAGAATAGTAGACCGTGCACAGGATTCATAACGTAATGACTGGGTTGGAATCCCATTTGGACTCACCAATGCACCCGCTGCTTTTAAGCGCTTCATGGAAGGATGCCTGGGAGACCTCAGAGATGAAGTCTGTGTTCCCTATCTGGATGATGTGCTGGTGTTCAGCAGCAGTTTTGAACAACACATCCAAGCTGTGGAGCAGGTGCTACAGCAACAGCGATTGTGTGGCATCAAATTAAGGCCAAAAAAAATGGACTTTATCAAGCGTGAGGGCAGGATAATTTCTGCTGATGGATATAAAATGAACCCCAAAGAAGTGAAAGCAGTGGAAGCTCTCAGGCATGAGACACAAACTACTGTCCAAGAAGTGAGGAAGTTGAAGGGCTTTTTAGCCTGCATTACATACACCCAAGTTGTGAAAACGGTCCTCCTTAAAATGCTGGGAGCACACATACAAAACTTTGGGAAGTCTTGGGGGTAAATATCCATCAAAATGAATTCCATCCACTGGGTCTTCAGGAGCTCAGATGAAGGAAGAATATACAGACTTTTGTGCTCGTTGATGCAGCCATTAACAGAGCAACTGCCATGCTTCGCTCTTAGCTTCGCCATTCTGGAGGGTTTGTGAGGAGAAACAATGGCCTACGCTCTGAGATTTTAGAGGGCGGCCCCAGCTAGCTAGGGTGGCAGGACCATGGCTGCATCGACTATGCCGGGAGTGGTTGTTTCCCTTCTCAACGTCACTTGGGGAAAGATTTGCGGCACACCCGTTTGAGCACACATTTGCTGAAAATTGGAGCAAGGAAGAGAGAGAGCGGTGACAGGATTTTGTAACTCCTGAGTCTCATACACTGTCCTGGGGACACATATGACTGTTAGAAAACCTTTAGAAAGTGAATTTTGCATAATATGGGACCTTTAAGAGTAATCCGAAGAAAAAGAGTAACAAACAATCCAATCAGCTCCCACTATCGCAGCCAGTCCAGTGGACAGGGGTCCATCAAGAAATACTGGAAAAAATAGTGGATCAGCTTACAAACCCACCTATAATGGCTTACCCAAACTTGGAAAAGCCTTTTGTTCTGCATGTGGATGCTTCGGAAGAGGACCTGGGTGCAGTATTGTACCAGGGACATGGTGGAGCACTCAGAGTTATCGCTTATGGATCTAGGACGTTGACAGCTGCAGATAAAAATGACAAGTTACACTCTGGCAAGCTGGAATTTCTTGCACTTAAGTGGGCGATATCTGAGCGCTTTCGTGACTGTCTGTTTCATGCACCACATTTACAGTGACAACAACCTGCTGACATAAGTTACCAAATCAGCCAAACTCAATGCCACATTGCTGGGTGGCCAAGCTGTCAGATTACAGATTCACCATTAGGTACAGACTGGGATCAGCAAATAGAGATGCAGATTTTTTGTCTCACAGGCCAAAACCCATTGATAAAATCATTCAAGAATGCACAGCTGAATGCCAACGGGAGGTCATTGAATCCATCGGAAAAGCACTGGAGGCTGATAAAACTGGAAAAGTGGACTGGCTCAGCCGTCACCTGTAATACAGATGTGCAGCCAAGAGAGGGCAATGTTTCAGAGTCAATTCAGCCTATCTCAGTGGAAGACATACGTGCCGCCCAGAATGCAGACCCAACAGTAAGCAGAATCCTGGTCCTCAACAGAACGTAGTTCTGCATGAAATATAAAAACAAACTGGCAGAGACCAAAGCTGTTAGACAGCTCCTAAGAGAGTGGCCTCGTCTGCATATCGATGAAGATAAACGGCAGCTAACAGCTGGTTGTCCCTGAATCCCTGAAACCTGTCATCTACTAACACTTGCATGAGCAGATGGGACACTTCGGTGTGGACCGACTGATCGCTCTTGCCAGAGGATGTTTCGACAGGCCCAAGATGAGGCAGGAGATTGAGCACCATGTTACACAAGTGTGCCGCTGCATAAAAAGAAAGAAACCGAACTGAATAATTCGGACCCCAATTCAAAATATTGAGACATCTGTGCCATTTGAGATGATCTCCATCGACTATTTGCATCTGGAAAAAAGTAAGGGATTGAAGAATACATTCTCGTCGTTGTGGATAATTACACCAAATAATCAGGGATTGAAGGATTCAATACAGATACATGTATTGTTGCACCCCTAATATAAACATATATATATTAGGGGTGCAACGATACACAAAATTTACAGTCCGGTTCGATACTTAAGTGTCACGGTTCAATATTTTTTTAATACAAAAAATAAATTTTAATGCCTTTTATAACTTGTAATTTTATTGAAATTAATTACAAATATTTGTTTAAACTCAAAATGATAGTTTTTTAATTAAATGTTGCCATAACAACAAAATAATAATAATAAATAAATAAATCTCTTTGATCATGTTCAACGATGCAGCCTAGGCGGAGTAGTCGAACGCAGATCCACTGAGCTTTCAACATTGAGGACAAGTTCATGAAAAAATTGTATTGTTCGATACAGGGCTGCGGTTTGGTATGCATCTGTATTGAACGATTCAATACAAATACATGTATTGTTGCAC
>JAOXYM010000019.1:11096501-11121975 GCA_028567055.1 Leptatherina wallacei
TTTTTCCCCCCTTTTTTCCCCCCCCCCCCCCCCCCGACAAAGGCAGATTAGTTGTGTATATTTTCATCTCCAAGAAAACTGCTTTTGTTATTCCATCTCTGTCTCTCCACCTCTGCCCATCACTCACCTCCCTCCCTCTCTTCATTTCTCTCATTTCTGCACCCCTGTCAAGTGCTTTGTTTGCTGTGACTTTCCATGTGGTTATCTGAGCAGAGACAGTATGCCTCACCCTGGCACAGGACCTCAGTTTCCACGGCAACTTTATAATTGTTTTGGATGTGTTCCAAACGCCACTGGATACCGAGGCATTATTGATGTCAAAAGAAACATGTATGAAATGAGGAGATGTGGAGGCGTCCATATGGTTCTGTACACAGCCTCACGCAAAGCCATTTAACCGTTTTTCAATGGGAGTTTTGTGATACAGCTGAATAGATCCCACATGTGTCGCATGATATTTCATAATTTTGATCTTTCTGTATCACAAAGGGATAATAGCATGCAATACAAGCCACTGAACTGTGCAATATTTCTCCCTATTCATACCATTAGGTCATTGTCACAGTATGTACTGATGGTTGAGTATGGCAACCTTTCTGAATACAATGTGTCCATTATGATACTTTGCAAAAAGCTGAGTAGTGAGAATGAGAATTAGTTCCATCTGAAGTCATGAAGGAAAAACAAAAAATGTGTGACAACAAAAGCTTGTAAATATGTTTCTGCTGGCCTCATTCACTTCAAGCAGTCTTTGTTTTGGAAGGAGAGGCGGTTTGAGTGATCCCAGTGCTTGTCACCATAACCATGTTGCAACCTCCTCCCTTTCCCCCAACAGCTCTGTTTCTCTCTCTCAACCACACACATAGATGCACCTCCGAGCAACGAGTTGTGGGCATATCAACTGGAACTCTCATCGAAATAACATATAGTGTCAACAGCAGTGTAGCCCCAAGTGAATAAACCCAAATGCTCTGACTTAACTCACAAATCCGCAGACGTGTGTTGGAGGATTCTCCACTGAGCAGCGTGCTTGCTTCTCACAGTTGCTCAGGAAACTTTGAGCTGTTCTATCTCAGAATAATGCGTTAAAATTGAACTGAAATAAGGCCCTGACTGATCTTTTTTTGCTTCTCTGATCTCAAGCCTCCCCTCCCTCTGCTTAATTTATGACCTGTGAGGAGGAACCCAGGGAGTGAGAAGTGAGTGAGACTGGTGTGAAAGCCTTGAATAGAGCAGGGGCAACAGGCCCTCCAAATAACACAAAGGAGGCACCACAGCTGTTTGGAGGCAACACAAGCCTTCACGAGGCACTGTCTTCTCCCAGACTGGCCCTCATGCTGACTTCGTAAGCAGAATACTGTAACACAGCCTTAGTGTTAAATTTGCGAATAACAACCTGTAAGATGAAGTCAACATGCAATTGAAAATTTCTTAGGCTTATTTGCTTTCATAGAAATCTTTGTCACTCATACTATGATGTTTTCATCCATTATCGGTACAGAAACAACAAAAGAGAGCAAGACGTGAATGGCAATTCCCTCTTACAGTAGGATCGAGCAGTCGAAGGCCCTGCCGGGTCGTCGGACAGTGTCACCGGCTTTCATGGCGCATACAGTTAAGAACAGCTCATACCGACTGACAACTGCAGCTAAAAATGATTTCAGGATCAGGGGTTACAAGTTCAACTCAGTGTTTTCTCCTCACAGATTGTCAGCATGACTTGGCCTATAATAATTTATTACCTGCTGTACAAAACTCTGTTTTCTCCCTTTTTCTGTGTCTGCCTCTCAGTTTTCCACTCATGACCATTAGTTGACCACATGCAGGACATGTGTGGACTTTCAAGACGATGGCAGGTTTTTGTATAACTTAATTGAAGACCATGTTTATTGACATGGCTGTAATAGGGGAGGTCTTCCTAAAAACTGCATTTAGTGATATGTCTGTGTTATCAGTGTTGAGACGGGTAAATAAATATAGATACATTTATAGGTATTGATGGAAAGAACTGAGATTTTAAGAGCATAAACAAGATTTTCATTACACATCAAGGTAATATTATTTAGGTTTCTTATTTGAACAATCCTCAAACATAAACAATCCCAATGCTAAAGATTTCAGTTTGGTTTCCTCCTCTATTCTGTCTTCTGCTCTCTTTCCCAAACATCCATACAGAGAGCATCCAGAGCCATCTGCAGACCACAATCCATCCACAAACACGGGGGATCACAAAGGTGTTATTTTTCAAAGCTGGCCCTGTCCACCTCCTGCCGAGGGTGTGTGGCTGTGGTTCAAGGGAAGGTGGGAAACTTCTGAGGCTCTGTTCCCCTTGTACACCCCTCTCTGTCGCCTGGCTCCTCAGGGGCAGCCCTTTGAGGGTGTCATAACCGCGGCCTGTATAACATGGGTTACTGCTGACGGCGGTTGGTCACAGTTGATGAAGCCTTTAAAGCAGCTTCCCTTCTCATGGTTTCTGTTAAAATTCTGGAGAGCGGGACCATGGGTTGGCTCCCAGACAATTACAGATGTAGGAATGGGAGGAGAGTCTAATCCTGCATTTTAACTTGTGATGGGTAGAGGGTGCTCCAAGTCCATGTTTGATGAGAATGTTGTTCTGCACATTACAGCCTTCCACGGCTGCTCCCTCTTCCCCCTCCAAAAAAAGAAAGCTCCTTCTCCATTTTAGTTTTGTGTCTTAATGCTCACAAGTTTCCGCACACAAAATGAGTCCTCTGTGTTATGTGCAATGCAGCGATCTCCATTTCATAAAACTAAAGGAGGAAAAGCGTCCATGAAGACTATGAAATAAGCTGTAAATGGACAAAGCTGCAGAACTTGCAGCTGTTGTGGTGCCATCCTGTTGTCTTGCTAGTTGCGGGTTGGGGGTTGGGGGGTACGCAAGGTAAAATGGGCCAGAAAGTAAGTCATGATTGTGTGGTGGTGGTAATATAGTATGAGAGGTTGCACAACACCTGGTACTCACCTCTTTCTCCGGAGAGTCCCTGTGGAAACGGTGTCCTGTTGGCACACCGTAAAACTTGATTGTGGAAAACATCATCACGCTGAGACTAAAAGGGAAAATGAGGAGATGCTTTTGGTTTTAAATTCAGTTGCAGCTTCAGAGGAGGAAAGAAATTGTTTTGCAACTTTTATTGTATTTGTTTTTTTAAATTGTCCTCAATTAATGACAAAACGTTAGGCTTTTTAAAACTTTTATTCAAAATTCAATATTCTGTATACTGTGGTCTTGTTTCCAATTCTCAGTCAGGGTCTAAATTGTGTCCAAATTGCTGCCTTAAAAAAATAAAAACTCCATAGTAGTTTGGTTTTAAAAGGGGGGGGGGGAAATCCAAATGCATTGAATTGTTGTGTTTAATAATAATTGGCATTTGTTTGCAGCTTGCTATAATAAATGCAATATGAATACAAATCTTTTAACAGTAGAATTTTTTTTTTAATTTATTAAATTGTAAGAATTAACATTTGATATTTTATAACTTCTAAACATTTTATAACAATACATTTTAAATAAATTTAAATGTACCTTCTGAAGATTTTCTGCTACATGTTCAGGTATAAAACAAATTAAATTCACAGTGTTTTTGTGGGGAACAGAAACATAATAAATGTGCTCAAGAAAAAAAATGTTGAGTGAGAAAAAGCTCCATGCATACAGTGAGTGCCGTTCCTTCACAGTTTAGAGAGTGTATTGAACCTGGTTAGGCCAGACAAAAACAGCGAGGCGGTCACATTGCCCTGTGTGAGTCAGTGTCAGTGCAAAGTGCAAAGGCCAGTGTGGTTCAGGACTTCTCCACAGGTTGTGCACCTCGAGCATGTGGACGAGGTGCTCAAAGAGAACCCAAGGAGACTTGACACTGCACAATGCTCTTCTGTTCCTTGTGCTGTACTTCTGTCTCACTGCCTTTCTGTCCTGCAAACCCTTACACACACGGGCATGCACACTGAAGAGTTTTCTCCACACAGTTGGAAAGACAGGGGTCACTGACTGGATGCTCCCAACTGAGTACTTCAGTGCAGCTCTTCTCTGAAACATACACACACATTCAGCCACACATGTACTGTGTTAATGTCTTTTTCCATGTCGGTTCCCTGTCCGGTTCTTTAGCTGCAATAGCCAACACTTCTCTCCTTAACTTCAGCATCAGCTGAATATTTCTAATTCTTATTCCTTAGATGATAAAAGTGAATTATTCTACATTATTCTAACAGCAGAGGAAGAATCTTGATAGTAAAATGTTAAAATGTCTAAAATGTTAAAGTATGTTTGAGAATTTCTTTGCTAAAATTTAAGTGTAAACTTAAAGTTCTTCTAAACTCTAACTTTTTGAAGTTTATTTTCTTGATTTGATTTGGAAAAATATTATATTGAGTCATTTCCCCAGAGGTTACTGTTGTTGTTATCATCATACAGGCGAGTCTTCAATGCAATCTGTAACTGCTTTCAAGCCTGAAGCAAAGCAGCCTTCAGCTTGGAATCCTGCTTTAGGATCACTGTAAAATTAGTGGTTCCTTTGTGAGATCTTTTGTTTTTATTTCCCAACGATGAAGCCATTAAGCTTTAAGGAATTGAAACCAGACATTCCACATATTTAAAAACAAGGTTTGTGCAATGAATGGGTATATCATTAGTCCTATACAAGATATTGTGCAGTGAAAAGTTGGAAAGCCAATAACGGTAGTCAAGTTCACTTAGTTACAAGGCAAGTTAGTAAATTGTGATAAAAACAATAGCCAAAATAAACCTCCCAGTTTTTCCAAACTGATCGACCGTGCGGTAGGCATATAATTTAGTCGACAACCTCTTAATGCTCCTCTAAATTGATTACCACTACAATGCTGAAGTATCGATCAAAAGCACAGTAATCCTGCTGCCGTTAATCATTACTGTCAAAATTAGAGAAACATAACCCAGCCAGGCTGTGTGTATGTGGGGGGTTGCAGTGGAAGTGCAATGCATGAGGAACGGGAACGTTGATCCCTCTGCTGCTTTGACGTCAGGCATCCATCTACTGGTGTTATTCCTTAATCTGATTCACTTGGCTGCTCAGCAGACCAGTGTTGCCTGTTGGAAAGGTTTCATGTGTGTGATGGATGCTATTGTCAGAAATGCCAAGGTCAATATGCGACACAGCAGCAAAAAAAGAAAAGACTTTCTTATTTCAAAAGTGCTTCCCATGTATCATCAAGTCTGCAATCTGACCTTGCTTCCCTCTGTAATAACATTCAGTGGGAGGACAACTGCTGGGTACGTGCTCATGGGTTGGCGTTGATCTTTAAAACGGGTCATGGCACTGCAGCGAGGAGGCCCGTGTCACTCATGTGTGCAGGCATATTACTTACTGCAAGACAGATTTGGAAATGGAGTTGTACTGTCTGGCATCCATGTTGGGTGACAATTATGTCTTGATTTGAATGACTTAACAGAGGGGCCACACAGTCTGATGACTGCACAAGAGCAATTAACTGATATGGCGGCACATCAGCAAATCATCATGTAAACGGATTTGGAGTAATGTAATGACATTTTTGGCGAATGACAAATAGCAGTGGTGAACTTGTTGCTCAAAGAGAAATTTAATATAACAATTTATCAGTTTGACTGACAGTGTCAGCTTTAGTTACTCTTGCTTCGTGTTCCACATTTAACACAACTTGGCATCACCTCTAAACATTAATCTAACTACCGTAGACACTGCAACGTATATATTTAGGCATTCAAAACAATTACAAGCTCTTAGATTTTAGAACCAAAAGCTATAAGGATTTAATTAATTAATGAAATATTAGATTAATTGACTGTTTATTTAGTCAAGCAGGTTTTACACACTTTATTTCTGTAAAACATAATACAGCCTCTAGCAATCATGTGAACAAGTGCATGTGTAAGCCTACACACAAAACCCGGGTGATACAGGAATATAAATATAAAGCATAATATGTGATTAAAGTGTTTGACCCCAAACACATGATGTTTTCTTCTTTCTTTCTTTTTTCGAAACCCTAATCAGCACTTATTTTCCAAAAAGTTAAAGTGCCTAAACACCAAATAGTGAGTTGTAAAACAACACATACAAGGTCACCATGAGACAGTTACAAGCTTATAGCTTTTTAATTAATTAATTTATTTATATAAATGGTAATTTCATGTTGGCCCTGTGACTGACCAACCTATCAAAGGAGTTCCCTGCTCCTCACCGATAAGCTGCTGGGAAACGTTCCAGCCCCAAGACCCTGCATTAGAATAAGTGGGTGTAGACAATGGATGGATTTCCTGTTGTTTCAGAAAAACTCCTGTTAGTTTAAGTGTAAAATATTTGTTCTTACCATGATAAAGTATTGACAGAAACATTTTACCTTATTTGCTTTACATTTTCTCTTCACCCTTTCCCCCCTTTAGATTTCATTCTTGTTTCTAAGTAAACCAAAGGTGAAAGTAGAGTTACTTTGGCAACAAAGAGAATACAGACTTACTTTATAATTGGCTCTGTACTCTCTTAAAAGTTTAATACACTTATTTTTAATGAAATAAAGCAGCTAACAACTGTTTAGATGTGTAAAGATATAATCTTGTAACAATTTCATAACCAGAGAGAGAAGCCTCCCTGCCTCTGTGTACACCATAAACTGAGCTCCTGTGATCATTAGTGTGGCAGCTGGTTCGGTCAGGTGTGCATGTTGGTGCAAGTAGGTTCCTGCAGTGAAAATGGAAGCAAGTGAATTTCAGGTTTACTTTCTTTGGATAAATCCTATTCTTCTGACAATCCCTAACCTACAAAATTAAGGATAGCACAAATATCTATGCTATAACTGGTTTTGACATAGCGAGATTTGCAAGGGAATGACCTTCTGCTTCTTTAGTGTTACATTCAGGAGTTTTCTTTGTCTGTATGAACTGACAAAATAAAATGAATCTGTCAAAATAAAAGATTTTAATGAAGTTTGGTTCTTTCATTTGTGCTTTTCACACCAAACTTTTGTAAGAAATTTGCTTTCAAACTGGTGAATTCACAAAATGATGGTCTTACAGGAACTTTAAGACAGACTCAAGGTAAGAAATTTCTGTTTTGATTACTGATATAGTTTAAATGGGATGGCCTGATGAGAAGAAAACCATTACATGTTGAGATTTAATGAACTGCTGCCCTCCAACAAGGTGGTCATCACACCACCAAATCCTTTTTTTTCCCCAGTGATGTAAGGAAATGGCTGCTAACCCAAGTGTTGTTTCCCCACTGAGTCCTCATCTCCCACTGTCCACTGATTCGCCGCTTCCTCAGGGGAGACTGACCTCCACAGACACCTGTGGCAGACCCCCCCTATGCACAGTTAAATATGTTCACAGGAAGGAAATCATGTTGTTAAGACTTTGCACCAGGCCTGCTGTCTTCGCTCTGACCAGCTTCCTCTTCATCTAAGACCAGGGATGAGAAATACCCCAAGTCTTGGAAAATGACTTCAATTAACCATAATGTTAATCACTATTGCTCAGAACAAAAGTCAAGCTGAGAAATCCCTTGATGGAAATTGTTATAATTGCCCTAACAACAGGGACGAATATTTCTCCCTGCTAATTACATGTGACTTAATATTCAAATATACCATTTGTGGGTTTTAAAGTATCTTAATCTCTGCCATTAATTTTAGATATCTAGCATTTGCAGCGGCAGGGGTGCAGACAAACACCTTTTACTGTGTGACTGGTTACATGTGGCAGGTAACATCGGCAGAATGTCAGGTATGCATTATGCACGAGGTGCTGCTGACAGGGCCGCTATACCTCAACAAGAACAGGTAATTGTGCTTTCCTCATACAGTACGAGGGAGTGATCTGTGTAACAAATAGACTTGTAGCGCTGACATAAACAGTGGGTCCTTTCAGATACAATGTAGACTGACTTTTCAACAACCATGATCATAAATGTCATGGATATGCAAACTTCAAAGAGTCATCCTTCTAATATACAGTATACAACTATTAATTTGACATTTTCAGTATTTAGTGCTAAAATGATTAGCTGAAGAGGCCAACAGTTATGAGCATCAGTTGTTTTTTTAGAATAGGAAGAGGTTTGGGGTATGTGGTACTGTGGAGTAATGTGGGCAACATAATGAGTTATTTAAGCAATATGTAATCTTGGATAAAAGGGTTCAGGACTGTTGTGTGCTGGAAGTGGCTTTTTTCCCCTTTTAGGTTGGACATGACTCTGAATTGTGAAAATTAAGTCCATTTGGAACAGTTTTATTGATATAAAACTGGATAATGGAAATAATCTGAACTTGGAGGTCCTTCAGGCTGTGCTGTGATTAAAAAGCTAATATTTTTCAAGAATTATTTACGTAATCTTTGTCAAATGTTTGCTCCCTTCGCTCCTGTCCTCATGCTGTGGTTCTGTAGTAACTCATGGCATGACTTCTTGAGGATCAGGGGTGGCACTCTGAGTGTCCTGGCCCTCAGCCAGCAGCAACTTTCCCAATCTGGCCACCTAAATCACCACCTCATCTAATTGGCCAAATCCCCTGCTGCTTTCTAGCTTCCATTGGTGTGTGGCAAGGGCTTTCTGAGGAATCAAACGATGTTTGCAAACTATTAATGTTTTTGGTTAGTGTTCGGAGATGCTAACTAAAAATATATAGAGCTAAGGAAAAAAGTTTCCATCAGTAAGGTGTAAAAACCTCATTTTTCCACTTTATGTTTTAACGTCAACTGTGAGAGGGAGCTTTCCCTTTCAGAGCAATTACTGCAATATACACAAATCAACCCGACACTGGGATGCTGCACTTCCACCATGCTGTCACTTATCAGGAGTTGACACTAGGCTGAAATGCTGCAGGGGTAACAAACACAGAAATGCAAAGACAAGCACACACACCAACAGACAACTGCATGTACACACACGCAAGTTAAGCAGGCCTTTGGGTCACACAGTGTGTGTGAAAAACAGAGAGTGGGAGTGAGCGAGCAGCTGCAGGAGCCGTGGGGCGGGTTGGGCCTTACAGCGAGCAGCAAGGGGCTGTGGGAGGCTTAGGGGATGGAAGAGGCTGGGGAGGGCTGCGGGGAGACTCGGAGCTAAGGGCCGCCTGTTTAATTGGAGCTCATTTACACAGCAGTGAAGCAGGAGACACCTGAAGGGCCTTCCCTGCCTTATCAGCTAAATGTCTCCCGCTACCCTATTCCTAAAATCAGTTTTGTTTATTCAAATACTTCACTCTCAGAAAACCATCTCTACTTCTGATACGCCAGCATTCTCCCCCCTTCTGAGCCCTCGTTTATTAAATATGGCCCTGAAGGCCAAACCGCATCACTGGACAATATCAAATACCCCCAAAATTTCAGAAAACAAGACAAAAAAAAAAAAAAGAAAACAACATTTCTTAAAAACAAAGACACATTTTAGGAAACAATAACAACTTAAACAAACAAATTGATGTCAATAACCACAAAGAAAAAATGAAGAAATTTAAAACATGACACAGAAACCAGGAAGATAACATTAAAACATCAAAGCACAAATTAACAGAAAACAAAATTTCTCTATACTTTTAGGGATGCAACAAATAAATTGGCAATGATTAACAATTAAACTTGACATTTAACCAACATTGCAAAACACATCAAAAGAAAAACACAGGCATTTCAGAAAACTCAGCTGTTTAGTTTTTTTATCAATATTTTTTACACAAAAATATTTGATAAATTGTGTGTCTGTGTTTTTTTCTGTCTTTTAAAATGTTTCACTTTTCTTTGATGTCGCATTTTCACAACTGACCTGCTTTTTGTTTTCTTTTCTTTCATTTCATCTATTTCTGTTGTATTCTGCACGTTAATGCCACCCTACATTCCCAGATATTAGCCAAATATCAAAGTAAAGTAATATTTGCCATCAAAACCACAAAAAAAAGACAGCAGAAACATATGAAGTTGCTCTGAGAACAACCTTGGCCAAGTTGTTGACATTCTTCATCATCTAAATTTGAAATGGTCTGTGCCTTTGAGTTATATCATGCTCCTGAAAAATAATTAAATCAGTTTGTGTTGACAGTGAGACCCGCAGTACCATGTTTGTTAAAAGAAGGTAAAGGATGGCGAGGTAGAAAACAGGAGGGAGCAGAGAGGGGGAGTATGATGAGGAGGAAGAGGAGCCAAAAGAAGGAACAACTTACTGTAATCATAGTCATGTTCAATCAGACACCTGCTATTAAGTTGATAAATACACTTTTCCCAGTGTGAGTCCGGATACACTGAGTACCCCTAAGGCACTGTTCTGCTCTTTAACTACCTACTCTGCCTGGCGTCTTCACTCAACCACCGACTCTCTTCCCATTAACTCACATTTCTCCCAGTCTTGCAAGATGTCCCGAGATCCAGTCCTTATAGGGCGCTGTATGATTGACTAAGTGTAGTCCTCAGCAGTGGGACAGAGAACAGATTTGGAGAGTGGTTTTTCAGGCTTTTAGAGTGAAAAGGTAGGGAGTTGGGCACATTTTTGGTCCATTAGTAAGTACTATGTCACCCTTTTTTTTCTCTTCTCCTTCATGCTTACGGTAATAAGAAAAAAGGGGAGTATGATGTGTGTATGTGTGTGTTGTACATGGGTTAAAGGGTTGGTTTTGAGACAGGGAAGGTGCACAGACAAAGCTTCTTGCCTCCTTAATCTCTTGTCTCGCCTTTTCAGCTCCCGTCGGTGCCCACATGCTGGTGAAGGGGCCAAGAGGATGCCTCCTGTCGAGAATCTTACTCAGCACGGTGTCATGGGCGCCACGACACCTGATAAACATTAAGTACAGGCTGCGCTACCTAAGTGTTATTGTGGTTTATTCACGTTATGTCTCATTAGTGCTACAGCCTCCTTTGCTTGTCTGCAGCTGGTGTTACCGGGCTTGCACGCTTTTAAGACAACTTTTATTTGGATCAGAGGAGAAAGAAAACAAGTAGTTTCGTGTGAAAGTGGATTAATGGAATGTGATCAGAATTTACTCTGGTTACTTTTCAAATCACGTTTTTAGAGCAATGCACTTAGACGTGTAAGCTTCCAGTATCTGCCACCAAACCATGACAGACAAAATAAACATTTCGGGTATCAAACGACTTATGTTATTGTAACCTAATTAGGTCATAAATAGATAAATAAAAAAATCCTCCTCTGTTCTTCACAAGAATCAGACTTTTTTTCTTTCCTCACCAGTAACTTCCAGCATCACTGGTCCTCCTGGCACCTCACACAACCCTGACTCATTGCCTCTGGCAACACATAGGGCAGGAGTGTCAAGCTCCAGTCCTCGAGGGCTGCTATCCTGAAAGTTTTTGTTTTTTTCCCCCTGCTCCAACACCCCTGATTAAAATCAAGTGGATCCAAGAGCTTCTTGTCAACTTTTTCACATTGAACTATTCATTTCAGTCAGGTGTTGGAGCAGGGAAACAGCAAAAACCCACAGGATAGCGGATTCGAGGACTGAAGTCTAACACCTGTGAATAAGGGTAACAGAAATGTGGTATTGATTGTATGCACAGGGAGTCAATATTGAGGGTGCATAAATTGTACAGATTTAGTTCTACTACTTTAAAAAAAATCTGAATAATATTCCTTCTGAGTAAATAAGCTAACAACCATTCTTCAGTATGATCAGCAGCAGAACAATATTGTATTTGGGTTGTCTGAACTCCTTGCAACAATATTATGAATGTTCTAAAGTATGAACAAAACCAACTTGTGGAAACAGCATGGTTAAAAGCAAGGGAGCCCAGTGAAATCCAAACTTGCTTTGAAACCTGAATATCCTGTGTACATTGTCCTGAAAATGTTTTTCTTAAGCTCCTTTGAGCCTCAAAAGAAAATTCATAACTTTGTGGTCAAAGTTCAAAACCATCCCCGGCTTGAACATCTGAAAACAACCAAAGCAAAAAGCAAAAAAAAAAGTGCCATAACATAAAATTCCTCTCTAAACATCGCACATGTCACTGATTGAGTTGCAAACTGGCTGAGACAAGATGCGTCTGGAGGCATTAGAGGGGGGTCTCTCTCCATCTTTCTCCCCCATCCCTCTTCCCTTCCTCTATCTATCTATCCATATCGGCTGGGTGGAATTCATCATCTGTTGTGAGGGTACAGCACATGATAAGCATACAAGCAGGCGAGTCGAGCTGCTATATCACTGAGAATGAATGGGCGACCTCACTCTGACCCGACCAGGGGAGGAAAACACATGTTCTGCTGGTCTTGGCTGGCTGGCTACCTGTGGAGAGGGTTGGGAATTCCTCCAGCAGGAGGTTTGGAGAGACAGAGGGGTGGGAAAGGTGGAGGAGGAGGAGAGAAGTAGTCGGTCTCCATGTGTCTACTCTGCCCTGACATTAACTTGGAGAGGATGTTAGCATATTGTCATTTTCTGGCTGGTGTCTTGTTGAAAATCATCTCAGATGTGAGACAGTTCAGAGGAGTTGTAGTCTGTTTTGGGGAGGGGAGGGGGAGTGCTACAAAATGTGTAGCATGAATGGAAGTTTGCATTTATGTCATAGTGCATGAAACGTGTTAGTGGGAACAGTGTGTAAATGTGTTAACCTCTTAAACAACCTTAGATGAACAGATATTTAACACAAGCTTATACAACACCACAAAGCCCTTCTCACACTGCAAATCCTGTGTTCCCTGCTATGATCTCAGCAAGCTCTATGGCTACCTATTGTTTTTTATTACGTGTAAAACGTTTTTTCCACTTTCTAAATCTATTGGGGGAATGTGAACTCTTTGTCCACCAACCCCTCCTATCAGAATCACTTTCTATACTTTCTAGGCCCAGCGTTCAAGTGAAACAGAGCTCTGGATTTCATTACTGGTGAAGTTGCGTGTATTTGCGTGGACATATGTTTGTGTTTATGCATGTGTGCTTGCATTTTATGTGCACAAGATGGAGTAGTCACAAAAGTAAATTTAAGGTAAGTCAGTGTGGATATACAGGCACATGTGTGGCTTCAAAAGTGCGTGCAATTTCTTACAATGCTTACTCTTGTTTACACTTCTAATGAGAGTACTTGTGCAGCTGTAGGAGCAGGGTGTCCAACTTTTGACTTCAGCTTGTGTGATTTGTTCCAGAGGGGACTGAGACCAGCTCTGATAAGTTAAACATGCAGTTTTGGGACATGCAGCTTTGAGACCTCTGGATAAACATGAATAAAAACTTCTGAATAAACCACGAGCCATCTCCAGTTTTATCACTCTCCTCTTGATTGGACTGAATAAGTCTGTTGCTTCTGCTGCCCCGTCTCTATGTCATGTATCAGTTACTTATTTTTAATCAGCAACAGTATCAGGTTTGGATTTCTTTATCCACTGCATGAGAAAACAAATGTGCAAGACAAGTGTGAATTGCGTGAGAGCTGAAGACTCTGTGTAACAGTGTGTATCTAAATGCTATGTGTTTCCATTTATGCTTATTTTATGCACATGGAAAAGCCACCACTGGAGGCTTACGTGTTTTAGCTTCTTGGCTGTGTTTCAATGCTGGACTGTTACAAACTGTTGAGAATGAACCCTGGCCTCATGTCTCAACATGGAGCTGTAGAGTGCAGGAAAGGAGGCATGTGGCAATAGAGGTATGGAGGGCGTGGTCACTGCATAAAGAGACAGAGTCCTGTTACTGGGACATGGGATGAAGGGTGGAGAAGGGGTTGGTAAGGGGGTTGCTGGAGGCGGTCCTCATTGCCCCTTTATTTACTTTGACCCCAGGTCTGCAGGAGGCCTGGGGAGGGCACATGCCAAACTCCCCAGGCGGGCAGAGCTGCCCTGCCCTTTTTGTCACCTCGCTGCCCGCCCCTCTGTCTCCAGTTAGATATATGTCTGTTTGAAGCCAGGTCTGGGTGAGTGGCAGCTATACCCTTCTACTGTTTTCTCACATATCTGGGTTAAGACAGGGTGTGTGCAGCTGAAAAAGGGTTCGGATATTAAAGTTGTCTTTTGAAACAGATTCTTCAGTAGGATGTTTAACATTGGTATAATTTAAAGCACAAATCCGTTATGACTTTTGGGTGACTCTGCACAATATTTTACTATTTTGCACTTCTCAGTTATTTTCAGTCAAATTAATTTCTCTGTCATCACCAGCAAGACACATTAAACTTTAATCTTAAATAAACAAGACATTGTTATTGTAAGCTGCAATTCTATAAATATGGAGAACTAATTGGTAAATTATGCACAGGCATCATCCATCCAGTCCCTAATAAACACAATTAGAAGCAGAAAAAGAGGATGATTGGAAAAAGGGGGAAAAAGTAGAAAGAGCAGCATGTCTTAAGATGTTAATTATCCAAATGAGGCCAAATGTACCTGCCTGATGTCAGTGTCATCACAGTAGTAATTATTACTGTGGAAATGCTATTGCGATGGTGAACCAGAGTATGGTTTATTTCGTTAAAGCAATTAGGCAATGTGATTAGAAATGAAAACCTAATTGTATGTTTAAGCAGATTTTTTAGGCTTATTTTTGTTTTTGTTGTTTTTGTCTTAAGAAATATTCTATTCAACACACATGCTGGAAACTATGGCCGGTTGAGTAAATGTTAGGCATTTAATCTTCCAATAAAAATGACTGTATTCCTGTTGGATCTGTTACATATCTTAATATTATAAAAGAAGAATTTAAAGCTTTTAATAAAAAGGAAGATAAATCAATGTGCAATTTTTGCTGCCATTCAACAGCTTATATATGCAAACCCAACACAAGCTATTAATTAATTTTTTTCATTTCCAAGTCAAAACTTCCCTTTTCACCCTGACATGTCTTTCCAACAGAGAAAAAACCCTTCCTGACGTCATGGACCAGCTGTAATCAAGGGGTCTTGCTTAGCAAGGGGACGGTTAATTGATTGTCAAATCATGTCATACTGTAGCGGGTAACTGAGATGACTCCGGGGCAAATATGTTCCTCGTGAACACAGTGCCCTCCTGCCCAGTGAGCTCAGCGGAGTCGGTCGCAGCACAGTGGCAGTGCTGAAAATGTCACCCCAAGATGACAGTCATATTCCATTACAGCTATCGCTCAATATCTTCATGCAGGGTAAATTACAGCATCTCAACAGAGCATAAAGTAACAAAGGAAAAGCCATATGGATACAAAACTAGAATTATTTTTGTGAAGACCCTGTATCGCACAAATTGTGCTTTATCTCTGGATTTGATGGTTAATCACGGCTTCACAGTTGTACTATCACTTTCTGGAGAAGGAAGGGGAAAAAGAATTTAAAAAAATTAAGACGAAAGACTTGAAAATAGACATGTTTTGTGTTGAGGACAACATGCTGGGACATATTGAATGACCAATTACGCCACTGTAAACTGCTTTGCCATTGAAAGCTGAAGCTAGTAACAAAATCTATCCAATTCCAGTGGTTGAAAGTACCCAGAATGTATTGGACTTCTATGGGGATGGGAATGAAGCTGCTGGGCATCCAGCAAATTTCAGCTCCATCTTGTTTCTTGCAGAAAGGCTCTGGCGTAGGCCTGTGGTTGCCAGGCACCTCCTGAGGTGACTCTATCAGAGCCAGTCAAGCCTGAAATCAATCACTCACACCCATCAAAGGCTGCCCTGCACAGCCATTGTGACTAAGCCATCTGGGCCTCAGCACACTGTCTACATTTATCTTTATGAACTATATGCAGCTCTGTGTGCATGTTTATTTGTGCATCCGAGTGTCTATTTTGCATGGGTATGTACAGTATTTTGGCATTTTCTCTTGCTTGCATAAAAAGAGTGTAAGTATGGCGTAATAGCAGGAAATAAATAAGGCATGCTGTATTGCTTCTTAGACCATAATCATGCCCAGTAGTGAATGCATCAGGAAGCAGTGGAAGGTCTTAGCATCCATCATGGAAGCATGCTTCTTTACACCTGTTCATAGCTGACTACTACATGCCTCTCCTGCATGGCATCATCTGCTTGAACTATTTTCCTGTGTGGAGGCCTCTCTCCTTTGGCCTCGCTGTGGTCAGCCTCCTGCTCTCCAGTCCATCCTCTCGGTGCTGAGCGCTAACTGCCCAGCACTGGCAGGCAGAGTGGAGCAAACTGCTGCTGAATGCGAGTGTGGAAACTACCATTGGAGGGCAGTAGAGCACTAATGCATCCATCTCTATCAAAGTGGCCCTTGTCTCAGAGGGTGCCTGAGTGTAAAGCACTACTTAGAGGGATGTTGGGAGCACAGAGACAGGCTGGGGAAAATGTGGACAGGTCAGACCAACATTGGACTCAAGTGGCTCTATGGACTCTGAGCAGTGTGTGTGCTCGGTTTCACGTGAAGAGACCGGATGAAACAAGCGGAGGGAGTCTGGAAAATAATTGCTGCAAGGAAAATGAAACAATCAATTCTCCAAATATGTGTAAAAAGTTTATCATTCAAATCTAACATTTAGTAAACATGGATTATGGTTAATGTTAAATTCAATTTAGTTGTCATTCTCAGAGCCATGAAACTTTAGAATAATTTTTACAACTCAGTGTCAAATTTAAAACAGAACTGTGGCAAAATAAAATTTCGGCATTTGAAAAGCAGGTCTGTGTTGACATTACAATAGTACAACATATACTTCCTGATAATGCAGTTACTTGAAATGCCCTTTATACAAATAAACCCTTGTCATTCCTGCTGAACAACAAAAAAATCCCTCTAAAATTCATTCAGATCTTGTCAATTCACTTCCCTTTTTCCTTTAAGAAAAGAAAAAAAAGAGAAATGAATTATACTTTATTGATCCCCGAGGGGAAATTACATAAGATTTTCAGATTCAGTTTCTCAGTTCTTGCCTGGACACACATCCTCCAATTCTTTTTTGAATAATGTTTCAATACTATAAGGATATGATGTCAGCTTCGCACAAATAGCTTTACCAATACTTTATTATTCAAACCACACACATGTCCTTAATCTACCTTAGTTCAAATTGCATCAATGAGTGCATACATTCCCATATTTAAAATAAATTAAAGTCACATTGCTGTTACAAAGGTATAAAGAAAAGATCATAAAACAATTCTTACAATTGTACATGGAGAAGGAAGTTTTGTTTGTTTCTTTGTTATACTTTTTTTTTACATCACCATCTTAAATAATGGTGGTTTCTGTGTAATGTCTAAGATAAATAAGTTTTTCTTCAGCTCACTGAATTCAGTGGAAAAGTACATAAATATTTTGTAAATATGTTTTGTAGATCTACATTTAAAGCAAAAGAAAATGATTTCATTAATATTTATAGTTAATTCACTAAAATAAAATTTTATGTCTTTTTTAGCAACGTTTTTATCTAAGAAATCCCAATTTCTTATGTTTTATGTTTAATATTCATCTATTTTAATAGTCATGTATGTTACACAACTCATTCATTTAATATTATTCATGAAAATCTGTTAATTTCTGTGATGCACTGGACAAATGTTTTTGTTTTTTTTAAAATGGGGACACTTAACATGATTTGAGTCTTTAATTTAATACAAATTATTGTGAAAGTCAGACATATCTCTGCAGAAACATTAGGTCCAGTCACAGCAAAGTCCTACATTTAAGTACTCTCACTTCACCTAAAACAAACCATCCTGGAAACTTTTATGTCCAGCATGAAAAACACATGTTCCTTGTTTTCTGCTTTTACATTAACATGTTTTCTCCGTTGCACTCAGACAGAGGATTGGGATGGCCCAGTCCCGAGTGCAATATCCCAGACCTCGCTCGGCTCTTTTATGTAAACAGAAACTCCTCGCTGTGAAGGGGTCCCATAGTTAAGAATTCCACTTAGAGAGCGTGCTGAACTCTGCCATAATATGAGAAGACTCATGTTCTTTCTCTGCTCTTTTAAAGCTACTTCATGTAGCTCTAAATGTAGCTTCAATACCCAGCTGGCTGAGAAAAAGTGCAATAAACAATTAAGGTTGAGTCACGAACTTCTTGGTCTTTATGATTATATTCATTCATGAATTTTTCTGTTGGATCCTTAGTTGGATCCATACAAATAGCAATATGTCTGTACATAAATGTTTTCCAAAAATGCGGTTCATATACTTTTGACCTATATATTATTTTATTTGACTTCATGAAAATTTATTTTGATTTCAAACTGTATAAAATCACTAATTAAAATTTTGAAATCAATCTAATTCTTTCATTCACATTTTTTTCATACACTCATTTCACATTTTCAATCAAATATGAATCTAAGAAATCCAATTGTGATATTTTTTAGTTTGGAATTGTTATCATTCAAGTTAAGCCCATATCTAAACTTCAATATCTATAAAAATCTAAGTCTTATGCTTTGTTGTTTTAATTGTAAAACAGGTTTGTTGTGTTTTTTCTTAAGGATGTGTTGTTTGACAGTGTTTTCACATTGTGGCACAGAACTTTGCATGATGACGGCAGCATTTTCCAAACACTGTTACTGTGTTTATAAGTGCCAGAGGGCAAAAAAGAACCTTTTATTTCCCTCCTGCTAATCGTTTGATTTCCTGTTGTCGCTGGAGAGCTCGGCACGCTGTAGAGGAAGAGAGAAGGACCAAGTTGGCGCAGGAGCTTGCACGCTCTTACTTCATTTGTCTCAAACACTGATGGCTCCAGGCTAGCCTTTCTCTCTGGAGCTTTGTAGAAATACCAAACGGTGACATCTGACGTTGTCTGTCTAGTCCTCCCCCCATTTTTTTTATCAGCTTCTTTCTTTTCCTCCCTATGCTATCTCAAGCTGTTACTGACACCATGGCCATGCCTTTCACTCTTTCTCTCTTAGCCTTACAGTATCTGCACTGATAAGGTAAGAACATAACACTAATGTTTGCATATGTACAGTAGTGTGAGAGACCACAAGATGCTAAATAATACATTTTACATTCTTTTACACATGCATTTTAAACAGAGGGTCCCCTCTGTTTGATATTCTTATTTCAACTGTCAGCCGTTTTTGTCAATCTGGAACTTGTCATCGGTTAGTTTGCGTAGAGATACGATCCTCTCATCCCGTACTGATCCCAGCTCTTAGATCAGCAGGTGGTGGGCTTTAAAACTTCTTGTTTGTAAGCTGCTGTGGCAAAGATGACACATTTACGATGAGCAGCACAGGCCAAACAGACTGCATACATCCAGGCGGGGAAGATTGCCTGCTCGTGGCATGGATTGTGGACTTCCTTCTTACGGGCCATAACACCACATAGGGCGCCACACTCACCTACCACTGTTTGATCACAGAGGGCTATTCTCATGGAAATGTATGTTAATCAGGACACAAAGAGATTGTTTTAATCGGATTGCTGCTTTATGCTTTGTTTTCCTCT
This sequence comes from Leptatherina wallacei, assembly GCA_028567055.1. Lineage (NCBI taxonomy): Eukaryota > Metazoa > Chordata > Actinopteri > Atheriniformes > Atherinidae > Leptatherina > Leptatherina wallacei. Next base: position 11,115,819 of record JAOXYM010000019.1, read on the forward strand.
GCCTTCATAACTCAGGAACGCATCAGAAACAAAAAGTACCATTGTCAGGTGGCAGTAAGCCAGTAATTCCTCTTGCAGCTTTTTGACGTTAGCACAATTCCACCGACAGACAGAATCTCTGCGGGACCCTCCATGGTGACTGGACTTGTGTGCATTCTCACCCCTGAACCCAGCCGCTGTCCTTTTGAATTAACTTTAAGAGAGGCCGCCTATTGAGCTTCTTTAGTTTCCACATTTGAAACGGAGCCATGAACAGAGCAGCGAAAACCAAAATGTAAAAAGTGTTTTCAGTCAAAGTCAAATCACAACGGAAAGCATGAAGTATTTTGAACACATGGTTACAGTATAAACAACACAAATCAAACATGACTATATTTGCTGGAATTGCTTTACACCATCATCTGCGAGTGTAATGAGGACAACAGGGGCTGTCGAGTGACTGACTTGTGCCACACCGCCTTGGGTTTTGTGTGACGGATGCCTCTGCCAGTGCCAGTGCATTTCTGCCAGCCAGCAGGCCTTTAATCCCTCCTAATGGGGGTTGTCATCTCACCGCTAATTTAAATGCTCCAACCACGAAGCTCCCCCACCTGGCTAAGCTAATCCCAGTGCGAAGGGCCCCCTTCCCCACAGCTAGCCGCCTCGTTTTGGGGCCCAGGGGCCCGGGGGCCTGACCACCCTCCTACACAACAACAGCATCTTTCAATCATCTCTCCCTGATTGTATTAATCTTATCTGCGTTTAATTACATTTTTTTAAGATTATTGCTGTATGCCATCTTTGCACACTGTGGGGGCCGCAGAGGGCTGCTCATTTCAAATGCATTTTCATTTGGGCACAAATCCCCATCAAAGACTGCCAGAAATTATAGGGGAGTCATTTTTTCATGGTTGGGGGAATTTGTAAACTTGATTGTATAGCTTGTAGTTATGTTTGCTTCATTACAGTGTTATATGTTTACACTAGATGCACTTTAGGATCCACTTTTGAACGAGAGCTATGATTTTTAAGTCAACATTCAATAACAGTATATTAAAAAATGCACTGTGCATTCATCAATATTTTGGCCTAACCATGTGGTTTTCTCCCTAACTACACTTTTATTAATTCCTAAACATAACCACATTCTTTGATCCCTAACCATAACCAGTCACACTGATAAGTAAAACCGTGAAAAGCCTTTGGTCAATATTGGGTCAAATCAAACTTCAAGTTGGTCTCTTGTACAACACTGACTGTGGCAATACATGTCCAGTTGATTGGACCACTGTCACTGTCCCAGTATACATGCACAGAAGAGTTTTTTTAGTTATTCACTGATGTATGTCCGATGATGATGCTATGGCGTGTGTGAAAAATGTTTAAGATGTTCTGCCACTTTCTCTGTGTGAGACTATTGTACATGTAACTGTAACTGCATTCACTGCACAGGCGATGTCTTTAAGTTACTTGAATGGTGCTTTGAAAGTTTATACTGTGCTTATAAAATCGTGTTTTTTTAAGAGAAAAGTGACAACTTGGAAAAGAAACAGAAAAATACGTGAATGAGAGTAATTTTATTGGACATTTTACCTGTATTAATAAACACTTTTCAAGAATGTGCAGTAATATTGAACTCTGGAGCTTGTGTTTGGCACTTCAGTCCATTTTAAACTAGCTAAAATCAAGGGCATTTACATAACATATTTCCTGTAATGTTCATTAATATTTACTTTCAAATAAACTAAACCAAGTAAATGCAGCAGACTGAAAAGTACAATTTTCCCTCTTATACATAGTGGAGAGGGAAAATTTGCAAATACCTCAAAAGTCACAATCTTACCTCCTACTTGATCAAATCTGTTAAGAAGTTCCACCTTTATTAAGAGCTTCAGCGTTTAAACCCTTTCTTCCTTCATAGCTCAATTGTATCATTTAGTAGCAGTATTTTGTGACATATTGAGACTCTTTTCCCACATATTAAACCTAAAACATTCAGTCTTTATGTGTCTTTAAAGTCTTTATTCACCTTTTTAGAAATCCAAAACTGACTGGTTGCTTTTTGTATTATTTAAGCTAAAATCTGTTGCTGACAAAAGATAAAGCTTTTTTTGTTGCTCATCAATTTTGTTAAGCAGAAGACAGAGGGCTGCAAGGCACTGGAAGAAGCTCCAGCAGGTGCGGCTAATTAACCAGAGGCTAATTCTCCACTTTTAGAATGACACGTCGCCAGACTTCATCTTGATATGTTGGGAAGATGCACATGGTCCAGATTACCATTAACATGGTAACTAACAGGTGTTTTGTGCCTATATCGTCATGATTTCCCAACTCTGCCTAATGACGCTGATGGTTGAAAATGATTGCAATCAGAGATATGCTTTTTTCCACACAAGTAAACAATCAGCCATCTGGTCAGATGAGACGTCATGTTTAATTGTAGATTCTATACCCATTTTCTTGGCATTGGCCTACTGCACTCGTCAGTCAGTTATAGCCTTAGTCTAATCAGTTGTAGTCTTGATGCAGATAATTGGCTCCTTCTTTGGATTATGTGAATTTTGACTTTCTATGAATGTTAAAGCTTTGCAAATGTGCATCAGAAAGAAACAGTTGCTGGTTATGTTTCATGCTACAGCACAAATACATTACAGCACTCATTCACTGCCCTTGTTTTATCAATAAAATGTACCGTGGCAAGTGTGAAGGTGTCACACAAACTGTGTGCCAGAATATCTACATACAGTAGCTATGAATTCTATCTCCAACCCGGCACATGCATCTGTAATGGTATTATACTGTGACTGTAAAGCTTGTAGCAATCAGCGGGACATTGTGTTCCACTTTAATACAGAATGGGGGTGACGGCACACATGGATTCGGCTGATGTTTTTTTTTTTATGTGCATATTTTGAAGAGTGATCTGAAGTTAAATTACAATGTTATCCTTAGGTGTGAATTAAATGCTTGTGTAAGCAGGGGAAGGTGCCATTCCGTGGGCACCTAGAAGCTCCAACTGAACCCAGGATGCTAGGTTCACTGCCTGACAGGGGGCAGCGGAGCTGATTATTCAAACATTTCTGAAAAAGATTTGATGTTCAAAGGTGCTGCACCTGATAGGAGGGGACACTGTGTGCAGCTACATCACACAGGATTACATGCACGTTATTGTTGGTGGTTCAAGTGGCGCTGTAAAATGAATGTAATGGCAAGCTCAACTCATTTGAATAATTTACAAATCTTACAAAGACAGATATGGGGTTTGGGGCAGAGGGGGTGGCATTCCAAGAGGGACAAAGAGACGAGAATTGGCAGCATATGAAAATTATCGTTTCACTTCAAACATCCCCATTTAAATCAGGCACTAGAAGCCTGTAATTTCATATGCATTTCATTAATGTATTTGATCTATGTCTTATGTTGTTGAGTTGTTGAGCAATCAGAAATGAAATTGTCACAAACACAGATTTATCCTTACATCGCCTCACCTCGATTGCAGGTTAGTGAGGAAAAATAACTTGACATCCTGCAGATGACATCCTCAGACCTCAATTCTCAGGCCTCAGTGTCATTGTGGCCATTCGCAGATCAGATCACTTGTGAAGCTCCATTACCAGCCATTCAGCCTCAACAGTGGAAGAGGAGCCTTGTAATGACTCACTTCAACAAAGCATCACTGATAAAAGGATTAACTAATTTAATTAACAGAGTAAAGTACTTTATAACTGTTAATTATGTGTCTCCCTCGGCTGCTCTGGGCCACTACCACTCTTTGTTTGAAAGCCCCTTGTCTGTCCTAATTGACCTCTGGGGAGCTTTGTGTTTGCGTGTGTGCGCGTGTATGTGCATGTGTGTGCACTTGGGTTGTGTGTGTGGGTGGAGGTGGAGGGGGGGCTCACACAATTAAATGATAAGTATAAACAAACTGACAATTTACTTTGGTGCAGAGTGACACTTTGTTGAACACAGGGATGGTGGCTTATATTACATTGTGTCACCAGAGAATAGAGCCTCACTCTGGACTCAGAAACCTCATATCTTTAAACTGAGACTTTGTTCTAGATTAGATGGGTAGATTTTAAAATTATTTTTGAATCCTATAACAGAACCATGAGGAGTTTTGTATTTGTGGGAGAGTGTACATGTGCTCATCATTTGTCACCCAGAGTCGCTTGCAGCACAATGGCAGTGAGCGATATAGGGCTTTAAAGAAAACTATAGAGGGTTTGTTTTGTTGAGACGCCCCATCTTTTAGACTTTTCATGCCATCACAAGAAGACAGGAGCAGAGACTCTTTTATTCTCGATGGTGTCTCCTCTAACGCGTGGCCAATCACATTATTAATCTCCATGGCTGCAGTCAAAAGGCTAATATATGTGACCTGGTCCACCATCCATTCCCGCCCGAGCCAGTGCCGTCTTTTCCCACTTGTTCTTTTAACCCTTTCTCATCTTCCATTTGGCTCGGCCACCAAAACCCTAATGATGCCCTTGACAAGTGATCTATCAGTTGGCAATTACAACATCTGTCATCGTGACAAAGATGGCTCCTGCACTTTCTTTTGGGGCCAACTCTTCCTCCCCAGCGATTATGTCTTGGATTTGGGGGGAGATGCAGAGTTGGTGGTGTTGTGTGTGTGTGTGTGAGTGTGTGTGTGTGTTTTGGGGGTTTAGCTACTTTGTGCTGGAAAAAGGGGCCGCCCCACAACAGAGACAGACATGTTGACAGCAAACACAAACATGGCTAAACAAATGGTTCACGCCTACCTCTTTAGATTTCCATTCAAATGCACTCCACAACTCTGTGAAAGTACTCTATTTTCTATACAGGGAAGAACCTACCAGCTGCCATCGTCTCTCCTTACTACAAAGAGGACCTTTCACTTGAGAACAATAAGAGGGCTTCTTTTCTTTTGGCACAGAGTCTCTGCTCCACCATGTTTAATTTCAGTAGCCATAGATCAATGCTGAACCACACTCCAGAAGTGATAGGGCTATCTGAATTGGCCAACAAGACTTTTGTTAACATCAGCAAACATGCATTCAAATGGTGACCGGGAAATAACCTGTGGCTGTCATTGTGACAGTCAGCAGTTAACCATCTCAGCCTGCACACCTACACATTTCTCAGAGCTACCTAATCGGTGGAGGTGTGTTTGGAGAGGAATAAATCCTGTTTCAGGTGGATACATTTGCAGATGATGCCTTTCATGCTGTCTTTTCTGTGGCTCAGTGGGAGGAAGGTGTGGGACTTTGCCTTGCTTTTCTTTTGCCCCTTTAAGTGGAGCCACCGGATAGATGGCATGACATCACGGGCCAAGCCAGCAGCACAATGCAAAGGTCACGCGGCCCATTGATCTAGGGGGGCCCTGATAGAAACCCCCTGTATTATGGGTCTGCGCACGCGGGGTCTTACACACACTGAGCCATAGAAACAGACCACAAATGGAGCCTTGTTGTCTCCCCTTTCAGGGCCTGCAATCAGCGGATTTACACTTTGATGTGGAGCTGAGAAATAAAGCCCTTTCGAGCACTGACCTTTATCGACTGATGGATTAAAATCCATAGCCTTCTCTCTTCACTCTGGAAACTACATATCTAAGTTACAGTCCAGTTAGCCTGAGCATTTCTAAAGCCAGTCCTCCTTTTCATTCCCTTTTGTGCCTGGCTGTTAATGTGGAACAAGATTTATTTTTTTTTCTTGTCAGGAAATAACTGGTTGACTGTTTTTTGTTCAAACACTTGAGAGCAAATAAAAGCTATAACAAAAACAGTAGCTTTACTGCCTCACTTAGTCTCTCAGGAGATTTTCAATGGTCAGCTTGTGTATCACATCCATGAGTCTGGTCACATTTTCATATGAAATACCGCTGTTTTTCTCAGGATCCCATGTCATGAATCAACACAAAAATGTCAGTTTTCAACATGTGAAAATGCATTTTCATGCTAGTATTTTTCAGTGTCTTTCTAGTCTTGTTGACCATTGAAAATTGCTTCCACACTACTGCCTGCATTTACACATATTCATATTCAATTTCTTAATATGTACAGTTGTCAGCCTATATTGTCTTTCACACACTCACACACCGTGGAGTTCGATATTTTAGGCAAGGCAAGGCAAGGCAAGTTTATTTGTATAGCACATTTCATGTACAGGACAATTCAAGGTGCTTTACATA